>CM038144.1:204392971-204916796 GCA_021437245.1 Aegilops speltoides
GCTCGTGGCAAGGGCACTTTGCCGGCAAGTTTCCCTAAGCGTGGGGTAAAAGCGCACAAAGGGGTAGCGTAGCAAGCCTGCCGTAAGATGTCGCCGTATGAGAGACTTGTGCGCGGAGGAACCTACCGTGGGTAGCCGCACCCTTATCTTGCTTCGAGCACGCTCAGCGATTAAGTGAGCTGCGACAAGTGTCGCGCCCTTGTTTCGTTTCGAGCCGCTCGGCAAGCTAAGTCGTTCGCGACTAGCAGCGGCAAGGTTGCTGCGGAAACAACACCGCCGGTAACTGCGATGTCCGCTTTTCAGCAAGCGTGTTCACCGGCAAGCTCCCGAGGCGTGAAGTATAAACATCTGAAGGGCAAAGGCCGGACATCGCATTGCAAAGTTACCTGAGAAAGGATTTATATACATATACATGTAAATAATGAAAGCTGTTGCGGAGACCTATCTCAGCTGTTTTCATGGCTGAAATTACAGCAACAAGGAGAAACCAGAGAAGCACACGGCGCTGGGTCGACAAGCGAGTTGCGGGGCTGCAATCTTGAGATTCATCTCCGGCAAGCGAGTTCTTTGGGGTCTGCGATATCGAGATAAGTTTTCATCCCTCGTCATGCATCCTCTTATGGACGGGGAAGCGGGGCTGCGTCTTTGAGCAGCGTGTCTTGTAAAACCCGTCGCGGAGGAGCCAAGTCGTGGCGATTCGCCCTTGGATTGTTTCGAGCCGCTCAACAATTTAAGTGAGCTGCGACAAGTGTCGCCCTTGGTTTGTTTCGAGCCGCTCAACAATTTAAGTGAGCTGCGACAAGTGTCGCGCCCTTGGTTTGTTTCGAGTCCGCTCAACAAACACAAGTGAGCTGCAAGCGGCCCGGCAAGGTTGCTTGCGGAGGCAACACCGCTAGCAGACTCTTGATGTTCCACTTTTCGCAAGCGTGTTCGCGCCGACAAGCTCCCAAGGCGCGGATGGGAACATACAAGACGAAGTCAAGTAAAAGACTTGGTCAGACAAGCTTTCCCTCTTTTCATTAAAAACATCCTAGTTTAGTACAAGTCCATAGAGGATGAAAAACATGATAGAGGATTACATATTTTAAATACAACTAAGGCCCAAGGGCTTACAAATTGAAAGATAAGATGCCGTAATCCCTCTCCTGTTTCTCTGTTAGGGAGTTGGGAGGTAGGTCGAGGAGGTCGGCAAGAGAAGCTTGCGGGAAGAAAAAGGCGCCTAGGAGGCTACTGGCGCGAAGACCTGAAGAAGAACTTCGGGGGCGGCCGGAGGCTTGGCGGAGGCAGGCCGGGAGGAGAGCTTGAAGGCGGGGTGGTGGGGCGTCGGCCACGCTCTCGAGGCTCCTCGCCCTCGTACTCGACATAATGACCTTGCCGCCACCCCTCTTCCTCTTCACGGCCTCCCTCATGGCCGCCCAAAGGCGGCCCGGGGAGTTGAAGGCAGCGACCGGATGATGGGGCCGCCCGGTGGCCTTGTGAGGCGTCCAAGCGCCTAATCGGACCCGCCATCCCCTCGTCGCTCTGTCGCTCCTCCTCATCACTCTCGCTCGAGAGGGACCTTCGCTATCGGAGGAGCTGTCCACCTGACATCTCGCCGGATCCGGAGTCCCGAAGACCTTGGCGGTGAAGGTGCGCCCTCCATTAACAGAAATGGAGGTAAACCCCACCGTCAAGCTGTGGATCTTGGCGACGTCTTCCACCCTCGGTCGAAGTACATCACGCCGGGGCTGGGGACCGACACTCACTCGAGTGCTGATCCTGACCCCTCATGCATAACTCCATCACCTCGGGCGGATCCGGTTCCATCGGCGCTCATGAGCAGGGCCCGGCAGCCGGGCGGCGGCAGGCGCTCGGCGCTTGATGAAGAACTCGAGGATCGTCTCGGTATGGACCGCCTCGAGAAAGGGCGCGGGAGGAGGCGTGGGCGCGTCGCCAGCCGCCTCTCCCGACCGCCTCGACCACGCCCTCGGCCTCGTCGCATGCCTCGCCCCTTCCTCTCCCCTCGTGGCGGCTCCACCGCCACAGGTGCGAGATAGGGAGAGGTCTGCTACTGGAGGCGACCCTCGCTGCCACCGTCGAAGAACTAGGTTTCCTCCTTCCATGGCGAGAAAAGAGGGCAGAAGCTGAAGGCGAAGGGAGAAGAGAAGTGTGAGTCCATTGTGCTCCCCTTCCGCCCCTTTTAAAGGCGAGGTGGGGACTCAACCGCCCTGCCCGGCCAATCGGAAGCGAGAAAGGCGGAGGCGGGGCCGACTCGCCATCTTCGCCCGTGGCCTCGGTCTCCCACCTTCGCCGCCCGGACCCCTATGCATGAGGGCGCGTGGCGAAGCGGGGCGGGCGGCGGGTGAGGTGACCTCGCCCTGCACCACGATCACGGGAGTGGATGCCCTAAAGACCGCCGCGCCCACGTATCCCGGCCTTGCGATCGGCGTGCCGTTCTGGGGAGGGATCTGCGGCGAATCTGAAGTGGATTGGCGGCTGCGAACGCGTGTGCCGTGCCTGCTGTTTGGGCTGGCCCAATAGCGCTCGGCACCGTGTATGGCCCGAGCCGGGGCTCTGTCGGTGTACTAAGGTAGGGGTACCTCGGTACCCCAACTTGTGCTGGCGGTTCTGACTCCCAGCGGCGGGGTTTACCGCGTGCTTTCGCCGAAGACCTTCTGCTCCATATCAAACCATTCAAAAGGCGAAGTATACAAGGCGAAGATCGAGACCCGGCAAGCGGAGCTTCTTGCCACAGATCGAGGCTCAAAGTTGCCTCACTCCACGCAAGTCCACAGCAAGAAGGCTCGCCGGGAAGACTAGAAAGATTACATCATAGAAGACACGCCTCGGCGCTATATGCGTCGGCGAGAATCCGGGGCGACAAGTTACATAGCCGGCAAGATCCGGGCCGGCAAAATCAAGACCCGGCAAGGTGCTTGCGGGAGGATTCTGTTGTGTGCCCGCGCTCGCTCATCGGCCAGCGTCGCATACAGGGCCTTTCGAGGGGGCGTGGCGGATGGCTGTGCAACTGGGGACACGGTGGCACTTCGCGGTGGTGGATCCATCGCCGTGGCGACGAAGACACAAGAGGCGGGAGCTTTTGGGGTCGGACAGGCATTAAATGCCCTTGTCCCCCTGTCCAAAGTAGGTGGCGACCACTTGTTCATGCCTTTGTAGCTTCTTTGTTCCCCCTTGTTCCAACTACCACCTCTTTTACATTTTACCCCTTTCTCCTCGCTGCCACTGTTGGCGCCCCTTCCGACTATAAAGGGAGGCCCATGCATGCGTGGGGGTTCGGTCCATTCGACACCATAATACCACCATCGCTCGCACTCTCGAGCAATATCAAATACAAACACAAAGCAGCGATAGGAGTTTTATCTCTCAGGAGAGCTCGAAGCTGAGGTAAAATCCGCCAGCGTGCTGCATCTCGATCTGCTCTCTGTGCTCCCTCCGCCCTCGTGCCGCCTGAGACAAGGGCTCCGGCCCCATAGGTGTCCATGGCGGGCAGATCTCCCGACACTTTGATAATTTGATATGTGGGTGGACGATTGCTTAATTCTGCCCTTACTTGGACAAGCACCCCACTTATGATTAACCCCTATTGCAAGCGTCCGCAACTACAAAAAAAGTATTAAGGTAAACCTAACCACAACATTAAACATATGGATCCAAATCAGCCCTAACAAAGCAGCGCATAAACTAGGGTTTAAGCACATCACTCTAGCAACCCATCATCTACTTATTACTTCCCAATGCCTTCCTCTAGGACCAAATAATGGTGAAGTGTCATGTAGTCGACGTTCACATAACACCACTAGAGGAAAAGCCAACATACATCTCATCAAAATATCGAACGAATACCAAATTCACATGACTACTAATAGCAACACTTCACCCATGTCCTCAGAAACAAACGTAACTACTCACAAAGCATATTCATGTTCATAATCAGAGGAGTAATAATATGCATTAAGGATCTGAACATATTATCTTCCACCAAGTAAACCAACTAGCATCAACTACAAGGAGTAATCAACACTACTAGCAACCCACAGGTACCAATTTGTGGTTTGGATACAAGATTGGATACAATAGATGAACTAGGGTTTTGAGAGGAGATGGTGCTGGTAAAGATGTTGATGGAGATTGACCCCCTCCGATGAGAGGATCATTGGCGATGTGATGGTGATGATTTCCCCCTCCGGGACATCATCCCGAGAGCAGCTCTGACGAGCTCTAGATTGGTTCGCCAAGGTTCCGCCTCGTGGTGGTGGAGTTTAGTCCGTAAGCTTGCCGGGATTTTTCGAGGTAAAAGCCCTCATATAGCGAAGATGGACACGGGGGCCTACAAGGGGCCCAGGAGACCTGAGGCGCGCCAGTGAGGTGTGCGCCCCCACCCTCTGGCAGGTGTGGCCCCCTTGAGGTATTCTTACGCTCAATAGTCTTATTTATTCAAAAATAAGTTTCATGGAGTTCGAGGATTTTTGGGCGGTCTGAGAATAGGTTTCAATGTTTGCTCCTTTTCCGGCCGAAATTCCATTGCCGGCATTCCCCCTCTTCATAGTAAACCTTGTAAAATAAGAGAGAATAGCCATAAGTATTGAGATATAATGTGTAATAATAGCCCATAATGCAATAAATATTGATATAAAAGCATGATGCAAAATGGACGTATCAACTCCCCCAAGCTTAGACCTCGCTTGTCCTCAAGCGGAAGCCGAAATCGAAAAATATGTCCGCATGTTTAGAGATAGAGGTGTCGATAAAAATAAAATACGGACATGAGGGCATCATGATCATTCTTATAACAGCAACATAATTAGATTTCATCATATGTTTCCTTATACTCAAGTAACAATCAATTCACAATGTCAAGTATGGTTCATAAACTTCATTGGGAGCTAACAAACTATAATCTCAGTCATTGAAGTAATTGCAATTTATCATAACATCAGAAAGAGTCAACAATAGAGCATTTTAGCAAGTCCACATACTCAACTATCAAGTAGTCCTCTACAATTGCTAACACTCACGCAATACTTGTGTTTATGGAGTTTCAACCGGACCTTTGAGAAAGATAGGGGCTTATTGGTTTGCCTCCCAGCGTATTCACCCTTAGGTGATGTCAACAATAATAATCCATGCTAACTTACATCCAATTGGATATGTATATATATTATGATCTTTCAAACAAGAGGAGCTTGCCAAAGGATAAAATGAAAAAGGGAAAGGTGAAGATCACCTTGACTCAAGCATAATGTAAAAACATAAAGTAAAAACATAAAGTAAAAGATAGGCCCTTAAGTAGAGAGCGAGAGGTTGTCATGTGCGTTTAGGGTTGGATGCACAAAATCTTAATGCAAAAACGTCACTTTATATTGCCCTTGTATGTGGACCTTTATTATGCAGTCCATCGCTTTTATTGCTTCCACAACAAGATCGTATAAAGCCTATTTTCTCTGCACTAATAAGTCATACATATTTAGATAGCAATTTTATTTCTGCAACATGACAACTTACTTGAAGGGCGCCCTCGATGCGGCTATATCTCCCGTGTCGAAGCACGACTTAGAGCATAACGCATTGAAAGCAATGTCGCAAGTGAGGTAATCTTCACACAACCCATGTAATACATAAGGAAAGAGATACATAGTTGGCTTACAATCGCCACTTCACACAATTACATGAATAAAGCATTACATCATCGAGATACAATCAAGGTCCGACTACGGAACCAAAATAAAGAAGAACCCCAAATCGACAAAAGGTCCCGATCGACCCCAAGCTGGGCTCCCTCTTGATCAACTAGAGCGAAACAACACAAAGGCAAGATCTTCATCGAGCTCCTCCTTGAGCTTGGTTGCGTCACTGCTTTCATTAACATAGGCACTGCAAACTGGTTTTGGAAGTATCTGGTGAGCCACGAGGACTCAACAATCCCATTACCATGGGTATCAAGACTAGCAAAGCTTAATGGGAAAGGAAGGGGTAAAGTGGTGAGGTTGCAGCGGCGACTAAGCATGATATGGTGGCTAACATACGCAAATGAGGCGAGAAGAGAAACAAAGCGGAGCGGTCGTGAACTAGCAATGATCAAGAGGTGATCTGAACACCTACTTCGTCAAACATAACCCGAAACCGTGTTCACTTCCGGACTCCGCCGAGAAGAGACCATCACGGCTACACACGGTTGATGCGTTTTAATTCGGATCTGGTGTCAAGTTATCTACAACGGACATTAACAAATTCCCATCGCCACATAACGCGGGCACGGCTCTCGAAAGTTTATACCTGCGGGGTGTCCCAACAGCCCATGACAAGCTCTCGCGATCATCGAAGGAATAGACCTTCACCGGGAAGACCGATCGGTCTCGGAATCCGGTACATCAAGACATTTCGACAATGGTAAAACAAGACCAGCAAAGCCGCCCGATCGCCGACAATCCCGATAGGAGCTGCACATATCTCGTTCTCGAGGCAACACCGGATAAGCGAAGCGTCTGGTAAAAGCGTAACCCAAGTTGCCAAGGATGGTCCAGCGGTGCTCTAGTTTGGACCAACACTTAGACAAGCAACGGCCGGGGGCTATAATAAAGATGACCCTCGAGTTAGCGACTCCCAAGGGAAAAATAGGTGGTGGTGAGGCAAATGGTAAAAGTCAATGTTGGGCCTTCTTGGACAAGTTTTATTCAAAGCGAACTGTCGGGGGTCCCATAAATCACCCGACCGCGTTAGGAGCATAAAATCCGGGAACATAACACGGTATGGCGGAAACTAGGCGGCAAGAGTGGAACAAAACACCGGGCATAAGGCCGAGCCTTCCACCCTTTACCAAATATATAGATGCATTAATAATATAAGAGATATTGTGATATCCCAACATAAACCCTGTCCACCATGGAGAAATCTTCAACTTCACTGCAACTAGCAGCGCTATAAGAGGGCTGAGCAAAAGCGGTAACATAGCCAAACAACGGTTTGCTAGGAATGGTGTCAAGGTTAGAGGTTCATGGCAATATGGGATGGCTTGATAAGCAGGTAATAGGTAGCGCAGCATAGCGATAGAAACGAAGCAACTAGCATAGCAATGATAGTAGTGAGATCGAGGTAGCGGTCATCTTGCGAAATCCGCAAGGAAGAAGAACGAGTCCATGAAGAAGCGAGCGGATGAAGCGAACCAACCGTGAGCGAGCGAATCCTCACGATCGCATAGCAAGCAGGAACTAACGAGAAGAAGCACACAACATAGGTAAACACACCACACATGAACAAGACATGATGCACAACAAGCATGATGCATGACAAAGCTACATGAAGCTACTCATGGCAAGAGATGATGCAAACAAGAACAACACATCAAGGCAAGTTTAAATGAGGCGGGAACAACATATAACAATTCGGTAAGTCCTCATATGCAAATTTCGAAATTGGTCCAGAACTGAATAAACCTTATGTTCAAGTTGTTAAACAGCAAGTTAAGATGCACCAAGATGATCTACACGAAATTCTAGTCAAGTTACATATAAAGTTCATTAGATTGAGACTCGGCCTAGAAGATATGAGCAAAACAAGTTAAACATGGCATTGATGCAAAATGCACCCAAACATCAAGCAAACACACCAAAACAAGGATGCAACATGATAATATGAAGCTACATGCAAAATCAAGCAAGTTTCATATAGAGCACACTCAAAAGCGAACAGCGGTGCAACACACACACACTATACAAGTCATAGCAACAATCATCCATAACAGACAACTAGGCATCTTACAAGCATCAAAACAACATGCTACAGCACCCCAACATAATAACAAAAGGCATGGGCATGAAGTACACGTAAAGCATAACAAAACATGAACACTGAGCTATCTCCGAAACAACTAGAACATGCTCAAAAACACATGGAGATATTGCAAATAATAACGATTTAGGACTTTAGTAGAAATAACATCGAGGTTGCAATGTTTAGAGCTATCAAACAACATGTTACAGGAACATATCATGGCAAACAAAGGCATGGCATGAATCTACTAATAGCATAGATCAAAAGACCCTTCTGACCATGAGCCAAAAGGCATAGAAAATATGATGGCACCCATGTAAACATGGCAAGTTATATTACAGATTCATACATGGCAGGAACAACAATAAGTAGGCATGTTCGTGAGCTTGAACCACTCACCACAGAGCAATACATGGCATGGCAAGGCAACCAACAGTAAGAAGGCATGTTTATGAAGCTAAGCATGGCAAGAGCAAGTTCATAGGGTACATGGATCACTAGGAAAACACATGGGAACAAGTGAACTTAATGTTAGCAGTGTGACAACATTTTCAAGCAACTTTAGAGCAAGATTACAACATGTTCCAGCAGGCTATAATTGCAACCAAGGGCATGAATGGATAGAGCATGACATGTATATCAAAACATGTTTATAGAGCATCTCCAGATTATGCATAGAATGATTAGTAGAAGCATGTTAACATAGCAACAAAATATAACAGAATCATCGGGAAAACAGCAACAGACAACTACCCTACTTAACAAGCTTGATACACTCAGCACACAACTCACAAAAATACATGGTTAACACCCTGGAAAGATGGCATGGCATAGATCAACATTCATGTAGAGCTCAACCTCATAGGATGCACACATCAATCATGGCAAAAATGATAAAAGAGCAAGTTATAACAGTTTATTGATTAACATCAACATGCACTCTTCCAACAGCATTTCGGGCATCAAGATGAACTCAAATGAAAATGATGCAATGGAATGAAATGAAGTACTCGTCGAGACGAACAATTTGACATATTATCGCATGAAAGCAGACTACGGATGCGAGAGATGTGATGGCATGAACATGGCATGTTTATTATAAAATTCGGGGACTTAGGCGTTTTAGGAGAGAAAAGTCAACCTCGGTTCTGCCGCGGACTTTGGCTCTGGCGGATCTCGCGGATCTTCGCGGAGGTGGCAGGCGGCGGAGAAAGGCGGAGGGGAGGCGGCGGATCTCTCGGATGGATCGCCGGTGGCCGGAGGAAAGCGAGGCAGGCGGCGGCATGGCCCAGGCTCGCCGGTGGCCAAGCGAAGCGGCAAGCGGAGCGGGAAGCCTTGTGAGGAGTGAAGGCAGCGAGGGAGGCAGCTCTGGCAGCTGGCGCCCAGCGGCGCGAGGCAGCCTTGGCATGGCAGCAGTGGCGAAGTGCCAGTGGCCAGCCGTGCGGCCGAGCAGTGGCAGCCATGGCCAGCAATGAGCAGTGTGGCAGCTGGCCAGGCGGCGGCTGTGTGGGTGTGTGAGCGGCCATGCAGCCTTGGCCAGAGGCCAGCACCCTGGGTGTGGCGTGTGATGGGGAGTGGCGGAGCGGAGGAGGTGGCGACGAAGTGTGCGGGATTGGCGGGCGGAGTCCGCGGACATGTCGGTCACGGGCGGACATGTCCGTCGGCGGGAGGAGTGGGGCTAGGGTTAGGGAAAATGATGAAATTTGAGGAGGTGGGGTTATTTATAGGTAGAGGGAGCTAGGAGAGTCCAAATGAGGTGCGGTTTTCGGACCTTGATCGTGATCGAGCGACCGAGAGCATGGAGGGAGTTAGGTGGGTTTGGGCCACTTTGGAAGGGTGTTGGGCTGCAACAAAGAGGGCTTTGGTTACCGGTTAACCGTTGGAGTATCAAACGACCTCCAAATGGCACGAAACTTGACAGGCGGTCTACGGTGCTATACCAAGGCAGCAGCAAACCTCGAACCATTCAGAAAGTTTAACACCCGCTCACAAGAGGAGACAAAAGGGGGCCGGGGGACATAGGAGTCGGATTGCAAAAGCAGACAACGGGGAAAATGCTCGGATGCATGAGGCGAACATGTATGCAAAATGAAATGCACATGATGACATGATATGAAATGCATATGATGACATGGCAAAGTGCAACACATAAGCAAATGACATGGCAATGATGGCGAATAAGCTGGCGGACACTGGCGCATCGGATCCGAGGCGTTACAACACTCCACCACTACGAGAGGATCTCGTCCGAGATCTAGGATGGCACCGGAGGAAAAGGAAGAGGAAGAGAAGAGGTAAAACTAAGTTGCTTCTTTGTGAGCAGAGTGAAACCATGAACCTTGAGAGGTTGAGCAATTTAAAAGAAAAAAATAACGAGAGATGAGCAAGATTGCAAACAATTAGTTAGAAAAGAGGAACAAGGGATATGATGAGAACCAAGAGGTTTAGTGATAAGATAGATATTGAAACCACTCCGGTTAAAACTAGATAGAGAAGGAATAAGATTGATATAATTTGGGCAGCACTCCGACTGAAAGAAGAAGGAACACTTGATAAGATGAAAAGAACTTGAAGAGATGACACAACACTCTGGTTAAATGGATAAGCAAGAAAAACATGATCCTCACAATTCGAGATAATGAGTGAAAAGAGCAACATCACAATGCCTCCGGAAGAAAGAATAGAAGATAGATCATTGGAATAACAGAATGGAGAAGAAAATGCCAACTTCGCCACAAATGAGCTTGGAAAGCATCCTTGCAAAGAAGAATCGAGCGGAGTTGTTGGAAAATCAACAACGAGAAGCACAAAGCTTGTTGTGGGCTTATGGCAAACATCTCAAAATGATGAGGTGACAACCGGCCACTATCAAAAACAATTGATTTGATTGAGAGCACCAAAGAGATGAAAACTTGCTTCACCAAGATGATAGAGAGATAAATTGGATCATTGATAAGCACCACAAATAGCTACATTCCTTAGGGAAGGCTTTAGGTGAAATCTATACCAAGATAACTCCAATGAAGAGATTGATGGATTTAAAATACCTCATTCTTGACAACAAAATGAATCATGAAACATGAAGGAAATTGTCAAGAGTGACATAACACCATCTCAAAAGATAAGATAGAAAGAATTGCACTTTGGAATGCAAGGCGGAGAATACTTGAGCTTCTCAAAACAAAACAAGTGTTGAGCACCATGTTTAATTTTGAGTATAGCTTGGGGGATCATAACTTCAGAGAAATCTTGAAGAACAATTGAAGAATGAAAAGAATCCTTGACGAACCACCATGTAGAGCCTCCATGAAGAACTCCGGTAAAAAATGATGAAAAGAAAGAAGAAGTTGAAAACACAAGGTGAATCCTTGCAATGATTTAGATGGATCTCCGTGATAATGAGAGCTTGGAACTCGGAAAAGAAAAGATGAAACAAATGAAACCGAGAATTTATTATCATGAACAAACTCGAAAGAAAGAATTAATCACTTGGATGAAACAAGAATAAGAATTATGTTATGCGTATCCTTCACCAATTTAAATTGATGACAAGCAACGGATTTGGCATACTACTTATTCTCGTAGAAAGGATTAAAGAGATATGGCGTAAACTTGAGAAGGTCTTCACGAACCACCGGTAGGATTGGAAACAACGAATGAATTGATATGATAACAAGGAAGAGATCTTGAGCGAACCACCGTAAAATTGAAAATGAAAGTAGCAAAGGCACAATTCACGGGAAGAATTGGAAAATGAATGAAGATACTTGAGGGATTTAGATACAAGAGAACAAAGAGATCATGAACTGATTAGAGGATACTTGAATGATGCACGGTAAGATTTGGAGAATGATAGCTAACGCTGAGAATGAAGAATTATGACATGATGGCCTTTGGAGGAAAGAAATGGAAACAACTCATGAAATACTCGGATGGTAAGAAAAGAATTGTCACAATCAAAACAATTATGAGAGGATGGCAACAAGCTAGAACCATGAATCTTGAAGAGAATAGAGCAAGATTTAAGAGAAACTCTTCTTGGTCTTCAAATGTTGAGAATGATGATGAGAAACACCACCATGAATTGTTGAGATACTCGGAAGAATTAAAAGAGGAAAGGTTGAGCCAAAGATGAAAAGAATTTGAAAGATCTTGGAGAAGGCATGTGGTGATGAAAATTCATTCTTCGTCAAACTTGAAAGAATTTGAGAATAGCTCGGAATAAATTAGAAGAGTTAGGTAAGATCTGGGAAAAAATCACGTGGGTTAGGGCCCACTCAAAAAACACCGTTGAAATGATTTAAAGAGAGTTGCACGGTTGAATTAAATGACTTGAATGAGATAACAATCTCCAAATAGCTTGAGCGGATTAAGAATGGAAACACGAATCTTTGAGATATCTTCACCACTCGGAATAAACAAATAGCGAGAAGTAGAATGATTATGAGGTGCATCGGTATGAAAACATTGAAATGAGGAATGGAATATGATCAACAAAACTTGACTTGAATCCACGGAGAAGAGAAAGGAATGAGGAATGATGAACTTGAAGCTAGAGCATCTTCATGAGAATCACGGGTAAGAACATTGATTGAAAAGAATGAAGAGACTTCACATGAATAAATGGATACTTGATTAAGAAATCTGTGTCCTTGAAGAAAAAGGGTGGGTGGGCGGAAAAAACAAAGGCAACTTGGGGACGGATGAAACAAACACCGTTGAGAAAACTTAGAATTGATCTTGCGGATGGGGAGAATGATCGGATCCACTTGAAGAAAGCACACGGTTGGAAAAGGATTGACATGACAATCTCAATGATCAAGAAGGATTAGTATTCACATAGCAATATGAGAACACCGTTTAGGAAAGGTATGGATTCAACATTTGACATTGAAGCAACTCGAATACCACAAATAAAACAAAACAAAGTTGGCTTGCAGAATAAGCGGAACAAATACATATGATAGAGATTTACCCAATCCCATATCATGCATCATCGGAAAGATATTCTAGGAGCTACTTGAATTCCCACCTATAAAACTCCGAAACTTTACGGTTATGCAATCTGGTGTTGGGGATACGAGGGGAAGCAATATATCTCACCCAAACTAACAATCCCTACATCAAAGCTGTATCCATCCGTCAACACATAACCAAGAAACCTTGAAATCGTGTACCTCAACCTTGAAAAGCATCCGTTATCGAGTCATGGCAATACTCCGTACTCACCTCGATCTTTGGGTTATCGGGGTTATCTCACCAACAAGCTGCATAAAAGAGATTTTCGATGTCGGCGTACTAAACTCAGGTATTCGAACTGCAGCGATAAAATTATGGCGACAACACCTCGAGCTCAACTCCGGGACACTTCCACTAAACCCTGACGGGGAGGCACCAAGACAATGTTCTCATCATAAAACCATCGGACGATTCCAAGATACCAGCGTGATCCTAAAAAAATTTAGTGAAATTTGAGAAGAAGAGTCAAAACTCTCGTCGGGATGCCTTACGAGGCGATGAAGAGGCTGGGGAGTAAAAAGAATTCCTAACTCTCCGATATATATAATCCTAAATGACTCAAAACATTTTCTAGACACAACTCGGCGCTAAAAGCGATCAAGCGGTGGGGCTCCTAAGGTCGGGAAGGCTCGATTACCAACTTATAACGCCCTCGATGCGGCTATATCTCCCCGTGTCGAAGCACGACTTAGAGCATAACCGCATTGAAAGCAATGTCATAAGTGAGGTAATCTTCACACAACCCATGTAATACATAAGGAAAGAGATACATAGTTGGCTTACAATCGCCACTTCACACAATTACATGAATAAAGCATTACATCATCCGGATACAATCAAGGTCCGACTACGGAACCAAAATAAAGAAGAACCCCAAATCGACAAAGGTCCCGATCGACCCCAAGCTGGGCTCCACTCTTGATCAACTAGAGCGAAACAACACAAAGGCAAGATCTTCATCGAGCTCCTCCTTGAGCTTGGTTGCGTCACTGCTTTCGATAACATAGGCACTGCAAACTGGTTTTGGAAGTATCTGGTGAGCCACGAGGACTCGGCAATCCCATTACCATGGGTATCAAGACTAGCAAAGCTTAATGGGAAAGGAAGGGGTAAAGTGGTGAGGTTGCAGCGCGACTAAGCAAGATATGGTGGCTAACATACGCAAATGAGGCGAGAAGAGAAACAAAGCGGAGCGGTCGTGAAGCTAGCAATGATCAAGAGGTGATCACGAACACCTACTTCGTCAAACATAACCCGAAACCGTGTTCACTTCCGGACTCCGAGAAGAGACCATCACGGCTACACACGGTTGATGCGTTTTAATTCGGATCTGGTGTCAAGTTATCTACAACGGACATTAACAAATTCCCATCGCCACATAACATGGGCACGGCTCTCGAAAGTTTATACCTGCGGGGTGTCCCAACAGCCCATGACAAGCTCTCGCGATCATCGAAGAATAGACCTTCACCGGGAAGACCCGATCGGTCTCGGAATCCGGTACATCAAGACATTTCGACAATGGTAAAACAAGACCAGCAAAGCCGCCCGATCGCCGACAATCCCGATAGGAGCTGCACATATCTCGTTCTCGAGGCAACACGGATGAGCGAAGCGTCTGAGTAAAAGCGTACCCCAAGTTGCCAAGGATGGCCCATACGGTGCTCTAGTTTGGACCAACACTTAGACAAGCAGCGGCCGGGGGCTAAAATAAAGATGACCCTTGGGTTAGCGACTCCCAAGGGAAAAATAGGTGGTGGTGAGGCAAATGGTAAAAGTCAATGTTGGGCCTTCTTTGGACAAGTTTTATTCAAAGCGAACTGTCGGGGGTCCCATAAATCACCCGACCGCGTTAGGAGCATAAAATCCGGGAACATAACACGGTATGGCGGAAACTAGAGGCGGCAAGAGTGGAACAAAACACCGGGCATAAGGCCGAGCCTTCCACCCTTTACCAAATATATAGATGCATTAATAATATAAGAGATATTGTGATATCCCAACAAAACCCTGTCCACCATGGAGAAATCTTCAACTTCACTGCAACTAGCGCTATAAGAGGGCTGAGCAAAAGCGGTAACATAGCCAAACAACGGTTTGCTAGGAATGGTGTCAAAGGTTAGAGGTTCATGGCAATATGGGATGGCTTGATAAGCAGGTAATAGGTAGCGCAGCATAGCGATAGAAACGAAGCAACTAGCATAGCAATGATAGTAGTGAGATCGGGTAGCGGTCATCTTGCACGAAATCCGCAAGGAAGAAGAACGAGTCCATGAAGAAGGCGAGCGGATGAAGCCGAACCAACACGTGAGCGAGCGAATCCTCACGATCATAGCAAGCAGGAACTATCAAGAAGAAGCACACAACATAGGTAAACACACCACACATGAACAAGACATGATGCACAACAAGCATGATGCATGACAAAGCTACATGAAGCTACTCATGGCAAGAGATGATGCAAACAAGAACAACACATCAAGGCAAGTTTAAATGAGGCCGGAACAACATATAACAATTCGGTAAGTCCTCATATGCAAATTTCGAAATTGGTCCAGAACTGAATAAACCTTATGTTCAAGTTGTTAAACAGCAAGTTAAGATGCACCAAGATGATCTACACGAAATTCTAGTCAAGTTACATATAAAGTTCATTAGATTGAGACTACGGCCTAGAAGATATGAGCAAAACAAGTTAAACATGGCATTGATGCAAAATGCACCCAAACATCAAGCAAACACACCAAAACAAGGATGCAACATGATAATATGAAGCTACATGCAAAATCAAGCAAGTTTCATATAGAGCACACTCAAAAGCGAACAGCGGTGCAACACACACACACTATACAAGTCATAGCAACAATCATCCATAACAACAACTAGGCATCTTGCAAGCATCAAAACAACATGCTACAACACCCCAACATAATAACAAAAGGCATGGGCATGAAGTACACGTAAAGCATAACAAAACATGAACACTGAGCTATCTCCGAAACAACTAGAACATGCTCAAAAACACATGGAATATTGCAAATAATAACATTTAGGACTTAGCGAGAAATAACATCAAGTTGCAATGTTTAGAGCTATCAAACAACATGTTACAGGAACTTATCATGGCAAACAAAGGCATGGCATGAATCTACTAATAGCATAGATCAAAAGACCCTTCTGACCATGAGCCAAAAGGCATAGAAAATATGATGGCACCCATGTAAACATGGCAAGTTATATTCTGATTCATACATGGCGGGAACAACAATAAGTAGGCATGTTAGTGAGCTTGAACCACTCACCACAGAGCAATACATGGCATGGCAAGGCAACCAACAGTAAGAAGGCATGTTTATGAAGCTAAGCATGGCAAGAGCAAGTTCATAGGGTGCATGGATCACTAGGAAAACACATGGGAACAAGTGAACTTAATGTTAGCGGTGACAACAACATTTTCAAGCAACTTTAGAGCAAGATTACAACATGTTCCAGCAGGCTATAATTGCAACCAAGGGCATGAATGGATAGAGCATGACATGTAGATCAAAACATGTTTATAGAGCATCTCCAGTTATGCATAGAATGATTAGTAGAAGCATGTTAACATAGCAACAAAATATAACAAAATCATTAGGGAAAGCAACAACAGACAACTACCCTACTTAACAAGCTTGATACACTCAGCACACAACTCACAAAAATACATGGTTAACACCCTGGAAAGATGGCATGGCATAGTTCAACATTCATGTAGAGCTCAACCTCATAGGATGCACACATCAATCATGGCAAAAATGATAAAAGAGCAAGTTATAACAGTTTATTGATTAACATCAACATGCACTCTTCCAACAGCATTTGGGCATCAAGATGAACTCAAATGAAAATGATGCAATGGAATGAAATGAAGTACTCGTCGAGGCGAACAATTTGACATATTATCGCATGAAAGCAGACTACGGATGCAGAGATGTGATGGCATGAACATGGCATGAAAATTACAAAATTCGGGGACTTAGGCGTACAGGGGTCAACCTCCAGTTCTGCCAGCGGACTTTGATCTCGGCGGCGGGCTCGCGGAGATGGGAGGTGGTGGCGGAGAAGTCAAGGAGAGGCTGGCGGCGGATCGGGCGGATCTCGCCGGATCGGGCCGGATCTCAGGCGGCGGCGAGCCGGAGCGCGGCAGCCGGCAGCCTGAGGCGGTCTTGGCGGCAAGCGGGAAAACCTGGAAGTGGCCTTGGCGAAGCAACAATAGAGGCGGAAGGCTTCGAAACCAGCGTGGCCTTGGCCCAGCTGTGGCAGCGGCGGCGCCGCGAGCATGCGTGGTGCGGCGAGGCAGCGCAGCCGCGGCGGCAGCGGCAGCAGCAGCGTGGCCGCGCGTGCGGCGTGGCCAGCAGCGGGGCGCTGAGCTGATAGGCGCCATGAGCTCGAGCAGCGTCTTGGGGCGCAGAAGCGGTGGCGTGGCGGGCAGGTGGCTGGCGGCGGAGGAGGTGGCGTGGCGGCGTCCTATTGGCGAGCGGCGTGCCGGCGGACATGTCCGTCGCGGATGGACATGTCCGTCGGTGTGGAGAGGAAAAGGCTAGGGTTTGAGGTAAAATGATCAAGAAGGAGGGGAGACATATTTATAGGTAGAGGAGCTAGGAGAGTCCAAATGAGGTGCGGTTTTCGGCCTTGATCGTGATCGAGCGACCGAGAGCATGGAGGGAGTTAGGTGGGGTTTGGGCCACTTTGGAAGGGTGTTGGGCTGCAACACAAAGGGCCTTTGCGGTTACCGGTTAACCGTTGGAGTACCAACGACCTCCAAATGGCACGAAACTTGACAGGCGGTCTACGGTGCTATACCAAGGCCGCTTGGCAAACCTCGGGCCATTCGAGAAAGTTTAACACCCTCACAACAGAAGACAAAAGGGGCATCGGGGGACATAGGAGTGCGGATTGCAAAAGCAGACAGCGGGGAAAATGCTCGGATGCATGAGGCGAACATGTATGCAAAATGAAATGCACATGATGACATGATATGAAATGCATATGATGACATGGCAAAGTGCAACACATAAGCAAATGACATGGCAATGATGGCGAATAATGGCGGACACTGGCGCATCGGATCCGAGGCGTTACAACCATGTGATTATGTCCTCGGAGGTGGTGAAGTAGGAGTTGTTGATGATGTGAGGCATGTCATTACATCTTCAAGGCATAGGCTCACCATCATAGAAGGATGATCGAGTCTCGGGATCCTTAAATCTGCAGCCAAACTTATCCTCTTGAATCTATATTCATACTCACAGGTTCTAGTTTTGCAGGTCATAGATCTGGGCTTGGAGGTGTTCGATTTTCTCTTGAAGCTTGAAGATGGTCTCCCCATTGACTTTGGCATCTAGCTTGTGGTTGTTGGTGAACTCCGAGATCATCATCTAGTTGGCGTTGAGTCCACGCTCCACCATCCCTTGGCACTTGAAAACTTGCTGCTCCACGGCTTTGAGCTTTGTCTCCGCTTCCAGTGCGCCTTGGTCCCTCCACGCCAGCGGATGTGCGGCACCCCCTCACGCATATCAATGGTTTGAGGGTGTTGCGGCACCTCCATGAGATAAAGTTGATAACCCTCTCGAAAAACTTGTCCATGGGGCGCTTGGAGCGCCATGATGCTCTAGATCTGAAAGCGAAACACCTCGAAGCAGCAGAGAGGATATTTGCGTGATCGGTGGTGAAAACCGGGAGTATATATAATGAATTTTCTTGACCAAAATACATAGCGTGCAAAAGCGGAGTCTGGAGGCACACGAGGTGGCCACGAGGCAGGCGCGCCCGATGAGGTGGGCGCGCCCTCCACCCTCGTGGAGGCCTCGTGTCCCTCTCGGACTACTTCTTTCTTCCTAAAATTCTTAAATATTCCAAAACTGATAAAAATTGTCATTGGAGTTGTTTTGGAGTCGGTTTACTTACTGCACCACATACCTATTCCTTTTTGGAGTCTGGAACGTTCTAGAAAGTGTCCCTTATGTATTCCTCACGGGTCACGGGTTTCAATAATATTAGTTTCAACATTGATAGGATTACCTGAAATATAATGTTTAATTCTTTGACTGTTCATCACCCTCGGACTTGTGCCTTTGAAGTTGTTGATTTTTATGGCACCAGAACGATAGACCTCCTCGATAACGTAAGGACCTTCCCATTTAGAGAAGTTTTCCTGCAAAAATCTAAAACGAGAGTTGAATAATAACACATAATTACCTATGTTAAACTCACGCTTTTGTATCCTTTTGTCATGCCAGCGTTTGACTTTTTCTTTGAATAGCTTGGCATTCTCATAGGCTTGGGTTTTCCATTCATCAAGTGAGCTAATGTCAAACAATCTCTTCTCACCGGCAAGTTTGAAGTCATAGTTGAGCTCTTTAATAGCCCAATATGCTTTATGTTCAAGTTCAAGAGGTAAATGACAAGCTTTTCCATAAACAATCTTATATGGAGACATGCCCATAGGATTTTTGTATGCAGTTCTGTAGGCCCATAATGCATCATCAAGTTTTTTGGACAAATTCTTTCTAGATCTATGGACAGTCTTTTGCAAAATTAATTTGAGCTCTCTATTGCTCAACTCTACTTGACCACTAGACTGAGGGTGATAAGGAGATGCGATTCTATGATTAACATCATACTTAGCAAGCATCTTACGGAAAGCACCATGAATAAAATATGAACCACCATCAGTCATAAGATATTTGGGGACTCCAAACCAAAATAACTTCTTTAAGCATTTTAATAGAAGTGTTATGATCAGCACTACTAGTTGGAATAGCTTCTACCCACTTAGTAACATAATCAACAGCAACTAAAATATGAGTAAAACCATTAGAGGCAGAAAAAGGTCCCATATAATCAAAGCCCCAAACATCAGACGGTTCAATAACAAGAGAATAATTCATAGGCATTTCTTGACGTCTACTAATATTAACAATTCTTTGACATTCATTACAAGATAAGACAAACTTACCAGCATCTTTGAAGAGAGTAGGCCAATAAAAACCAGACTGCAATACCTTGTGTGCAGTTCTATCTCCAGCGTGGTGTCTTTCATAGCATTCAGAGTGACACTTGCGTAGGATCTGTTCCTGTTCATGCTCACGTACACAATGTCTAATAACACCATATACTCCTTTATAAAGGTGTGGGTCATGCCAGAAGTAATGTCTTAAATCATAAAAGAACTTTTCTTTTCTTTGGTATGTGAAACTAGGAGGTATAAATTTAGCAACAATATAATTAGCATAATCGGCATACCAAGGAAGCGATGATGAAAAGCATTAACGACCGCTAATTGTTCATCGGAAAGCTATCATCAAGAAGCGGTGGGTCGTCAAGAACATTCTCTAACCTAGACAAGTTATGCTGCGGGGTTCTCGGCTCCTTTCTATCAATAATATGCAAATCAAATTTTTGAAGCGGAGAACCCTTATAATGAGTTGTAACACCCAAGAATCATGCTATAGTAATCTCCCGTAATGATGGCCATGTCATCATTATTACAATACAAATTGCCATTCGATAAAAATCAAAAGTCGATTTCAAATTTAAAATAAAGTGAAAATAAATTATTTATTCAAACTATCCAACAAAAATGTTCGTTGAGTTGCAATTAATCACTAAGTATTTTTTATGTAGAAACTAATATTACTTGAAATAATAAATTGCCCCCAACCTATTTAACTCAGTGCCCAAAACAGCATATTTGATCCTTATGTTTTTAAAAAGAAATTCAGACAACTTCAAATCACTCCCAAACGTTTTGTGGCAGTGAGTTATATTGCATACTAAATTTTGAGACCAGCCACACAATTTACAAGAGTCATTTGGTGCTCCAATTAAAGGCAAGTAGTAAAGAAATAAATAACACTAAAAAAAGGAGGAGGAAGAAAAGGCCTAAAGCTACAGGCGCGACTGGGCCTTAGGTGCACAAGGCCTAACAGTCGCACCTCCCTGTCTTCCACCTTGCTATAGGGAGGCAGGGGATCGTGGCGGCAATCCACCCACCATGGCCGCGCCTGGGACACGCGGCAGCCATCCCCGGCCCTCAGAGAGGTTAAGAGCATCCCGCACCCCGTGGAACCTAACCCTCGTTCCTCTTCCCGCTCAATTCCTCTCTGGATCTCAATGTTGAACCGAGCCATCGTCGCCATGGCCTCCGATGTCCACGCGCCCACCAAGCTCCCGCGCCCAGCCACCTCGACTAGGAGCTTCACCGACGTCCCTCCGTCGACTAAGTCCATCGGTCGGAGCCAGGAGCCCCTACATCGACCACATCGAGGTCATCTTCAAGCTTCGCCCGCCGCTCGTCGTCTTTGAAACGGCCTCATCAGAGCCTCCCCGACCTTCCAAGCTCGTCATCGAGCACCGCAGTGAGCCCCTCTGCCTATTCCCTCGTTTTTCCCTTTGATCTGTAGTGTTTGCCGTTGCTCCCGGGGTCGTCCGTGGTCGTCAAGGTCGGAGCTCCGCTCGCCGCGCCCCTAGTCGTGCCCGCGAGCACCTGGCCACGCTTGCGCCCCCTGGGCGCCCCTGCCCGTCCGCCCGTTGCCGCTCACGCGCGCTCGTGCTATTGCTGCTCGTGCTACTCTGTTGCTACTCCCGCTCGCTGCTCTCGATGCACCCTGCTGCTACTCCCGCTCGCTGCTCTCGATGCACCCTGCTGCTGCCGCTACTTGGCCGCAGCTGCGTCTGCTCCCTGCTCCTTGTAACGCTGCTGCTTGCTGTTGCTAATGCCTACTGCTGCTGCTGCTATCTGTACTGCTCATGCCGCTGCTGTTGCTGGTTGCCATGCCCGTGAGTGTGTGTTCGTGTGTGTGCACGGCTGTGCCACGGCCGTCCCTTATTTAATTAGTCTAGGCTTAGTTAGAAATACTACTAGTTTAGTGCTAAATTAATCTAGTAGTAGATGACATGTAGACCCCATTAAATAAGTTAGATTTATTTATTTGTTTAGGTAAATAGTCTATGACATGTGGGCCACACCTGCCCTTTTGACTAGTCGATTTGACTTGGTCGATTCAGATTAAACTAAATATAAAAATTCAGAATATGTTTATAACTTAGAAAATTCATAGAAAATAATCCGTAACTTTCGGATGAAAGTTTTCTACATGAAAGTTGCTCGAGAAAAATCCAGCGAATCGGATCGCGGTCCATTCATCATCGCATGCCCCTAGCATCTTGAACATCGAACAAATCCTTTCTTTTCATCACAAGAAAATGCCAAACTTGGAAAGCATTTCGGATGTTACCCTATTCGTTAGCGTGTAGCGTGTAGCGTTAGAACACGTCTAGCTCTGCTGTGTCTGTTATGCTCTTGCTTGCTATGTATTCTTGTTTCTACATTACCTCTTCTCTTGGTGACCCGTGGTGGTATCGATGCCACTATCTTTCGACTCGTCATCGACGACCCTCCTTCTCGTCTGACGACGGACAAGCCCCCTTTGATCATCCCGATATCGCCCATTCCATTCTCTCATGCTTGCATTAGATTTTGCTATTGTTATTGTTTGCTTCTATTACGATGCATAGCACCTTATTGTTACCTTACACCTTATCCTAAAGCTGCTTAGTATAGGTTGGTTAGTGATCCATCGGTGACCCCCCTTGTCCTTATTGCCTAGCTTCATCATTGAAGACCGATCAGCGGGATCGAAAACCGAACCCGACATCGCACATCGCTTTCCCTTAGTTGCTCGACCTTTCTTTGGGTTATTATCGAGTCTTGGGGTGAGACCTCTGACGCCGATGTTAACCTGTAGTGTAGCTATTCGATCGTGGTCATTGATCGTCTGCAATGTATCTATAATTTTTATTGATCCATGCTATATTATCTCTTGTTTGGAAATATTGGGCTTTATTTTCCACTTTTATATTATTTTTGACTAACCTATTAGCAGGAGGCCCGACCGAGTGCTGTTTTACCCTATTTGGTGTTTGAGGAAAAGGAATATCGAATAGTCAAAAGCAGAGCAAATCAGTTGGAGAAGTTATTTTTGGAAGGAAAGCAACACGATAGACTTGGAGTGCGTCGGGAGTCGGGTGCCACGAGGTGAGGCGCGCCTACCCC
Source organism: Aegilops speltoides (assembly GCA_021437245.1). Classification (NCBI taxonomy): domain Eukaryota; kingdom Viridiplantae; phylum Streptophyta; class Magnoliopsida; order Poales; family Poaceae; genus Aegilops; species Aegilops speltoides. The sequence continues at coordinate 204,415,854 of CM038144.1, forward strand.
TGGGCGCGTCCCCGCCTCGTGAGCACCGGAGGTCCACCGGCGTACCCCTACCCATATATACCCTCGTGCCCTAAAACTTCGAGCGGAGATTGGATCGGAAGTTCGCCGCCGCAAGCCTCTGTAGCCACGAAAAACCGGTCGGGGCCCTCTCGGCACACCTGGGAGGCCATCATCACCAGTGGCCATGGAGGAGTATCCGGAGGGTCTTCATCACCATGAAGGCCAAGGACCCGAAGGTGGAGGCCATGGAGGAAGAAGCACAAGGGGGAGAACCTCTCCTTCTCTCTCTTGGTGGTATCGTAGTGCCATCGGGAGGAATCATCGCCCTTGGTGATCGTCTTCATCAACATCACCATCATCATCACCATCCTCATCTCTTTTCGCGGTCCACTCTCCGCTTGTTGTAATCCCTACTTGAACATGGTGCTTTATGCCACATATTATGATTCAATGATGTGTTGTCATCCTATGATGTTTTGAGTAGATATCTTTTGTCCTTGAGTTGATTTATGATCTAGGTAGTGCGAGTTGTATGTTTTATCTTGGTCTTTGTCCTATGGTGCCCTCCGTGTCGGCATAGCGTGAGGGTTCAGCTGTAGGGTGTTGCTGTCGTTCATGATTAAACTTATAGTGGGTTGGTGAGTGAGCGAAGCACAAACCAGTAAGAGGATTGTTGTGTATGGGAATAAAGAGGACTTGATGCTTTAATGCTATGGTTGGGTTTTACCTTAATGATCTTTAGTAGTTGCGGATGCTTGCTAGAGTTCAATCATAAGTGCATATGATCCAAGTAGAAAGTATGTTAGCTTATGCCTCTCCCTCATATGAAATTGCAATGGCGACTATCGATCTTGCTAACAATTGCTTAGGACAATTCCTTTTACCGATCCACCATTATCCCACACTCGCTACTTGTATTATTTAGTATTATATTCTAACTTTATGATACAGACACCTACTCTTATATTTTAGCTCTCCGATATCATCCGAAGTTATCCTCTCCATACCCTAGCGTAGTTTATTTCTCATTGTTGGTGTAGCGTAGAGTCATATCGATGGCGAGATAGGTCTTGAGAGAATATTGATCTTACCTTTAGCTCCTTGTGGGTTCGACACTCCATACTTATCACTTCCATCTTTGGAAAGTGCTACGATGATTCCTTGCACTTGGGGATTATCAAGCTCTTTTACGGCGCCGTTCTTGGGGAGCAATAGCGTGGGGTTGATATTCTCGTGTGTGTTTGTTTGCTTTCTTCACTATTTAGATTTTGTTTTCCTTTTTTTACATTTAGTTTTTTTCTTTGTGTTTTTTTTTGTGTGCTTGTTTTTTTTACATTTAGTTGTAGGTGAAGCGTACAAAAAATTATTACTTGCCTTTCTTGCCTAAAAGTTTTCAAAAAAAAGTGATGGAAGCTTTTGCATTGAAGAAGTGAGGTGCTGTAGGATTTGGGTTCGGCGGACCCTCAAGGTTCAACTTCTACAGGGCTTGGAGATCACACTTGCCTACTTGTGTCTCAAATCGACTCGCAAGGATCTAAACTACGAAGAACAACACAGAGGACACAAGGTTTATACTGGTTTGGGCCACCATTGTGGTGTAACACCCTACTCAAGTGTGTGGTGTGTGGATTGCCTCTGGGGTTGATGATGAGCAGTACAAGGAAGAAACGACCTCATGAGAGTGCATTCTTGGTGGTGCGATGAACTGCTAGGAGGAGTTCAGTCGCCTCTCTCTCTCTATGTCTTTCTATCCTTGTTCTCTCGATCCCTCTACCCTGTGGGTGGCTAGTCCTATTTATAGGCGGAGGCCCTGGGCCTCTTCCCAAATATTGGCGGGAAGGCGTGACAGGTTAGCCATTTTGAAGGAACATCTTGTACACTTATCGACTAAAGTTGGTCCTCGCTTTGCCAAAGGCCACAGCGATGGCCGGCTTGGGCTCCACGATGACCTCCATTCTGCATCCTGCTGGTCTTGATCTTGTTGAACCAAAATGGTTGCCTTTACTTGATACTCTTACTGCGTTTGCCCCTTTGCACCAAGAGAAACAAGGACTCTGCGAGGCGGCGCCCACTGGCGCCCGCTGGCCTTGGTAAATCACGGCTTGCGTCATGGGCACCTCGTGAGGTACCTGCCTTGATCTCTCCGCCTCCTCGCGAGCCCGGCTGGCGAGGTGTGCGAGAAGCCTCATGTCATCCGCCCGCAATCTCAGCCCCTCGCGAGGTCTTGAGCATGTGTTGATGAAGATGGGACGTCTTGGGCCACTCCTTGAGCCACGCCGCCTTGAGCAAGTATGGGTACCCCGTTCCCGAAGCGCCAGCAGTAGCCCGGGCCCAAAGCGCGCCGAACAGCTTAGCGATGAAGCGAAGGGGCAAGTCTGGCGCCACAGGTCCCATCGACCTCTGACCTTAGGCGTTGTGTGGCGGTTGATTGTGCGTGGGTGTCTGGCTCCCCGGCGCCTTAACAGCTGCGAATTGACAAAAAGTGGTGCCGCCTAGGTTTACCTTCCTTGCCTTCTCCTTCCTTGCCCGGATCCTTTTTCGCTCTGTCCTTTTTGCTTCGAAATCCCGGATCTACTCAACTTTGCATCCTAGCAAGGCATGGCGCCTCGCGAGACCCAGCCGGAACATGGTACTCGCCCACTCTGGATTCTCCGAATGTGTCGGAGAAAAACCTTCTTCAGAGCGCGCGGATGATGGCGGCGCAAAGGCAGCAACCAGGCGGCCGTGCTCAAGGTTAGCTCCGCCCTTCTGAGGCGAGGAAGCACCTTCTACCCGCTCTTTGTAAGCGCCATCGCCGCTGATGCAGTGCCCCCCTTTTCGAGTTCTTCCTACATTTCTCCACCATTACAACCTGCAAGCCCTGCACCACCATCCCAACTCTGTTCTTCTCCTGTCGATTTTCGCCTACTACTGCGAGGCCCACGTTTGTGTAAGGCCCACAGTGGCCTTGCTGCGCCATTACTTCTACCTCCGGGTCTCTCACGGCCCCATCACCGCATCTTGAAACTTCATCACGTCTGGCGGCTCAATGCCATCTCGAAGCCAGGGAAGAGGGTGAGGGCTTCGAGGCGATGGGTCATGGTGGATGCTAAGCGGACCCTCCCAGTGATTCTACCCATGGGGCAGCCCAAGTCTGTGGCAGCTTGGTCCCAGTGAGCTCGTTGATCCCAGCAAGCAGTCTTTGGAGAGGATGGGCGCGGACTGTGGCGGGGACAACATGGAGGCTCGGGGAGCCGATGCCGCCCCTCGCCCGAACCAGAAGTCTGGTAGCGAATATCGGCATGGTCCTCAATCCTTGGTTGGGGGTGGCGTGGCGAGGCCCAGAAGGTGCTCCTGTGCCCCTGTTCCTTGGGAGGATTGGGAGCGGTGGTGAACTCCATGCCCGCTTCGGCGAGGGAAGGGCTGTGCATGGAGGTCCCGAGGACTGGCTGTGGCGCCCGATTCAATCGTACACTAATCATGCATAAGCGTGTGCGATCAAGATCGAGGACTCACGGGAAGATATCACAACACAACTCTAAAAACATAAATAAGTCATACAAGCATCATAATACAAGCCGGGGCCTCGGCGCTCGAATACAAGTGCTTTCGATCATAGGCAGTCGGAGGAAGCAACAATATCGAGTCAGGACATAAGTTAAACAAGTTTGCCTTAAGAAGGCTATCACAAAGCGGGATCTGGTCGAAAGAAGCGCGAGCCTCTGCACAGGATCCTCTAAACTACTCACAGTGAAATCGTCGGCTGACACTTGCGTAGTAGTAGACACCTCGGTGTAGTAGTCGTCATCGGCGGTGGCGTCGAGCTCTGGACTCCGACATCTGGTTGCGATAACGAGAAAGAAAAGAAAGGAAAGGGGAAAAGGGGAGAAAGCAACCGTGAGTACTCATCAAAGTACTGCAAGCAGGAAACTACACTACATATGCATGGGTATATGTGTAAAGGCCATATCGATGGACTAAAGCTGCGAGAATGCGAGAATAAGAGGGATAGCTAATCACAGCCGAAGACTACAACCTGGCGACCTCCGTCTTCTGCGGCATGTAGAAGAGAGTAGATTGAAGTCCTCCAAGTAGCATCTCGAGGCGGCATCTCCAAGTAGCATCTCCGGTAGCATCGAATAGCATAATCCTACCGGCAATCTCTCCTCTTTGCCTGTGGAAGCGATCACGGGTTGTCGTGGAACTTGGAAGGGTGTGTTTTATTAAGTATCCGGTTCTAGTTGTCATAAGGTCAAGGTACAACTCCGGGTTGTCCTTTTACTGAGGACATGGCTATTGAATAGATAAACTTCCTGCGGGGTGCACCACATAACCCAAACGCTTGATCCCATTTGGCGGACACACTTTCACAGGTCATGCCGGCCTCGGAAGATCAACCGTCACAGCCCCAACTAGGCTGTGAGAGAGTCGACCGTCGGTCTAAATCCTATCTTGCAGAAGTGCAGGCCCATCGCCCATTGCACACCTGCGTTGCTTGGCGTGGGAAGCGGACCTAGCAACCTCCATTACAAAGGAAGTTGCGTTAGCAGATCCAACCCGGCAGCCGCGCCGCTCGTCGTGATGTCAAGAAGGCTTGGTGATACCACGACGTCGGGATACCCATAACTACTCCGCGTAGATGGTTAGTCGTATAGACCAAATGGCGGACTCGGATCAAATACCAAGATCTCGTTAAGCGTGTTAAGTATCATAAGCGCCCGAGCAGGGCGAGCCCACCTATCTCTCTAGGTGGTCTCAACCTTCCTGTCGCTCGCCACAAAATAACGATCGGGGCCGTCGGGAACCCAGGCCCACCTCTAGGGATGGAGCCACTGTCCTTCGGCCCCTCATCAGAATCACTTGCGGGTACTCAGCGAGTGACCCGACTTTAGTCACCATCGTATAGTATGTATGTATAGTATATACCGTGATCACCTCCCAAGTGATCACGGCCCGATAATATAGCAAGGCGGTGACAAGAGTGTAGGGCCAATGATGATAAACTAGCATCCTATACTAAGCATTTAGGATTGCGGGTAAGGTATCAATGATTGTAGCAACAATGACGGGCTATGCAACGAGCAGGAGTAACGAGCAGTAACATGCTACACTACTCTAATGCAAGCGGTATAGAGAAGAATAAGCGATATCTGGTGATCAAGGGGCTTACTGGTTGCTCTGGCAAGAGAGAGGTCGTCGACACCGTGGTCGAGTAGGCGGCGGTGTCGGTCTCGTAGTCTACGAGAGAAGAGGGGGAAAGCAGTAAATACATAACAAGCAAGTGCATAACAGGACAACAAGCGAGCTAGGCGTGTTCTAGCGGTATGAGGTGATCTGGGTGAAAGAAACATCAGGGAAAGTATCCCGGTGTTAGTGTTTTCAGACGAGATGAACGAAGGTGAAATGTTGCAGGTTCACTATGCTAGGGGGCGTGGCGGATGAGCAGGTTGCGTATCGGAATCGTCTCGTCGTTCTAAGCAACTTTCATGTTGAAAATAATTTAATCCGAGTTACGGATTAAAGATATGATTTTCTAAAGATTTTATTAATTTACGGAATTTAATTAATTATTTAAATCAACATTATCGAATAGTAAATGATGGCGTCGGCATGACATCAGTGATGTCGTGATCAGCGTTGACCATTGACCTGGTCGACTGACGTGTGGGTCGATGGGACCCTGTCATACTCTGTTAGGTTGATTAGGGTTTAGGTTAATCTAATTACTGTTTAGTTAGACTAATAGGTTAATTAGATTAATTAAGCAGGATTAATTAACTTAATTAATTTAGTTAATTAATTAATTAACTATTTTTATATATATATTTTTAATTCTTTTTCTTTTTCATTTTTAAAAGCGTTACAGGCGTGGGCCCTGTTGATGTACGAGGGCCATTGGTGTGAGGCGGCAGGTAGCAGCGCCCGTTCGGGCTCACGCCCGAGGCATCTTGGCGTGGGCGGACTGGCAGTCGCCCGAGCCGGCGTGGGTGAGGCGGCACGGGCGGCCGGTGGCAGCGGCGGCGCCACGGCCCGTGTGGCGTGTATGCGCATAATGGCGAGGCTGCAGCGAGGAGGCATGGCGCGGTCGCGGCGGCACAAAGTGTGGCGCCAAAAGCGGCAGCAGCGGGACAGCGTCTGTGCAGCGGAGTAAGCCGTGGCGGCGGGGCCTTGGCTGTGGCGCGTAAGCGCGTCTGAAGCGCCAATGCCGCCAGCGTCTTGCGGAAGCCTTGACCAGTGGCATGGTGTGATGTGGCGAGAGAGGAGGTCGGGGCTCACAAGGGGAGTAGGGAGCAGGCGGTGTGCTCGGCGGAGTTGAGGAAGTCCGCGAGGAAGATATGTGCGCGATCCGGTGAGAGGTCAGTGGAGAAGCTCAGGCGTGGCAGTGAGGTCGGGGTTGATCGTCAGTCGGGGACAAGAAGTAGGCTGGCGAGGCTCGGCGTCGAGGTGGTCGTCTGTGGCCAGGCGGTGCGTGGTCGCCCGTCGGCGCTCAGTCGAGCCCTCCTCGATCGGATGGGATCGGGAGGGAGGGAGAGGCGAGTGGGGGAGTGGGGTTCTTTGTAGTGGCTAGGGTTTGGTGAGGGATAAGGGGAGTGGGGTGGGCCGGCATCGGTGGGCCGGTTGACTAGGCTGAAGCCCAGTTGGGCCGGAGAGGGGGGGCTTTCTTTGTTTTTCTTTTGTTTTCTGATTTGCATTCCTTTTCTTATTTTCTTTTCTGTTTTATTTATTTTAGTTAGCAAAACAGCTTTACAAAAATATAACCCTTACTCCTAAATTAGCATAATAACATAGGCCACCTACTCCAAAAAGTTTGGTGATTATATAAACTAGATTAACATCTGTTTAGTATTTAAAAGCATTTAACTAATTGTCGTGCTGTTGTTTTACTTACTATAGTGCATTTAAATACTTTACACAAGTGTGGTTTCTTCACCAATATTTAATATGGATTATCGGCTTACTCAGAACATTTTGTTTTAATATTTGAAAACTTTTATTGTTTGCTGATTTTGAATTTGAATTTGAATCGGTTTGAACTAACTCGAGATTAGCCACCGTGATCAAAGTGGCGTGGCATCATTAGCGAAGAATTCTGTAGCTTAATTATCAAGGCGTCACAATTCTCCTCCACTACAAGAAATCTCGTCCGAGATTTAAGAGACTTGGGGAAAGGTGCGGTTAGGAAATCCTAACGAATCTTCTTGTCTTTGGTTGCTCTTCTCGAAGAGTGGATCCATTACGTTGAAGTCTTCATTTCTCGCTCCGAGTCATCATGATGGAGCCGTCATCCTTTCTTCGGGATCTCCATCGTCCCTGAATGCGACCAAGGGAAAAACTCGGAAGAGCATCTCTCCAAAGCTGGGCATCGGCGATGAACTCAAAGGAAATACACAAGGTACCCCACAAGTTGTATTTGATGAATTAGATTGAGTGCAACATACGATGGTACCAAAGTTTCAAGCGGGTAGGCAATCATTCGATGACTAGGCGAAGCTGGAATGGGGGTTTGAACAACGAGAATAACATGGTGTTTGATTCGGGATGAATAATGGTATAGCATTTAGCTCGTGAATCACATCTGAAGCAGTGCATAGGATACATTAGAATCCGGGTTGTAAGAAGAGTCGAGTTTCGATCCGGTGGACTGTGGGTTATGGGCCCTGATGTGGGTTGAAAGTAGGAAGGGTGATGACATCTTGCACTGCATGACGAGGAGGCATGTCGATGAATAGCTTGTCGACTATCACGCAACAATGTCGGTACCAGGGCGAGAAGCGAAGAGCAATTTTCCTTCTTGTTGAGCAGGCGAACCAATTGGCAAAGTTATCACCCATCGGTGGTTACGGAATGTCATCAACAACAGTAAAAGGATCTTGCTGACAGAATTGTACACCGGGGTGTTTACATAAGCAGGAGAATATTACTGCTTAGATCACAAGAAGGTTTAAACAAACCAACGAAAAGGAAAAGTGGTTATCAGGTTTAAACAGAACAATGGAAAGGAAAATGTGTATACACACATATTTCAGGGATATATCCTTCCCAAGGACAAGCGAGCATGATATCATGTTAGAGGCGGCAGAGTGGAACAAAACACAGGGCATAAGGCGAGCCTTCCACCCTTTACCAAGTATATAGATGCATTAATAATATAAGAGATATTGTGATATCCCAACATAAACCACATCCACCATGGAGAAATCTTCAACTTCTGCAACTAGCAGCTATAAGAGGCTGAGCAAAAGCGTATATCAAACAACGGTTTGCATAGGAAAGGTGTCAAAGGTTAGAGGTTCATGGCAATATGGGATGGCTTGATAAGCAAGTAATAGTAGCGACATAGCGATAGAAGCAAGCATAGCATAGCAATGATAGTAGTGAGATCCAGGGTAGCGGTCATCTTGCACGAAATCAGGAAGAAGAACAGTCCATGAAGAAGAAGAAACCGCGAGCGAACCACACGTGAGCGAGCGAATCCTCACGATCGCGAAGCGAGAACTAACAGAAGAAGCACACAACATAGGTAAACACACCACACATGAACAAGACATGATGCACAAACATGATGCATGACCAAGCTACATGAAGCTACTCATGGCAAGAGATGATGCAAAGAACAACACATCAAGGCAAGTTTAAATGAGGCGGGAACAACATATAACAATTCCGTAAGTCCTCATATGCAAATTTCGAAATTGGTCCAGAACTGAATAAACCTTATGTTCAAGTTGTTAAACAGCAAGTTAAGATGCACCAAGATGATCTACGAAATTCTAGTCAAGTTACATATAAAGTTCATTAGATTGAGACTACGGCCTAGAAGATATGAAAAACAAGTTAAACATGGCATTGATGCAAAATGCACACAAAACATCAAGCAAACACCTCAAAACAAGGATGCAACATGATAATATGAAGCTACATGCAAAATCAAGCAAGTTTCATATAGAGCACACTCAAAAGCGAACAGGTTGCAACACACACACACTATACAAGTCATAGCAACAATCATCCATAACGACAACTAGGCATCTTGCAAGCATCAAAACAACATGCTACAACACCCCAACATAATAACAAAAGCATGGGCATGAAGTACGTAAAGCATAACAAAACATGAACGAGCTATCTCCGAAACAACTAGAACATGCTCAAAAACACATGGAGGTATTGCAAATAATAACAGTTTCAGACTTAGCAGAAAATAACATCAGGTTGCAATGTTTAGAGCTATCAAACAACATGTTACAGAAACATATCATGGAAAACAAAGGCATGGCATGAATCTACTAAATGCATAGGTCAAAAGACCCTTACTGACCATGAGCCAAAAAGGCATAGAAAATATGATGGCACCCATGTAAACATGGCAAGTTATATTCAGATTCATCCATGGCGAGGAACAACAATAAGTAGGCATGTTAGAGCTTGAACCACTCACCACAGAGCAATACATGGCATGGCAAGGCAACCAACAGTAAAGGCATGTTTATGAAGCTAAGCATGGCAAGAGCAAGTTCATAGGATGCATGGATCACTAGGAAGCATGGGAACAAGTGAACTTAATGTTAGCGGTGACAAAACATTTTCAAGCAACTTTGGAGCAGAAATGAACATGTTCCAGAGGCTATAATTGCAACCAAGGGCATGAATGGATAGAGCATGACATGTAGTTCAAAACATGTTTATAGACATCTCAGATTATGCATAGAATGATTAGTAGAAGCATGTTAACATAGCAACAAATATAACAAAATCACGTAGGAAAAGCAACAACAACTACCCTACTTAACAAGCTTGATACACTCAGCACAACTCATAAAAATACATGGTTAACACCTGGAAAGATGGCATGGCATAGTTCAACATTCATGTAGAGCTCAACCTCATAGGATGCACACATCAATCATGGCAAAAATGATAAAACAAAGATTATGGTTTATGATTAACATCAACATGCACTCTTCAAACAGCATTTGGGCATCAATGAACTCAAATAAAAATCATGCAATGGAATGAAATGATCTACTTACGAAGCGAACAATTTGACATATTATCATGAAAGCGGAGCTACGGATGCGAGAGATGCGATGGCATGAACATGGCATGAAAATTACAAAAGCGGGACTTAGTCATAAAATTGACCTCGGTCTGCCACGGACTTTGGCGGCGGCGGATCTCGCCGGATCTTGGCCGGAGGTGCCGGGCGGCAGGAGGCCGGAGGCAGCGGATCGGGCGGATCTCGCCCGGATCGGGCCGATCTCATGGATCCGGCCCGGATCCCGGCGGAGGCGCCCGAGGCGAGCCGAGCTCATGGCCGGAGCTCGAAGCCTTGGCTGGCTGGCCTTGAGGCCGGGCCGTGAGCTGTGTGCCGAATAGTATGAACTGACAATGTGGCCGATGTGTGTGGGGCCATGGTGTGGGGCCGAATGGCCTTGTGTGGGGATCGTGGTGTGGGGAATGAACCAGTGTGGGGGATTGGTCTGTGGGGACATGTCGTCCTTGACATTTATCGTGACGGAAGGGCGGGGCTAGGGTTTAAGGTAAAATGATCCAGAATTCGGGGAGGGGTTATTTATAGATTACAGGAGCTAGGAGAGTCCAAATGGGGTGCGGTTTTCGGCCTTGATCGTGATCGAGCGACCGAAACATGGAGGGAGTTAGATGAGTTTTAGGCCACTTTGGAGGGTGTTGGGCTGCACAAAAAGGGCCTTCTGAGTTTACGGTTAGTTGGAGTATCAACGACCTCCAAATGGCCGAAACTTGACAGACGGTCTACGGTGCTATACCAAGGCAGCTTGGCAAACCTCGAACCATTCGAAAAAGTTTAATACCGCTCTAGCGAGAAGACAAAAGGGCGCCGGGGAACATAGGAGTCTTGGATTGCAAAAGCAGACAATGAGGAAAAAGGCTCGGATGCATGAGGCGAACATGTATGTAATCACGATGCACATGATGACATGATAAAATGCAAATGATGACATGGCAGCGTGCAACCGCAAAAAGAAAATGACATGGCAATGATGGCGAATAATGGCGGCTGGCGCGCGCCGGATCAAGGGCGTTACAAACAATATGAACTCTTTTATTCTTTCTACTTTCTCAAGATCATAGCAACATAAAGCCCTTGACTCAACACTAATATTTATTATAGATAGCTCGAGACTCAATTACATAAAGAGATCACAAAGCAAAACTCAAAACTACTTGATATCAAAACGATCTACTAGATCAAGATACTACTAAAGGATCGAACTAAATAAGCGGTAAAGATATGAGTGTGATGGTGATACGATCGGGGCACCTCCCCAAGCAGAGTTGCCAAGGAAGTGCCCATACCCATGTGATTATGTCCTCGGGGTGAAGTAGGAGTTGTTGATGATGTGAGCTTGTCATTACATCTTCAAGGCATAGGCTCACCATCATAGAAGGATGATCGAGTCTCAGGGATCCTAAATCTCAGACCAAACTTATCCTCTTGAATCTATATTCATACTCACAGGTTCTAGTTTTGCAGGTCATAGATCACGGGCTTGGAGGTGTTCGATTTTCTCTTGAAGCTTGAAGATGGTCTCCCCATTGACTTTGGCATCTAGCTTGTGGTTGTTGGTGAACTCGAGAGATCATCATCTAGTTGGCGTTGAGTCCATCCATCCCTTGGCACTTGAAAACTTGCTGCTCCACGGCTTTGAGCTTTGTCTCCGCTTCAGTCGCCTTGGTCCCTCCACGCCGCGGATGTCAGCACCCCCCTCCATATCAATGGTTTGAGGTGTTCGGCCTCACTTGAATAAAGATTGATAACCCTCTCGAAAAACTTGTCCAGAGCGCTTGGAGCGCCATGATGCTCTAGATCTGAAGCGAAACACCTCGAAAGCAGCAGAGGATATTTTTGCGTCGGGTGGTGAAAACCGGGAGTATATATAATGAATTTTCTTGACCAAAATACATAACGTGTACAGAAAGCAGGTCACAGAGGCTGGTGGCAGGCCAGTGGCGCCCGATGGGGTGGCGCGCCCTCCACCCTCGTGGAGGCCTCGTGTCCCTCTCGGACTACTTCTTTCTTCCTAAAATTCTTAATGGTCTCAACCTGCCTGCGCTCCGCCACAAAGTAACGATCGGGGCCGTCGGGAACCCAGGCCCACCTCTACCGGGATGGAGCCACCTGTCCTTTCAGCCCCCTCATCAGAATCACTTGCGGGTACTCAACGAGCTGAGCCGACTTTAGTCACCATCTGTATAGTATGTATGTATAGTATATACCCGTGATCACCTCCCAAGTGATCACGACCCGATAGTATAGCAAGGCAGACTGACAAGGGTGTAGGGCCAATGATGATAAACTAGCATCCTATACTAAGCATTTAGGATTGCGGGTAAGGTATCAATGACTGTAGCAACAATGACAGGCTATGCAACAGAATAGGAGTAACCGAACAGTAACATGCTACACTACTCTAATGCAAGCGGTATAGAGAAGAATAGGCGATATCTGGTGATCAAGGGGGGGGGCTTGCCTGGTTGCTCTAGCAAGAGAGAGGGTTCGTCAACACCGTAGTCGAACTGGGCAGCAGTAGCATCGGTTTCGTAGTCTACCGGAGAGAAGAGGGGGGAGAAACAGTAAATACATAGCAAGCAAGTGCATAACAGGACAACAAGCGAGCTAGGCGTGTTCTAAGCGGTATGAGGTGATCTGGGTGAAGGGGGAAACATTCAGAAAGTATCACGGTGTCCGTGTTTTCAGACGAGATGAACCGGAGGTGAAATATTGCAGGTTCACTATGCTAGGGACGCGTGGCGGATGAGCGGGTTGCGTGTCCGGAATCGTCTCGTCGTTCTAAGCAACTTTCATGTTGAAAATAATTTAATCCGAGTTATGGATTAAAAGATATGATTTTCTAAAGATTTTATTAATTTCTGGAATTTAATTAATTATTTAAATCCAACATTACCGAGAATAGTAAATGATGACATCAGCATGACATCGAGTGATGTCGGCGATCAGCGTTGACCATTGACCTGGTCACCTGATGTGTGGGTCGATGGGACCCACATCATCTCTGTTAGGTTGATTAGGGTTTAGGTTAATCTAATTACTGTTTAGTTAGACTAACAAGTTAATTAGATTAATTAAGCAGGATTAATGAACTTAATTAATTTAGTTAATTAATTAATTAACTATTTATATATATATATTTTAATTCTTTTTCTTTTCATTTTTTAAAACGTTACAGGCGTGGGCCTGTTCGATGGCCTGAGGCCATTCAGAGCGCTGGCGGCGGTAACGCGCGCCCGTGCCGGGCGCACGCCTGAGGGCATCTTGGCGTGGCGGACTGGCAGTCGCCCGAGGCAGCCTTGGCGAGGCCAGGCCGGGGCCGGGCCGGGCGCATGGCGGCAGCACGCCCCGTGTGGCGGGCGCTTGATGATCGCATGGCGTGGCTGCTGCAGGAGGAAACCTGGCTTGTGCAAAGCGGCGCAGAAGGTGTGGCGCCAAGGGCGGGCGAGCGGCGCGACAGCGTCAACGAAGCGGCGGAGTAGAGGCCGTGGCGGCGGGGCATGGTGGTGGCGCGTAAGCGCATCTGGCGAGGCGCGCAGGCAGCGTCTTGAGCTTGACAGCGGGCATGGCGCGGGGAGCGAGCGAGGGGGAGAGAGGAGAGGTCGGGGCTCACAAGGGGGAGTAGGGAACGAGGCAGTGTGCTCGGCGGAGTTCGGGGAGGTCCGACGAGGAAGATATGGCGAGGCGGCGGCAGTCCGGTGAGGGAGGTCTGGCGGAGAAGCTCCGGGCGATGGCGACGGGGTCGGGGTTGACGCGTCCAGATCGGGGACGAGGAAGTAGGCTGGCGAGGCTCCGGCGTCGAGGTGGTCGTGCAGCGGCGGGGCGGTGTGTGGTCGCCGTCGGCGCATCGAGGTCGAGCCCCTCCTCGATCCAGATGGGATCGGGAGGAGGGGGAGAGGGAGAGGCGAGTGGGGGGAGTGGGGTTGCTGTTGTGGCTAGGGTTTCGGTTGTCAGGACCCCGACTCAATGCCACATCGATCTAGCATGTAACACCTCATATCACTTTGCGGCCTCACGCACGGTATCCCCACGGTGTCGCCTTACCTTTGCCGGGACCGTTTGCGCCTTTTGGTACACGTATATGATAGTGTCGCTAGCATCCATATGATAAGGAGCCGGGTGACATGGCTAGTCGTAAACCCAAAGTGGCACAAACTTACAGGACAGCATCCATGACCCGAGATCGAGCGTGTCGGTCATCACGGTAGTGAATCCGGCTGTAGCACTGGGCTAGCAGGACTCGGTATTCATCGCGTGACATTTCCCGAAGGATGAATACACGAGCGAAGAAGGACACATGCCGGCCAGCCTAAGTGTTCCGGAGCGATAGCAAGCTACCATGGCTCGATGGAAACACTAGGAGACATTTCCGTAAGAGAGGCTACTAAAGATAAACAACTAGATAGTCGGATCCACACATACCAAGCATTTCAATAACATACACACAATATGCTCGATATGTGCAAATACAACATGGCATCACAACATGACTCTCGACTCAAGTATTTTATTCAATAGGCTCCGAGGAGCGAGATATTACAAACATGGGTCTCATGACCCAACATCCGAAGCATACAAGTCAAAGCACAAGCGGAAGCTAACATGTGCGAGTACAGACATCTACAATGAAAAAGGCTTAGAAGCGACTATCTACTAGATCTGCCGAGGGCACAAGATCGTAGCTGAGGTAACAAGCTAAGCGTCAAGTCCACGCGGAACTACTAGCGAGACCGAAGTCTCTGCAAAAACATTAAATAGGCAAGCGTGAGTACAAATGTACCCAAGCAAGACTTACATCGAACTAACTACATATGCATCATTATCAACAAAGGGATGGTGGGGTTTAAGCTGCTGACAAGCCAGCTTTGACTCGGTGGCTATCTGAACTACATTTGCAAGTAACTCTTTCGAGGTGGCGATGCACACGAGTCCACATATTCACCATATCAATACCCCACTATGGATCCGCTCCGTCTCCCTCTGAGAACGCCATCCATAGCACTCACGCTTATCTTGCGTATTTTAGAGTATCCACTTTCACTTGTCTATGAACTGCATGCAGGGTCCGTGTTTCCATATCCGAGGAATCCGGCTATTGAATAGATAATGATAACCTGCAGGGTATACTTCTTCACACTCTCGCCACTTATCGCCTGCATACGTCATGTACCTCGGCAACCTTCAAGCGGAAGCAGGCGAGGGAGTCGGCCACGACCTACCTAAACACTCAAGTCTCTCGTCGGGTTTATCGCCTATTCGGGTTTCATCCGCAAGGAGATCCGGCCGGGGTGTCGCCACGGCCCCAAGCGATGTGTCGGGGTTCCCGAGCCCACCATCCGGTGCCACTCGGTACACCGAGCCACGTGTGCCTAGTCATCCCAAGCCCACCTGCCGGGTGCCACTTGGTAGAAAAATAGCACTACCTACAAACACGAAACTAGTTGCAACTCTGAGCAGAGAACAAGGGTGATTAAGAAGCCGAGAGGGGCGAGTTCAGGAACCCAATGTGTGGTAGTAGCTGTTCATGGATCACAAACACAGAACTCAGTTCCTGAGGACGGCTGCAATGAGACAACCCACCATGTACTCCTACATGGCCTCTCACCGCTACCTTTACCAAATCGTGTTCACACACTTAGCTCACATTCAGTAGGACATGTTCACACACCTCCAATTCATTCCCTTTGAATCAGACCTGACACCACTCTAAGCAATAGCAGGCATGACAAACAAGCATGAATGAGTAGGCACATCAGGGCTCAAACAACTCCTACTCATGCTAGTGGGTTTCATCTATTTACTGTGGCAATGACAGGTCATGCAGAGGATGAAGGGGTTCAACTATCGCAGCAAGTAACATTGAATCGTTGTTGTCCTAATGCAGTAAAAGAGAGCAGGAGCGAGAGAGTGGGATTGTATCGGAATGAACAAGGGGTTTTGCTTGCACGGCACTACGAAGATAATATAGCTCTTCATCGGTGTCATCGATCTCATCGTCGGAACCACGTCTCTTGAGAGGAACAATTACGGCAAGAGAGAGAAACACAATCAATGCAATGCGACATTATGATGCATGATCATGACATGGCAACATGCTGGTGTTTTGAGCTAATGCAACTAGCAACAAAGTTAAATGAAGTTGGTTTGAACCTAAGTTCAAATCCAAACTCCATATGTGAAAGTTTAAATGCCATTATATGATTTGTGCTAAACAGCAGCTATAAGTTGTTCTAACATGCATGAAAATGGTACAGATGGATAGATTGGATTTTTCTGATCATTTTCATATATAATTTATTTCATTTGGAGTTACGGTTGAATTTCTATGAATTTTTGAAGTTAGCATTATTTTCAAAATTTCTGAATAAGAATAAATCCAGAAAATAATTATCTGCGTCGACACTACGCCTTGTGACGTCGGCCGGTCAACTGCGGTTGACCAGGTCAAATTGACCTGTGGGGTCCATCGTCGATGACCCGATCTTTGTTAGTGACTTTGGCGGTGGGGTGGTCAGCACACGTCGGCATAGTCAAGGTCGACACGTGGCCCACCGCAATTAGATTAAACTTAATCTATTTTAGTTAGCACATTAGTTAGGCGGTGTGGCCCATTGTCTGTTTCACTAAAGGTTAATTTGTGGCGCGATTAGCTGCTAATGACGGCCACGTCGGCGATCGCCGAACCTTGCGGCGACGACCAAAACGACGGCGGCTTGGCTCGGATTTGAGCTACGGTGATGGTTTGGCGAGATGAGGGCACCGGGAGTAGCTCTTGCTCGTTCGCATCAAAGGACCGGACGGAAAGCCTCGGTGGCAGGGAGCAATGGCGGCAGCAAGGCGGCGGCCGAGTCTTGGCGAGGTCGGGTTTGGCGCTTCGATTGCAGGGAAAAGAATCTGGTGGGTGGAGCGTGTCTGGTGGTGCATCGAAGCGTTCTTGAGCTCGAGCAGGTGGCGGCATTTGTGGCATGGCGGCGCCATGGACGGCGGGGGAGCTTCGAGTGCGGTGGGAGCGGCTATGGAGACCAAATGAGCACGGGAGCTAGGGGAGAGGAAGAGGAGCTCTGGCGAGGTCGTCGGTGATCTCAAAGACGCTCGGGGCGGCTTGGAGCAGCCAGGCGTTGGTGGCGATCGCGGCGGCGAGAGGAGGAAGATGACGAGTAGCAGCGATGCGGGCGCTGGCGTCGCGTGGCTCTTCGTAGATGATGAACACGATCTGCGGTTCTTGGTAGCAACTTCGAGGCGGGGTTGGCGGTGGGCCAGCAGCAGCGGTGGGCGGCGGCGCGGCAGCTCGCTCGAGCGAGGGAACAGAGGAGGAGGCGGGAGAGCGAGAGCGAGGGAGAGTGAGGGATCGTCAGGCGTCTCCGTGGCGTGAGGGGAGGCAGGAGGTGGCAAGCATGAGGTGGAGCCTGCGTCTTGTGGCGCTTTCTCATGGCGGCAATGACAGCAGCTTTAGGCGAGGGAGGAAGGCGCGGGGAGGTCGCGGTGGGCTGGGCCAGAAGTGTTGGGCAGCAGAGGTGACCAGCCAGATAGGTCCAGTGGCGGCAGGTAGGCCTTCTACTTTTTTTATTTTTCTTCTGTTTTGTTTTATTTAATTGCCTTGAATTCAAATTCAAACAAAATTGAAAAGCAGTGCAAAACTCCCTGGATATTTTCAAGTCACTTAATGAACTTCTCCACAAATACATAAAATATCTCGGGGCATTTGAAAATATATTCATTATATATTATGAATATAATTTCAAATTCAAATAGAATATGATTTAAATCGAGCCCAAATAATCCCTTAGAAATGATCCAAAATTTTGGTTTGATTTATAACTCTTGCCAAAATTGTCGAGCTATTTCTAGGGCATTTTGGATTCTTGATTTTAATTTTAGGGCTTCTTGCCCTTTATTAAAATGATTTCGAGGCTTTCAATTTCCTCATTTCAACTTTGAATATAGACATGATGCACACATGAAGCTAGCCTAGAGCATTACTAGAAGCTAGGGATGTGACAGCTCACCCTACTAAACAAGAATCTCGTCCCGAGATTCAAGCGTGAGAAGTAAGATGAAGGGGATCGCAAACTAACATAATCTTCACGATCCGGTGGCACTTCATAAGAACCTTGAATCGATCACCATCTTTGGCTCGGCGTCTTCCTCGAGAACTCCAACTAACATGACGGGAAGAGGAAAGGAAAACTCTAGAAGAATCGATCTTCTTGAAGACCGAACAACTCGGGATCAGCTCATGGGGTGAGATATTGACATATATCTCGAGTTGAAACCGAAGCATACATCGAAGAAATGGAGTGAGACAGGATGGCGAGGGCTCGAGACGTAGACACAATTCCACACTTAAGAAGGTGGTGAGCGGTTGTCGGCGTGGCGAGGAGTTGAGTTGCCATGATACCATAACGAGACATCTTAAGGAAGGTGACTCGTAGAAATATTCCTTAAGTGGCAAAAAGAATTACCTTTGATTCGAGAGATCATTGAAACTCTTAATACCAGCCTAAGGCAATCACAATCAATCGTTTGGCGGAGTTTTAGAGGAATGGCATATCTGGATTCGAATGGATGATGTGGACTACCTTGTTGAAGACAACGCGATGGATGATTTTGCTTATCATCGGAAATGGATGGGACCCATGGTAGGACCACTTTCGAAGATGATCCTAAACAGCAATTACTGAGAGGGCAGCCCATGGGCATTGGCACAATGGCGGTGCAAGCTGGGAACAAAATGCAACTGTTGGGAATGTTCCAACCATCATATCTGTCTGAGATTCAGATCTTGTTGGTGTTAGGATAATCCAGACTTGTCAAGTCTAGAAAGAAAATGAAAGTTTGCAACACAAATCGACGAGATGACGTTGCGAGATTATCGGGAAATGAACTACGATAGCAAGCTCCAAAACATGAGGTGGTTCCGCTACACACATGTGATCACGTTGTCCGAGACAAGTATGACCACATAGTAGTCTTATAATAAAACACTACCGAGTTCAGGTTGGGAACCATCATCGAGGATATCGAAGTCCTCACATAAGTCCGGATTAGCTCTTATGAAGGAACTTCTTCTCCTTGAACAATTCAGTCAGTGGCGTGCTACAGAATACATATGGAGTGGAGGTAATTAATATACCAAACCATAGTATACTTTGCACATGTGTGACTAACTTGGGATGATTCCAAGGAAGCAACATTGTCTTTATCAAATTCACGGCGGCAACTTGCATCAAATGCACATGAATTAGAGAAGTCACTTCTTTCATCCAAGCATAAGCTTCATGAGCAGGACACGAAGGCATTGCTTACAAAGTTTCCAACACTAGATTGATGTTCAACATGGATCATGGGGAGACAAAATGCTGCTGATGGGTTCGAAACAACTCATCGCAATTTCCATATCCTTTGGACTTCCACCATCATGTGAACACGGTGATAGCATTGGTCGGACCAAAAGATGTAATGGTGTATGCTCGAGGGATAACCACGAGTAAGACAACACTACGAACATCGTTGGTTCTGATTTGATTTGACGATAGCCCATACTCAAATCAAAGATGGGGTAAGACAATAGGTCCAACAACTGATCACAAGGACCAATTGATGAAGATATCATCTTTCTTCAACACACACACACACACAGAAAGATATCCCTTAACATGAACTAAGTCAGACAAGCTTTTATCTTCCAACTCTCCAAGTTGTTGTTTAGCTTAACCAACTAGCTCAGGGGTATTCAACACAGATTCTTGGAGGAAGGGTGGTTTCAAAAACCAACTTGATCACGAGCTCAACATAGCGGTCAGGTGACAACCTGGTAATACTTCCGAGAAGATATTCGGAACATCACGAACCACCGATATGTTACTAAGTTCGAGAACAATCTTGCTTCCCAGAGCAAGACGATATGATCAAATAAGCAAGGGATTGAATAATCCTAACTCATTGATCGAAGAGTACACCAGAAATAAGGACTAGGTAGCACGATCAATCTTAGGATGATGATTCAATAACCAACACGCTAAGAATGAGAATATTGTCCATTTACTACCAAGAACCTAGTTGCTAGGCGTATTGATTTCACACATCACTATTCACTTGTCGGCATTCCGGTTACAATAACACGCAACCCGAGGAATGAACAATGATGGCAAGAAGTATTACTGCGTCAAGAATTCATAGGATGACATTCTTGATATAAAGATGGTAATACTCCAAGATAGAAACGAGCAAAAGCTGGATTAACAATTTGATCTGCGAGTACAACTGCTTTGACCCAATCCTAGAAATGGACAAAAGGTTTGGAATTTGTTTCTCCTAGTCATTACGGAATAGAATGGCAGACGGACCACAAGAGTAATAGGCCTCGTAAGCGAGCAGCATACTCTTGACTATCAATTGATAGGCGAAGGTCGATGAGACAACTAAAGAGAACAACTCAAAGGAACATATAAATTTCGAGTTGTGGATGCATAGATTAGTAGGTCGGCGTAGCTCAACATTTCTTCAGGATAACCCATGCAGAAAGGTTAGAAGTGGCAGATTCACTATTATGAATGGAGAACTCCTCAAGAGTACTCTGGTTGTGATCCTTTGGTTCAACGAGGAACTTCTGCCATAAGCGGTTCATAGTATTTGGAGGAAGGAAATACCACGTACCTCGAGGACTAATGCAAAGGTTACTAATAACCTAAAGGAACTAGCAAACACTATCAACATGAAGTAGGTAGGGTGAATCTCGGGTTTAAAACCCAGGAGTAGAATACCTACTACTAAATGGCATCACGGGATGCTTTCAAGAATGGTGGCCAGAATCATCACACCGGGAACACAAAACATGGCTAGATTACTAAATGATCCCCTAAGACACCTAGGGTCATAATAATAATTCCAACATATATGTCGAGGCAATAGAATACCTCAACTCAGCATTTAGTGTGATTAATCTGGCCCAAAGGAACATCAAAACCGGAGGAAAGGATTTGCAAGTGTATCAGTTGTTTAGAAACACAGGATGACTCGAGAAAGACATAACGGTGTAAATGCTCAAAATGATTGGAGACATGCTACAAAAATGGTGGCATAGCCACTCCGAGCATAATATCGAGGTTTGAGATCATGATTATGAACATACGAGTAGTAAAACTGAGCGAGATTTGAAACTATCAATTCTATAAGTCTATGGTTTAGTAACACGTCATCTGATAGATTGATGAGAAGGCCTAGTTCTTAATCCCGTAGAAGAGAAGAGGATGACTCGGATCGAAGGCCATGAGGTATAAGAAGAAAAAAGAGCCTTACGTTCCTTCCACAATCAATTCCCTTACATAACTAAAGCATTTCTAGACACAACCGACCGGTTTGGCTTGGTAATCCTCTGAGCGATCAAGCTCGATACCAAAGTATCGGGACCCGACTCAATGCCACATCGATCTAGCATGTAACACCTCATATCACTTTGCGGCCTCACGCACGGTATCCCCACGGTGTCGCCTTACCTTTGCGGGACCGTTTAGCCTTTTGGTACACGTATATGATAGTGTCGCTAGCATCCATATGATAAGGAGCCCGGTGACATGGCTAGTCGTAAACCCAAAGTGGCACAAACTTACGAGGACAGGCATCCATGACCCGACATCGAGCGTGTCGGTCATCACGAGTGAATCGAGGCTATAGCACTGGGCTAGCAGGACTCCGGTATTCATCGTGACATTTCCCGAAGGACGAACAGAGCGAAGAAGGACACATGCCGGCCAGCCTAAGTGTTCGGAGCGGTAGCAAGCTACCATGGCTCGGTGGAAACACAAGGAGACATTTCCGGTAAGAGAGGCTACTAAAGATAACCAACTAGATAGTCGGATCCACACATACCAAGCATTTCAATAACATACACACAATATGCTCGATATGTGCAAATACAACATGGCATCACAACATGACTCTCGACTCAAGTATTTTATTCAATAGGCTCCGAGGAGCGAGATATTACAAACATGGGTCTCATGACCCAACATCCGAAACATACAAGTCAAAGCACAAGCGGAAGCTAACATGTCCGAGTCTGAGACATCTACAAATGAAAAAGGCTTAGAAGCGACTATCTACTAGATCTGCCGAGGGCACAAGATCGTGGCTGAGGTAACAAGCTAAGCGTCAAGTCACAGCGGAACTACTAGCGAGGCCAAGTCTCTCTGCAAAAACATTAAATAGGCAAGCGTGAGTACAAAATGTACCCAACAAGACTTACATCGAACTAACTACATATGCATCATTATCAACAAAGGGATGGTGGGGTTTAAGCTGCAGACAAGCCAGCTTTGACTCGGTGGCTATCTGAACTACATTGCAAGTAACTCTTTTGAGGTGGCGCACACGAGTCCACATATTCACCATATCAATACTCCACTATGGATCCGCTCCGTCTCCGTCGAGAACGCCATCCATAGCACTCACGCTTATCTTGCGTATTTTAGAGTATCCACTTTCACTTGTCTATGAACTGTACTAGGGGTCCAAGTTTCCATATCCGAGGAATCCGGCTATTGAATAGATAATGATAACCTGCAGGGTGTACTTCTTCACACACGCTCTCGCCACTTATCGCCTGTACCGTCATGTACCTCGGCAACCTTCAAGCGGAAGCTGGGCGAGGAGTCGGCCACAACCTACCTAAACACTCAAGTCTCTCGCCCGGGTTTATCGCCTATTGGGTTTCATCCGCAAGGAGATCCGGCAGGGGTGTCGCTCACGGCCCCAAGCGATGTGTCTTGAGGTTCCGAGCCCACCATCCGGTGCCACTCGGTACACCGTGCCACGTGTGCCTAGTCATCCCATGCCCACCTGCAGGGTGCCACTTGGTAGAAAAATAGCACTACCTACAAACACGAAACTAGTTGCAACTCTGAGCAGAGAACAAGGGTGATTAAGAAGCCGAGAGGGGCCGAGTTACGGAACCCAATGTGTGGTAATGCTGTTCATGGATCACAAACACGAACTCAGTTCTCGAGGGCGGCTGCAATGAGACAACCCACCATGTACTCCTACATGGCCTCTCACCGCTACCTTTACCAAATCGTGTTCACACACTTAGCTCACATTCAGTAGGACATGTTCACACACCTCCAATTCATTCCCTTTAAATCAGACCTGACACCACTCTAAGCAATAGCAGGCATGACAAACAAGCATGAATGAGTAGGCACATCAGGGCTCAAACAACTCCTACTCATGCTAGTGGGTTTCATCTATTTACTGTGGCAATGACAGGTCATGCAGAGGATGAAGGGGTTCAACTATCGCAGCAAGTAACATTGAATCGTTGTTGTCCTAATGCAGAAAAAAGAAGCAGGGGCGAGAGAGTGGGATTGTATCGGAATGAACAAGGGGTTTTGCTTGCACAGCACCGAAGATAATATAGCTCTTCATCGGTGTCATCGATCTCATCGTCGGAACCACGTCTCTCGAGAGGAACAATTACCGCAAGAGAGAGAAACACAATCAATGCAATGCGACATTATGATGCATGATCATGACATGGCAACATCTTTGGTGTTTTGAGCTAATGCAACTAGCAACAAAGTTAAATGAAGTTGGTTTGAACCCTAAGTTCAAATCCAAACTCCATATGTGAAAGTTTAAATGCCATTATATGATTTGTGCTAAACAGCAGCTATAAGTTGTTCTAACATGCATGAAAAGGTGCAGATGGATAGATTGGATTTTTCGATCATTTTTCATATATAATTTATTTCATTTGGAGTTACGGTTGAATTTCTATGAATTTTTGAAGTTAGCATTATTTTCGAAATTTCTGAATAAGAATAAATCGAGAAAATAATTATCTGCGTCGACACTATGTCCTTTATGACGTCGGTGGTCAAGCTGCGGTTGACCAGGTCAAATCGACGATGGGGTCCATCGGTCGATGACCAAGGCCGTTAGTGACACTGGCAGGTGGGGTCGGTTCAACGCACACGTCAGCATAGTCAATGGCTGACACGTGGGCCCCGCAATTAGATTAAACTTAATCTATTTTAGTTAGCCCATTAGTTAGGCGGTGGGGCCCATTGTCTGTTTCACTAAAGGTTAATTTGTGGCGCGATTAGCTGCTAATGGCGGCCACGTCGGCGATCGCCGAGCCTTGCGGCGACGACCAAAACGACGCGCTTGGCTCGGATTTGAGCTACGGGTGATGGTTTGGCGAGATGAGGGCACGGGAGTAGCTCTTGCTCGTTCGCATCAAAGGACCGGACGGAAAGCCTCGGGTGGCAGGGCAGCGCGGCGTGAAAGCAAGGCGGCGGCCGGAGTCTTGGCGGGTCGGGTTTGGCCTTCTGATTGCACGGAGAAGAATCTGGTGGGTGGAGCGTGCTCTGGTGGTGCTTCGCGCGTTCTTGAGCTCGACGCAGGTGGTGGCAGTTGTGGCATGGCGGCACCATGGACGGCGGCGGGAGCTTTGGCTGATGGGAGCAGCGGCTATGGAGACCAAATGAGCACGGGAGCTAGGGGAGAGGAAGAGGAGCTCCTGGCGAGGTCGTCGGTGATCTCAAAGACGCAGCAGGGGCGGCTTGGAGCAGACCAGGCGTTGGTGGCGATCGTTGGCGGCAGAGGAGGAAGATGATGAGGTAGCCAGCGATGCGGAGCACTGGCGTCGCGTGGCTCTTCGTAGATGATGAACACGACGCTGCGGTTCTTCTGGTAGCAACTTCGAGGCGAGGGGTTGGCGGTGGGCCAGCAACGGTGGGCGGCGGCAGCAGGCTCGAGGCGCGAGCGAGGGAACAGAGGAGGCGGGAGAGCGGAGGCGAGGGAGAGTGAGGGATCGTCAGGCGTCTCCGTGGCGCGTGGGGAGGCAGGAGGTGGCAAGCATGAGGTGGAGCCTGCGTCTTGTGAGCGCTCTCATGGCGGCAGCAGCAGCTTTAGGCGCGAGGAGGAGGACGACGGGGAGGTCGCGGTGGGCTGGGCAGCGGTGTTGGGCCTTGAGGCTGACCCACCAGATAGGTCCTGTAAGTTTACAGGTAGGTCTTACGCTCTTTTTTTATTTTTCTTCTGTTTTGTTTTATTTAATTGCCACTGAATTCAAATTCAAACAAAATTGAAAACAATGCCAAAACTCCTGGATATTTTCAAGTCACTTAATGAACTTCTCCACAAATACATAAAATATCTCGGGGCATTTGAAAATATATTCATTATATATTATGAATATAATTTCAAATTCAAATAGAATATGATTTAAATCAGAGCCCAAATAATCCCTTAGAAATGATCCAAAATTTTGGTTTGATTTATAACTCTTGCCACAATTATCGAGCTATTTCTAGGGCATTTTGATTTCTTGATTTTAATTTTAGGGCTTCTTGCCCCTTTATTAAAATGATTTCCGAGGCTTTCAATTTCCTCATTTCAACTTTCGGAATATAGACATGATGCACACATGAAGCTAGCCTAGAGCATTACTAGAAGCTAGGGATGTGACATCGGTGAGGGGGATAAGGGGAGTGGGGTGGGCCGGCATCGGTGGGCCGGTTGACTGGGTTGAAGCCCAGTTGGGCCGGGGAGGGGGGGGGCTTTCTTTGTTTTTCTTTTGTTTTCTGATTTGCATTCCTTTTCTTATTTTCTTTTCTGTTTTGTTTATTTTAGTTAGCAAAACAGCTTTACAAATATATAACCCCTACTCCTAAATTAGCATAATAACATAGGCCACCTACTCCAAAAAGTTTGGTGATTATATAAACTAGATTAACATCTGTTTAGTATTTAAAAGCATTAAACTAATTGTCGTGCTGTTGTTTTACTTACTATAGTGCATTTAAATACTTTACACAAGTGTGGTTTCTTCACCAATATTTAATATGGATTATCTGGCTTACTCCGAACATTTTTGTTTTAATATTTGAAAACTTTTATTGTTTGCCTGATTTTGAATTTGAATTTGAATCGGTTTCGAACTAACTTGAGATTAGCCACCGTGATCAAAGTGACGTGGCATCATTAGCAGAGAATTACTGTAGCTTAATTATCCGGGCGTCACACTGGCGGCCCTGACGGTGAACGTGTCCTCCGGCGACTCAAGTGGAGAGGAGGAAGAAGAGGAGCAGGAAGAGGAGCTCGATTCCGAGGCGACCGACGGGGAGTCCAGAGCACCCCTCCCTCGGTGCAGGTCCCGTGCCCTCTGTCTCATGCCGGATGACGACGAGGATGGCGACGAGCGGGGTGGTGAGAGCTCGCCCCTGATCCCGAAGAAGGACAGGACGTGGCTGGTTCCCCGGGGTCTGCTCCGTCTCCGAGGCGATCTGCAGACGCGCCTCCTGCTCCCGAGCCTCTTGAGGTTGATCCCAGCAGCCGGCTCTCGGGCTTCAAGTTCGGCCGGAGGTTGCTTGAGTCGCGGCGATGACCGATAAGTGCTTGATTCTCGCTTTATCGCCTTGATGTTGAGGCTTGGCGTCCATATTCCTTAGCTAGGTCGGATTGCTGCGCGCGAAAAAAGCGAAGGGGCTCTGAGGCTTCGTCAAGGGCAGCACACGCATCCATGAGGAGAAGGGGCGGCAAGACGCGGGTCTCCCCTGCCCGGTCATCCTCGCGAGGCCTGGTGGGGCTAGATGGGGCGAGCTCATCCCCCATGACCCAAACGACTCCCGAGGTGTCCTTGCCTGACGCCACTGCCGTGGTCGTTGGGGCGCAGAAGGTCCCGACTCATGGTGCCGTGATTACGCTGCCGTCTTCTCCCCCTACTCCGCCAACTGCCGCCTCTCCGACTCCTTCTACTGTCCTGGATCGTGCTGCTACTGAGCTGATCCGTCTGCGGAAAGATCTTCTGGGTGCCGACCCTCGCTTGGTGGCCGGGCGCCTGGAGCTGGCCTCCGGCTGGGTTTTCTCCGATGCTTCAGTCCGAGCGGCGCTGGCTCAGGCCGCGACGGCTTGCGATGAGGAGAAGCAAGCCATCCTTGAGGTGAAGGCCGCTCGCGACACCGCCTTGAGTGAGGTTGCGGATGTCCAGGGTCGATACAAGGTGCTGGAGAGCGAGCTGCAAGGCCTGCACGACCAGCTTGCCAAGGAGGCCCGTGTCCGCCAAGAGAACGAGGAAGATGTCTTCTGCAGCGCTGACGCGCGTCTTAACCCACGTCTACTTTCGCGACCCCGACGTTGACCTTGATAGCTTGCTGGATCCCGTGAGCGGCGAGCTTGCCGCTGTCGCTGCTGAGGCCGTAAAGGGTCGAACGGAGGCTCTGCTTGTGAAGTTCAGGACCTTGACACAAGCGAAGTGGCGCTGCCCCTGTGGCTCCACGGTAAAGCCGCCCAGCGCAACTCCGGCTACCAGCGATGGCACCGCCCGAAGTGACCCCTTCACGGCTCCGTCCCGCTTTTAGCTCCTGCAACATGCATCATGCGTCATGGGCGTTTAAACTTCGTGTTGGCGTTGTCAAAGCACTCTATGGTGTAATATTTGCTTTTGAATTCCTTGAGATTTAAGCTTTTCGTTCCTACTTGCTTGTGTTCTACGTGGGCAGAGCCTGGCCCTGCGCATACCTCAGCCGCCGTTAGCCCCGATCGGAAACTAGGACGGGACCAAGGAGTGAGGGGCTACGTGACAAGTTAGGCTCCTGAGTCGCGATGCTCAGGAGTCCCCCTTGACGCACGAACAGCAAGTAGGGAGGTGAGATGTGTGAGCAAATTTACCATTCTACGTCGGCAGAGCCCGGCCCCGCGCATACCTCAACCGCCGTTAGCCTTTCGGAACTAAGGGGTGAGGGGCTACGTGACCAGTTAGGCTCCTGAGTCGCGATGCTCAGGAGTCCCCCTTGACGTTCAAACGGCCTTAGTACCTTTGTCAAACGTTATTCTTTAATCTTTTTCTTTAGTTTTGTTTCACTCCTGTAAGAAACTCTTGTATTGTAAGTTGTAAGAAAGAGCCATTATACCAATTCAGAATTTCTACTAGAAATGACGAATGGTTAAAAAAAGTGGCTCCACTCGGGGAGAGGCGTGTGATGAACCATGCCCGAGGGGCCTGGCTGGGTGGCGTCGCTGGCGTGACCAGGCATAGCCCGTGCCCAGCCCCTCATGGCGCTCAGGAGGCGTTACAATGGGGCCGGACACTAAGCTCTGGGCTCCCAGAGGTTGATGTGCCGAGGCCACCCTCGTTGTTTATCACCGGTAGCAGAGCATAAGCGCTTCCGTATGTGTCGGGCATAGCCGCTCCTCGGCGGTGTCGTCGGCCAGTGTGAACATGGTGCTTCTTGGTGTGTGGGAGGGCTCCCCTCGGGAGGAGCCCCAGGCGTGTCAGCCCGCCCGACACGTGGTGGTGCAGTAGGGCCTGTCGAGGTGTATCTGGGCACCCGTGAGCCAACGCGGGACAGCCCTACCTCAAGGCGGGTTGCGCCTGGCTCTGAACCTTTACTTGTGATGTGTTCCTGCAGATTTAGTTAGATGTCGGCGCTCTACGTCCTTGGGTCCCGGCCCTCGAGCGGGCTCAGCCATCGCTGGTATGCCAGGTCGCGATGCCTGTGGACAAGGCCAGAGGGTGAGGGCTGGGAAGCCAGTAAGAGCCCATGAGCCGCGATGCTCAGGTACCCCCCCCCCCCTCTAATGTGCAAGCGGCCGGCATGAAGGAAGAAGGGTGCTGCGGACGGCATCAAAGAACGATCATGACGGCTCAAATGCACGACTTGAATAAGCATAAGAGGAATCGTGCCCTGAGTGCAGCCGGGTGGCTTGGGGATAATGCAGCCGAGGGCGCCCCGATAAAAATGGCGAAAACAGGAATTAAAGGGATACATGCCGCAGGGATGGACCCACGTGGCCTTGGAATGATGCAGCCCTGGGGGGGCACTCCCAGCTGAAAACGAAACTCGAAGGATGTCACCTGATGACGCTGAAGATGATGGGATGCTGAAGTAGCGGACGGCGTGTGCTGCGGAAGTCGATCTTCACGAGCCCCCAGGCCCAGGAGCCTCGGGAGGCTCCAGGGGCGCTGCTGGCTCCTCACGGACCATCTCCATCTCCGCCAGGACTGTGGAATGCCTGACCGCTTGAGCCTCCAAGATGCCCCTCATGAGGCGCTGACGCACAGCAGCCGCGTTCGGCAGGCCGTAAGGCATGCGAACATAGCTGTGGGGTGGACCTTCACAGCGTTCCACGTGTGAGGTCCAGTGGCGCTCCTGGGAGGCGGCTCGGTTGAGTCCTGGTATGTCGATGCAGATGCGCAGCCCATCATCCTCGCCTGGATGGGGAGCTGCGGTGGGTAAGAGGCGACTGCCACTCATGACTCTTGACTCCTGTAGCTCATGAATTATCTCGCTGGCGAACTCCTGAGGGTTTGGCCTTCCTTGACTTGCTCCTTCCTGAGGGAAACGTGCGTTGAAGCATGCCTACAAGTGGTGCCCGGGCGCGTCCCTCATGATCTTAGCAAAGTCGATGGCCCTCCAGGAGAGAGCCCCCGAGCCTTGCTCGAAGAGGGCGCCGGGCGCGCCTTCCTATGCGACAGAAGGAAGCGCCCCCTGAACAGGCGCGGACCCTGAGGGGCCTGCCTCCCGAGGGGTCAGAACAGGCGATGTCTTCTTCTTCTTGGGAGCAGCCTCAGGAAGCCTCCCGCTCATGTGATCTGGGTCTTCAATTGATGCGGCTTGGAAGGCACGTTCCAGAGAACACACAGCGTCCCTCTCTTCACAAGGCACCGTGATGACTCCACCGCTTCCTGGCATCTTGAGGACATTGTAGCCGTGATGAGTCACGGCCATGAACTTGGCCAGGGCTGGGTACCCGAGGATGGCATTGTACGGTAGGCGAATGTGAGCAACGTCGAAGTCGATGAGCTCGGTGCGGTAATTGTCACGCTTCCCAAAGGTGACGGGAAGGCGGACCTGCCCTATCGGAACCATGGAACCATCTGTGACTCCTAAGAAGCTGATTGTAGGGCACTTGGAGATTGTTGAACGTCTCGACGGATAGGACATTGAGCCCTCCTACACCATCGATGAGGGTCCTAGTGACTTGCACGTTGCTGATGATTGGGGAACAAAGCATCGGGAGGACTCCGGCTGTGGCCGCGCACTTGAGCTGATCCGCTGAGCTGAACGTGATGGCGCACGCTGACCACCTGAGAGGGCGTGTGGCCTCAAGCTTGGGGAGGACTGCATTCACTTCGCGAGCAAACTGCTTGAAGATGTGCTAAGAGGCCGGGGCTTGAGCGCCGCCCAAGATGGAAGCGATTGCGCGCGGCTCCTGGAAGCCTCCAGCCCCCTCGTCCTGATGATGGTCTTCATTCCTCCTCGGCTGCGGTGGCAGAGGAGGGAAGCCCGCATTGCCCTGTGGGCGATCCTCGCGAGGCTGATCCCTCCAACCCCCCTCGCGAGGTGGGTCCCTCCAACCTCCCTCACGAGGCTGGTCCTGCCAGCGGTCCTCGCGAGGTCGGTCACGCCACCCTTGGCAAGGGCCACGGTCTTCCCAGCGTCCTCCACCTCTTCCTCCTCCTTGGCCATAGCCCGGTCGCTGCGCTCGGGGCGTCGGCCGGCACGCACGTCTCGCACGGCCATGAGCTCTTGGCATTCGTTGGTGTTGTGGGTGTGGAGATCATGGTACACGCAGTACCGGCTGCCCTTGGATGACTCAAGCTGATCCCTGCCTTGCTTGGTGTCCGGTTCTGCGGCAAGTACGGCAGCCCCCTTGCGCTTCACGTCCTTGGCCTTGTGCTTCTTCTCTTCTGGGTCGGCAACTGGCAGCTCGAGGAGGGACATGCGCCTTCCTTAGCCCTAGCGCACTTGGTCGCCAAATTAAACAGCTCCAGGGAAGTGCACAGGTCCTCATGGATCGCAAGCTCCTCCTTCATCTTGACGTCTCGTACGCCGTCGGAGAAGGCTGAGATGATGGCCTCCTCAGACACCTTGGGGATCTTAAGGCGAGCGCTGTTGAAGCGCTAGACGAACTTCTGCAAGATCTCTCCTGGCTGCTGCTTGATGCGGCGCAAGTCGCTCATGGCTGGGGGTCGATCGAAAGTGCCTTGGAAGTTGGCGATGAATCGGGTGCGCATCTCATCCCAGGAGGAGATCGTGCCAGGAGCCAGGTTTAGGAGCCAGGCGCGGGCGCCGTCATTGAGCGCCGTTGGGAACCAGTTCGACATGACCTTCTCGTCCCCGCTAGCGGCTTTGATGCCCAGCTCGTAGAGCTGGAGGAACTCAGCAGGGTCAGCCGTGCCATCGTAGCGAGGCCGATCCGCTTGAACTTGCGGCCAGCCAGCCGCGCAGCTTTGGCCGAGAAAGCGCGGACCCTGCGAGTGGCTGCGGAGCCCTTTGGTGACGGAGAGCTTGATCTTGCGGGTCCTGTCGCTGCCGCTGGAGTAACGTCTTAGCGTCTTGGCGGCGGGGGAGCGTTCATGCGGGCGGTCAGGAGCACACGGGCAGCTTCTTGGGGACGAGGGATCTCTTGGCAGCTCTTCTCTTGCTGTGCTCGCGCCGGACGAAGTGGGTTCCGCCCAGGGGCCACGCGCCTTGGGGCCAAGGCGCCTTATTGAGGGCGAGGCGGCTGAGGCGCCCCCGGAGCTTTGTCGCCCGTGCAGGGCGGGGTGCGGTTGTAACGCCCTCGATGCGGCTATATCTCCCACGTGTCGAAGCACGACTTAGAGGCATAACCGCATTGAAAGCAATGTCGCAATTGAGGTAATCTTCACACAACCCATGTAATACATAAGGTAAAGAGATACATAGTTGGCTTACAATCGCCACTTCCTACATGAGTAAAGCATTACATCATACAGATACAATCAAGGTCCGACTACGGAACCAAAATAAAAGAAGAACCCCAAATGCGACAAAAGGTCCCGATCGACCCCAACTGGGCTCCACTATTGATCAACTAGAACGAAACAACACAAAGGGAAAGATCTTCATCGAGCTCCTCCTTGAGCTTGGTTGCGCCACTGTTCGTAACATAGGCACCGCAAACTGGTTTTGGAAGTATCGTGAGCCACGAGGACTCAAACAATCCCATTACCATGGGTATCAAGACTAGCAAAGCTTAATGGGAAAGGAAGGGGTAAAGTGGTGAGGTTGCAGCAGCGACTAAGCATGATATGGTGGCTAACATACGCAAATGAGAGCGGAAGAGAAACAAAGGCAGTCGTGAAGCTAGCAATGATCAAGAGGTGATCCGAACACCTACTTACGTCAAACATAACACGAAACCGTGTTCACTTCCGGACTCCGCCGAGAAGAGACCATCACGGCTACACACGCGGTTGATGCGTTTTAATTCGGATCTGGTGTCAAGTTATCTACAACGGACATTAACAAATTCCCATCGCGCCACATAACCGCGAGCACGGCTCTCGAAAGTTTAAACCTGCAGGGTGTCCCAACTTAGCCCATGACAAGCTCTCGCGATCAACGAAGAATAGACCTTCTCCGGGAAGACCCGATCGATCTCGGAATCCCGGTTTACAAGACATTTCGACAATGGTAAAACAAGACCAGCAAGACCTCCCGGCGTGCCGACATCCCGATAGTAGCCAGCGTATCTTGTCTCGTGCCACGACCGGATGAGCGAGACGTACAACTAGAACCAGCCCTCAAGTTTCCCGAGGTGGCGGCGCAAGTGGCTCTAGTTTGGACCAACACTTAGACAAGCATTGGCCGGGGGCTAAAATAAAGATGACCCTTGGGATCGCGACTCCCAAGGAAAAAAAAGGTAATAGGTGAGGCAAATGGTAAAATCAATGTTGGGCCTTCTTTGGAGGAGTTTTATTCAAAGCGAACCGTCAGGGGATCCCATAAATCACCCGACAGCGTAGGAACGCATAAAATCCGGGAACATAACACCGGTATGACGCAAACTAGGGCGGCAAGAGTGGAACAAAACACCAGGCATAAGGCCGAGCCTTCCACCATTTATACCAAATATATAGATGCATTAATAATATAAGAGATACCAACATAACCCTGTTCACCATGGAGCAATCTTCAACTTCACTTGCAGCTAGCAACGCTATAAGAGGGGCTGAGCAAAGCGGGAACATAGCCAAATAACGGTTTGCTAGGAAATGTGTCAAAGGTTAGAGGTTCATGGCAATTTGGGATGGCTTGATAAACAGGTAATAGGTAGCGCAGCATAGCGATAGAACGAAGCAACTAGCATAGCAATGATAGTAGTGAGATCCAGGGTAGTGGTCATCTTGCCTGAAATCCCGCTAGGAAGAAGAATGAGTCCATGAAGAACACAAGCGGACGTAGTCGAGCGAATCCTCACAACTCGGAGCGGAACGAAGCTAACGAGAGAAGCAAACCAGAAAGAAGCAAACAACATGGTAAACACACAAGCATAATCATGGCATGATGCACAAACAAGTATGATGCATGTCCGGTTTAATGAGGCATGGCATGGCAAAGTGCGACAAACAATACTACAAGTTAAGTAGAGCTCAATATGCAACGAATTGCATATGAACAAAAATACCACATCAAATATTTAGTTCGCTCTCGTTTAGATACACAACAATGTTAAATTTTGTTAAACATGGCAAGGGGCGAAGCATAAGAAAACTACCTAACTAGGCAAGTTTAAATGAGGCCGGAACAACAAACAACAATTCCGAAAAATCCTCATATGCAATTTATGAATTTGGTACTGTTCTGCCCTAAAACATATTTTATTGTTGTTAAACAGGAAAATAAAGTGGACCATGTTAATCTATGCATTTTTCCACCCCATTTACATATAAAGTTTATTAAATTCTGAGTTACAGTTATTTAGTTATTAGCAATTCAAAATGATGGCATTTATGTGAATATGCAAAACAAAAGGAAAAAGGAAAGGGACACGGGCAGGGGCAGCCACTGTCAATGACGAGGGGGCCAGGGTCTTGAGGTGGCAGGAGTGTGGCTGTGTAGGGGTGTATATTGACAGAGAGGATGACAAGTGGGACCTGGATGTCATAGGCACAGAGGCAAATTTACTGAAGGCCAAACTTAAAAGAAAACGGGGCCGACCTGGGTTTCGAACCCAGGATCCCTTGGGTGGGGACTTTCCACGCTAGCCAGCTCGGCTTGTCTCTGCTTGCGATAGTTCAAAGGAAAAGAAGTGATTTATAGCTGGCTGCAGATTTGCTGCGTGCATAAGAACACAACAGAGACGGGAGGCCTTCTTGCCCATGGCTGTGAGAGTGTGCAAAATAACAGGAAACATAGCAAAAAATGGGGGCGGCTGGGACTCGAACCCCAGACCCCTCGGATGGATAGTGGCTGTGCCAACCACTAGGCTAGCTGTGATGCTTGTGTTCAGAGAGGGGCGCTAAGCTATTTGAACAGGGCAAAGGCCCGGTCTGGGAGCCATGGATGAACAGCAACTTGCCGGCGACGACGGCGAGCAACGCAGCGGCTACAGGTGCAGCAGAACAACGGCGGGGGTGCAGAAACAAACGAGCATGCTTGCGCGTGTGGGTGCAGCAAGGGGCGGCGCGGTGAGCGAAGTCTTGGCGGGACACGCGAGGCTGCGGTGAAGTCGCGGTGGAGCGAGCACGGGCTCGTACTCGACTCGGCGCTGGCGAGCAGGACGACAGGAATGCGGGTGAGGCATGCGGGTGCGCGGACGTGCGTGTATGGATGCGAGCGGTGGGTGCTGGGCGTGGAACCGAGCGGCTGCTGCTGTGAGTAAGTAGCTTGAGGCTCTTGTCTGACAGAGAACGAGGACGAGCGAAGCTTGTCTCGGACATGGCGGGATCTGGCGAAGCAGGCAGCAGGACTTGCGTGCGAGATGGGCGTGTTATGCGAGCGCGAACAGAGAGGGTCGAGCAGGGAGTGGCACGACGAGGAGGCGTGTGCGAGAGAGGATCCAGAGCGGGGCGAAGCGCGAGGAACCACGGCGACCACTGCAACTACGCAACAAAATTCAGAACTCGTCGGGGCACCGAGAACACGAAGATGGCATGGATCTAGCGACGACTCCGACGATTGAATCGTGATGGAAAATAGCAGGGTTGGAGTTGGATATACCTAGTATACCTTTGACATGAGGAAGCGGCCGGGGACGCAGAATATCAACGGAGAGGAGGCGAGGAACTCCGGTGGACTTGCTGTCCGTGAAGAAGACGAAGTAGAGGATGAAGAGGACGTCGGGGAAGGCGTCCTCCTGCTCGGATCGGCATCAGAACGGACTCGGGGAGGCACTGCAGTGCTCGGGGTCGATGAAGGGGAGGCCGGCTATGCTCCTATGCCGGAGGGAAGCTCGTGGCCTCGCCGGCCATGGCTCCTGGAAGCAGCGGGGCAGGGCGCGAGTGGGGATTTGTGGAGAGGCGGCGACGCAGAGGGAAGAGAGGGAAGGAGAGAAACCCTAGGGGGCGCGGCTGGCTTAAAAGGGGCACGGGCGCCGTTTGCCTCGACGTCCGTGAGGGAGCTCACGCGCTGGAGCCTGCGCTTCTCTGAAGGAAGGAGACGGCCAGGCAAACGGAGCAGGTGGCCGTGAGGTAGATAGGTTGGGCGGCTTAGAGGAGAGGAGCAGGTGGGCC
Organism: Aegilops speltoides; assembly: GCA_021437245.1. NCBI lineage: Eukaryota > Viridiplantae > Streptophyta > Magnoliopsida > Poales > Poaceae > Aegilops > Aegilops speltoides. The sequence goes on from CM038144.1 coordinate 204,451,367, forward strand.
GGTGGCTTGGTGGGCCTTTGGGAGGCCCAGTAGCATGGCAAGGTAAGACCTCTTTTCTTTCCTCTGTTAAAAATCTTTCTGCAAATATATAATCCACAGGAAGGATAAGGGAAAAGGTCGAGGGTTGGGAAGGAATATGCGAGATATAAATATATCCCTCTACTCCCGGAAATAGGTGCTCTTGAATAAATTGGCACAGCAATTTTAGAGGTAGAAAATAATACAAGTTTGAATTGAATTCAAAAGCTGAGACATTTTTGAACCCAACCAAATCATATTCATCGAGCGAAAATTGGCGAGTGCATGTAGGCAATGAGCAGGATTTATAGGAAAAGAATGAACATTTATGGAGGACAGCCAATGGCACTAGCAAAAATGAAAGGAATAAGAAGGAAGAAGGAGGTGTTAATGCATGGGTAGATTTGAGAGACATAGCAAGGGGTTTGGTCACATGCAACATGCATAGAGCAAGACAACATCATGAAGAAAATGATGCACATGGTGATTATGATGAAATGCAAAATGACAAAAGGCACAATGCAATGAAAACAATGGTGTTCATGAAGCAAGAACCAAATATGACAAGGCACTCAACATGATCATGACATAAACATATGGAATGAAATATGCAAAACAATATGCAAAAAAACCAACCACGACGGAAATATCATATCGCATCTCCGGAAAAGGCAAGAGTCAGAGTTACGAATATGGAAAGTTACATCCGGGGTGTTACAACACTCCACCACTACGAGAGGATCTCGTCCCGAGATCTAGGATGGCACCGGAGGAAAAAGGGAGAGGAAGAGGAGAGGTAAAACTAAGTTGCTTCTTCGACAAGCGAGTGAAACCATGAACCTTAAGAGGTTGAGCAAAATGAAAGAAAGAAAACAACGAAGATGAACAAAGTCGAAAACACTCCGTTAGAAAAGAGGAACAAGTGATACAACGAGAACCAAGAGGTTTAGTGATAAGATAGACATTGAAACCACTCCGGTTAAAACTAGATAGAGAAGGAATAAGATTGATATAATTTGGGCAGCACTCCGACTGTAAATGGAAGGAATTGAACATGAACTTCACAATTCGAGATGATGAGTGAAGAGAGCAACATCACAATGCCTCCGAAAGAAAGAATAGAAGATAGATCATTGGAATAACAAAATGGAGAAGAAAATGCTAACTTGTGCCACAAATGAGCTTGGAAAGCACCCTTCCAAGAAGGTTATAACGGAGTTGTTGCAAAACCAACAACGAAAAGAATAATCTTGTAGTGGGCTTATGGAAAAACATCTCAAAATTATGAGGTGAAATTCTGCCACTAAGTGAAACAATAGATTGGATTGAGGTCAACAAAGAGACGAGAGACTTCTTTCACCGGGAGGATAAATGAAGAGCTTGGGGTCATTTAAAAGCACCATAAATAGCAACATTCCTTAGGGAAGGCTTTAGGTGTAACCTAAACCAAGATAACTCCAAGGAAGAAAGTGATGGGTTTAAAATATGTCATTCTTGACAACGTATGAATCATGAAACATGAAGGAAATTGTCAAGAGTGACATAACACCATCTCAAAAGACAAGGTAGAGAGAATTGCACTTCGAAATGCAAGAAGAAGAATACTTGAACTCCTCAAAACAAAACATGTGTTGAGCACCATGTTTATTTTTAGAGTATAGCTTGGCTGATCTTAACTTCAAGAGAAATCTTGAAGAATAATTGAAGAATAATTGAAGAATGAAAAGAATCCTTGATGAACCACCATGTAGAGCCTCCATGAAGAAATCCGGTAATAAAAGGATGATAAAAAGAAAGAGAAGTTGAAAATACAAGGTGAAGCCTTGCAATGATTAAGATGGAGCTTCATGACGAGATAATGCGGAAAACTTGGAACTCCGGAAAAGAAAAGATGAGACATCTCGAACCGAGAAATGTGACATGATGAACCACGATGGAAAGAAGAAACTAGATCACTTGTATGAAACAATAATAAGAATTACGTTATGCAAATCCTTCACCAATTTAAATTGATGACAAGCAATGGATTTGGCATACTACTTATTCTCGTAGAAAGAATTAAGAGAGATATAGCGCAAACTTGAAGAAGTCTTCGATGAATCACCGAGAGGATTGGAAAGGACGAATGAAATGATATGGTAATAAAGGGAGAGGAATCTTGAACGGACCACCGTAAAAATTGAAAATGAACGTAGCAAAGGCACAATTCACCGGGAAGAATTGGAAAACGAATGAAGATACTTGAGGGATTTAGATACCTGAGAACGAAGAGATCATGAACTGATTAGAGGATATTTGAACGATTCATTGATAAGATTTGGAGAACGATAGCTACACCCTGAGAATGAAGAATTATGGCATGATGGCCTTCGGAGGAAAGAAATGGAAACAACTCATGAAATACTCCGGATGGTAAGAAAAGAATTGTCACAATCAAAACAATTATGAGGATAGCATGAAGCTAGAACCATGAATCTTCAAGAGAACGGACAAGATTTAAGAGAAATCATTCTTCGGTCTTCACATGTTGAGAATGAAGATGAGAACCACCATGAATTGTATGAGATACTCCGGGAGAATGAAAAAAACAAGGTTGTTGAGCCAACAATGAAAAATAATTTGAAAGATCTTGGAGAAGGCATGTGACTGATGAAAATTCATTCTTACGTCACAATTGAAAAGAATTTGAGAATAACTCCGGAAGAATTAGAAGAGTCAGGTAAGATCCTGGGAAAAGACCTGTGGGTTAGGGCCCACTCAAAAGAACACCGTTGAAATGATTTTAAAGAGAGATTGCACCGGTTGAATTAAATGGCTTGAATGAGATAACAATCTCCAAATAGCTTGAACGGATTAAGAATGGAAACACAATTCTTGTGAGATATCTTCAGCACTCCAGATATGAACTGGGAGAGGTGAATAAATAAGAGAGCCTTGGATAAGAAATTCACATGGGAAGATATGTGAAACCAAAGGAAGAGATATGATCAACATCAAAGCTTGAATTGAATCCACCTGAGAAGAAAAAAGAACGAAAGACGATGAACTTGAAGCTCGTGAGCATCTTCACGAGGGATCACCGGATCAGAACATTGATTGAAAAGAGTGAAGTGACTTCCCACAAATAGAAGGATACATGATTAAAATAAATGAATCCTTGAAGAAAAGGGTGGGAGGGTGGGAAAAAACAAACACAACTTGGAGCGCATGAAACAAATACCGTTGAGAAAACTTAGAATTGATCTTGCGAATGTTGAAAAATGGTCGGATCCACTTGAAGAGAAGCACACCGGTTGGAAAAGAGTTGACATGACAATCTCAATGATCAAGAAGGATTAGTATTCACATAGCAATATGAGAACACCGTTTAGGAAAGGTATGGATTCAACATTTGACTTCGAAGCAACTCGAATACCACAACAAAACAAAACAAGGATTGGCTTGCAGAATAAGCCGGAACAAATACATATGATAGAGATTAACCCAATCCCATATCATGCATTTGTCGAAAAGATATTCTAGGAGCTACTTGAATTCCCACCTATAAAACTCCCGAAACTTTCTGGTTATGCAAGGTGTTGGGGATACAGGGGAAGCAATATATCTCACCCAAACTAACAATACCTACATCCAAGCTGTATCCATCCGTCAACACATAACCAAGAAACCTTCGGAAATCGTGTACCTCAACCTTCGAAAAGCATCCGTTATACGAGTCATGGCAATAATCCCCTACTCACCTCAGTACTGGGTTATCGGGGTTATCTCACCAACAAGCGCATAAAAGAGATTTTCGATGTCGGTACTAAACTCGGTATTCGAATCTGCAACGATAAAATTATGACGACAACACCTCGAGCTCAACTCCCGGGACACTTCCACTAAACCCGACAGGAGGCACCAAGACAATGTTCTCATCATAAAACCATCGAACGATTCCAAGATACCAGCGTGATCCTAAAAAAAATTAGTGAAATTTGAGAAGAAAAGAGTCAAAACTCTACGTCAGGATGCCTTACCAGAGCGATGAAGAGACTGGGAGTAAAAAGAATTCCTAACTCTCCGATATATATAATCCTAAATGACTCAAAACATTTTTCTAGACACAACTCGGCCGCTAAAAACAATCAAGCAGTGGGGCTCCTAAGGTCGGGGAAGGCTCTAAATACCAACTTGTAACGCCCTTGATGCGGCTATATCTCCCACGTGTCGAAGCACGACTTAGAGGCATAACCGCATTGAAAGCAATGTCGCAAGTGAGGTAATCTTCACACAACCCATGTAATACATAAGGTAAAGAGATACATAGTTGGCTTACAATCGCCACTTCCTACATGAGTAAAGCATTACATCATACAGATACAATCAAGGTCCGACTACGGAACCAAAATAAAAGAAGAACCCCAAATGCGACAAAAGGTCCCCGATCGACCCCAACTGGGCTCCACTACAGATCAACTAGAACGAAACAACACAAAGGGCAAGATCTTCATCGAGCTCCTCCTTGAGCTTGGTTGCGTCACCTGTTCGGTAACATAGGCACCTGCAAACTGGTTTTGAAGTATCCGTGAGCCACGAGGACTCAAGCAATCCCATTACCATGGGTATCAAGACTAGCAAAGCTTAATGGGAAAGGAAGGGGTAAAGTGGTGAGGTTGCAGCAGCGACTAAGCATGATATGGTGGCTAACATACGCAAATGAGAGCGAGAAGAGAAACAAAGGGCGGTCGTGAAGCTAGCAATGATCAAGAGGTGATCACGAACACCTACTTACGTCAAACATAACACGAAACCGTGTTCACTTCCGGACTCCGCCGAGAAGAGACCATCACGGCTACACACTTGATTGATGCGTTTTAATTTGGATCTGGTGTCAAGTTATCCACAACGGACATTAACAAATTCCCATCCGCCACATAACCGCGGGCACGGCTCTCGAAAGTTTAAACCTGCAGGGTGTCCCAACTTAGCCCATGACAAGCTCTCGCGATCAATGAAGGAATAGACCTTCTCCCAGAAGACCCGATCGATCTCGGAATCCGGTTTACAAGACATTTCGACAATGGTAAAACAAGACCAGCAAGACCTCCGGCGCGCCGACATCCCGATAGTAGCCGCGCGTATCTCGTCTCGAGCCACGACCGGATGAGCGAGACGCATAACTAGAACCAGCCCTCAAGTTTCCCGAGGTGGCGCGCAAGTGGCTCTAGTTTGGACCAACACTTAGACAAGCATTGGCCCGAGGGGCTAAAATAAAGATGACCCTTGGGATCGCGACTCCCAAGGGAAAAAGGTAATAGGTGAGGCAAATGGTAAAATCAATGTTGGGCCTTCTTTGGAGGAGTTTTATTCAAAGCGAACCGTCGGGGGTCCCATAAATCACCCGACCGTAAGGAGCATAAAATCCGGGAACATAATACCGGTATGACGGAAACTAGGGCGGCAAGAGTGGAACAAAACACCAGGCATAAGGCCGAGCCTTCCATCCTTTATACCAAATATATAGATGCATTAATAATATAAGAGATATTGTGATATCCCAACATAACCCTGTTCACCATGGAGCAATCTTCAACTTCACCTGCAGCTAGCAACGCTATAAGAGGGGCTGAGCAAAGCGGGAACATAGCCAAACAACGGTTTGCTAGGAAAGGTGTCAAAGGTTAGAGGTTCATGGCAATTTGGGATGGCTTGATAAACAGGTAATAGGTAGCGCAGCATAGCGATAGAACGAAGCAACTAGTATAGCAATGATAGTAGTGAGATCCAGGGTAGCGGTCATCTTGCCTGAAATCCCGCTAGGAAGAAGAATGAGTCCATGAAGAACACGAACGGACGTAGTCGAACGAATCCTCACAACTCCGGAACGGAACCGAAGCTAACGAGAGAAGCAAACCGGAAAGAAGCAAACAACATGGTAAACACACAAGCATAATCATGGCATGATGCACAAACAAGTATGATGCATGTCCGGTTTAATGAGGCATGGCATGGCAAAGTGCAACAAACAATACTACAAGTTAAGTGGAGCTCAATATGCAACCAATTGCATATGAACAAAAATACCACATCAAATATTTAGTTCGCTCTCGTTTAGATACACAACAATGTTAAATGTTGTTAAACATGTCAAGGGGTGAAGCATAAGAAAACTACCTAACTAGGCAAGTTTAAACGAGGCCGGAACAACAAACAACAATTCCGAAAAATCCTCATATGCAATTTATGAATTTGGTACTGTTCTGCCCTAAAACACATTTTATTGTTGTTAAACAGGAAAATAAAGTGGACCATGTTAATCTATGCATTTTTCCACCCCATTTACATATAAAGTTTATTAAATTCCGAGTTACGGTTATTTAGTTATGAAATAAACCATTTTAACATGGCATTTGAGAAAATTTAATGAAACAGCATGGTTAACCATTTTAAACATGGATAAATGTTGCAAATTATGAAAGTACATGAAATTCTAAGCATACCACATATAAAGTTTGTTTTAATCCGATGCACGGTTATTTAGTTATTAGCAATTCAAAATGATGGCATTTATGTGAATATGCAAAACAAAAGGAAAAAGGAAAGGGACACGGGCAGGGGCAGCCACTGTCAATGACGAGGGGGCCCAGGGGTGCTGAGGTGGCAGGAGTGTGGCTGTGTAGGGGTGTATATTGACAGAGAGGATGACAAGTGGGACCTGGATGTCATAGGCACAGAGGCAAATTTACTGAAGGACAAACTTAAAAGAAAAAGGGGCCAACCTGGGTTTCGAACCCAGGATCCCTTGGGTGGGGACTTTCCACGCTAGCCAGCTCGGCTGGTCTCTGCTTGCGATAGTTCAAAGGAAAAGTAGTGATTTATAGCTGGCTGTAGATTTGCTGCGTGCATAAGAACACAACAGAGACGAGAGGCCTTCTTGCCCATGGCTGTGAAAGTGTGCAAAATAACAGGAAACATAGCAAAAAATGGGGGCGGCTGGGACTCGAACCCCAGACCCCTCGGATGGATAGTGGCTGCGCCAACCACTAGACTAGCTGTGATGCTTGTGTTCAGAGAGGGGCGCCAAGCTATTTGAACAGGGCAAAGGCCCGGTCTAGGAGCCATGGATGAACAGCAACTTGCCGGCGACGACGGCGAAAGCAACGCAATGCTCTGGTGTGCAAAGCAGAACAACGGCGGGGGTGCGGAAACCAACGAGCATGCTTGCACGCGTGGGTGCAGCAAGGGGCGGCGCGGTGAGCGAGTGCTGGGCGGGACCTAGCGGCAATGCTGCGGTGAGTGCGGTGGAGCGAGCACGGCTCAGATGACTCGGCGCCGGCGCGAGCGGTGGCAGGGACAGCGTGAATGCGGGCGAGGCATGCGGGTGCGCGGACGTGCGTGTATGGATGCGAGAGGTGGGTGCTGGGCGTGGAACCGAGCGGCTGCTGCTGCGAGTAAGCTTGTGAGCTCTTGTCTGAGAGAGAACGAGGACGAGCAGAAGCTTGTCTCGGACATGGCGGGGATACGGCGAAGCAGGGCAACGGGACTTGCGTGCGAGATGGGTGTGTTATGCGAGCGCGAATAGAGAGGGTCGAGCAGGGAGTGGCACGACGAGGAGGCGTGTGCGAGAGAGGATCCAGAGCGGGGCGAAGCACGAGGAACCACGGCGACCACTGCAACTACGCAACAAAATTCAGAACTCGTCGGAGCACCGAGAACACGAAGATGGCATGGATCTAGCGACGACTCCGACGATCGAATCGTGATGGAAAATAGCAGGGTTGGAGTTGGATATACCTAGTATACCTTTGACATGAGGAAGCGGCCGGGGACGCAGAATATCAACGGAGAGGAGGCGAGGAACTCCGATGGACTTGCTGTCCGTGAAGAAGACGAAGTAGAGGATGAAGAGGACGTCGGGGAAGGCGTCCTCCTGCTCGGATCGGTGTCAGAACGGACTCGGGGAGGCGCTGCGGTGCTCGGGGTCGACGAAGGGGAGGCCGGCTATGCTCCTATGCCGGAGGGAAGCTCGTGGCCTCGCCGGCCATGGCTCCTGGAAGCAGCGGGGCAGGGCGCGAGTGGGGATTTGTGGAGAGGCGGCGGCGCAGAGGGAAGAGAGGGAAGGAGAGAAACCCTAGGGGGCGCGGCTGGCTTAAAAGGGGCACGGGCGCTGTTGGCCTCGACGTCCGTGAGGGAGCTCACGCGCTGGAGCCTGCGCTTCTCTGAAGGAAGGAGACGGCCAGGCAAACGGAGCAGGTGGCCGTGAGGTAGATAGGTTGGGCCGACTTAGAGGAGAGGAGCAGGTGGGCTTCGGTGGCTTGGCTGGGCCCTTTGGGAGGCCCAACAAGCAAGCAAGGTAAGACCTCTTTTCTTTCCTCTGTTAAAAATCTTTCGCAAATATATAATCCATGTGAAGGATAAGGGAAAAGGTCAGAGGGTTGGGGAAGGAATATGCGAGATATAAATATATCCCTCTACTCCTGGAAATAGGTGCTCTTCGAATAAATTGGCCTGGCAATTTTTAGAGGTAGAAAAATAATACCAGTTTGAATTGAATTCAAACTTGAGACATTTTTGAACCCAACCAAATCATATTCATCTGAGCCGAAAATTGGCAGAGTGCATGTAGGCAATGAGCAGGATTTATAGGAAAAGAATGAACATTTATGGAGGACAGCCAATGGCACTAGCAAAAATGAAAGGAATAAGAAGGAAGAAGGAGGTGTTAATGCATGGGTAGATTTGAGAGACATAGCAAGGGGTTTGGTCACATGCAACATGCATAGAGCAAGACAACATCATGAAGAAAATGATGCACATGGTGATTATGATGAAATGCAAAATGACAAAAGGCACAATGCAATGAAAACAATGGTGTTCATGAAGCAAGAAGCAAATATGACAAGGCACTCAACATGATAATGACATAAACATATGGAATGAAATATGCAAAACAATATGCAAAAAAAACCAACCACGACGGAAATATCATATCGCATCTCCGGAAAAGGCAAGAGTCAGAGTTACGAATATGGAAAGTTACATCCGGGGCGTTACAGCGGTGCAGTGAGAGGGATGGCGCAGGGGAGCCCCCAGTGGCGCTGACGAGCTCGGTGATGCGGGCGAGCCACTCGTCATAGAGGTTGTCGACGGGACGGTAGTGCAGGAGCTCCCGTGCCAGGAGCAGCGCGGCATGCGCGTCCGCAGGAGCACGACGGGTGTGGGACGAGGAACCGGCTAGAGTCAGCGACGGAGTGGCGGTGCGCTCTTCTCGCCGCACCGAAGGGTGCAGCGACGACGCCTGCTGCTCGTTCCCCGCCGGGCCAGTGGCGGCGTTGACGGCAGGCGACGGGGAACGACGGGGCGCCCGCCGACGGGGGCTGTTTGGGCGACGCGAGTGGCAAGAGTGGCCCGGCGCTCGTCGCGGGCTCGACGAGCGTCTGACATGGATGCGACGGGCGGCGAAAACACGAGGCGACGGAAGGCAGATTCCGGTACACCCCTACCTGGCGCGCTAAATGTCGGATTTCGGGTTCCGGCAGACCCTCAAGGTTCGAACTCTGGGATGCGCGTGGAGATCACACCTACTGCCTACCCGTGTCTCGTCGACTCGCAAGGATCTAAACTACACGAAGAACAACACAGAGGACACAAGGTTTATATTGGTTAGGGCCACCATTGTGGTGTAACACCCTACTCCAGTGTGTGATGTGTGGATTGCCTCTGGGGCTGATGATGAACAGTATAGGGAAGAACAGCCTCGCGATGGTCTGTTCTTGGCTGGTGCGATGAACTGCTAGGGGGAGTTCAGTCGCTTCTCTCTCTCTATGTCTTTCTATCCTTGTTCTCTTGATCCCTCTACCCTGTGGGTGGCTAGTCCTATTTATAGGCGGAGGCCCTGGGCCTCTTTCCAAATATTGAGCGGGAAGGGCGCCAACAGTTGGCCATTTTGAAGGGGAACATCTAGTACACTTATCCTGACTAAAGTTGGTCTTCGCCTGCCAAAGGCCCTAACGATGACGCCGGCTTGGGCTCCACGATGACCTCCATTCTGCCGTTCTGCTGGTCTTGGTCTTGTTGCATCAAAATGGTTGCCTTTGCTTGATACTCTTGCCTGCGCTTGCCCCCTTTGCACCAAAGAGGAAACTAGGACTCTGCGCAGGCCGGCGCCCGCCTGGCGCCCGCCTAGCCTTGGTCGTCATGGCTTGCGTCATGGGCACCTCATGAGGTACCCTGCCTTGATCTCTCTGCCTCCTCGCGAGCCAGCCTGACGAGGCTGTGCCTGAGGAAGCCTCCTGTCGTCCGTCCCACGAGGCTTGGCCCCTCGCGAGGGTCTTGAGCATGTGTTGATGAAGATGGGCCGTACTGGGCCACTCCTTGAGCCATGCCGCGGGCTGCAGGCAGGCAAGTCTGGGTACCCTTGTTCCCAGAACGCCGACAGGGTTGACCTTGAGCACTTGTGCTCATGCTCACGGAAACAATGTTGAATTTTTCATGGAAGTTTCTCTGTAAATAATTATCCCCTTGTATATATTCATTGTATTATAAAAATAATGTGCCAAGCCTTGGTGTTACGATGATTAGATTGCTTGTTTACTATGTGCAAGACAAAAACAGAAACTTTGACTGTAGTGCATGAATTTACATTTTTAACTGGAAAGTCAAATGGTTCTTATTATTTTTTGCACATTACTTCTGTGCAAATTGTTGAAATTGTCAAATTTAGTTTGTAATTTTAGAAGTTACAAAAGTTTGCTAAACTTTCAGATTACTACAGACTATTCTGTTTCTAACAGATTCTGTTCTGCATGTGTTGTTTGCTTATTTCGATGAATCTATGGCTAGTATTGTTGGGTATGAACCATAGAGAACTTGGAATACAGTAGGTTTAACACCCATACAAATAAAGAATGAGTTTTTGTTTTATTACACTAACGGATCTCACAAGTTTTTGTTTAAGTTTTTTGTGAATGAAGTGTTTGAAGAACGAGGAGTTACTGATGTGACAAGAATAAAGAGAGGCAAGAATTCAAGCTTGGGGATGCCCAAGGCACCCCAAGTAAATATTTCAAAGGGTACTCAAGCATCTAAGCTTGGGGATGCCTCGGTTGGAATCCCATCTTTCTTCTTCAACGATTATCGGTATACCTCGGTTTTTGTTTTGTTCACATGATTTGTGTCCTTTGTGTTTTTGTTTTTCCTTTAAGATCTATGCTAGCATGAGTTATCCCTTCAATGATTTATAGAATACTTCATGTGCTTCACTTAAATCTTTTAAGTATGATCTTATAGAATTGCTCTTTGTGCTTCACTTAAATCTTTTGAGTATGGTTTTATAGAATGCTTCATGTGCTTCACTTATACATTTTGAGCTTGGATATTGGTCAGTTGTAGAATGCTCCATGAACTTCACTTATACCTTTTGGAGTATGAATAATACTATCATTTAAAGTGGGTTTGGAAGAGTGTCAACTTTAGGAATTAGTGATCCCACTATTTTGGAAGATATTGAATCTTAGTGTGATATTTATGAAAGTGGATTTGGAAGAGTGTCAACTTTAGTTAGTAATGATTTCACTATTTCGGAAGAGGTTCCAACTGAGTATGAGAACAAAGATGTTACCCGTGATGCCTCTGAAAATTATTATGAGGGAGGAATACGTGCTTGTAGGAGTTGCAATAATATTGAGTTTCCTCCCTATGTGCTTAAAGTCTTGAAAGTTATGCTTGTTTTGCCTTCCTATGCTAGTTGATTGTTGTTCTTATAATTGTGTACTCACAAAATCCCTAGGAATAGGAAGTGTATTAGATTTAAATATGCTAGTCATATTCTTCAAGATGCTCTCTTTGTGTTTCAATTCCTATCTTTAAAGTGAGCATCATTGAAATCATTATGCCTAGCTAAAAGGCATTAAAGAAAAGCGCTTGTTGGGAGACAAACCAAGATTTACCCTTGCTATTTTTGTGTGTTTAAATGATTAAGCTACTGTAGTAATCATGTTTTATATCTTTTGTTTCAATAAAGTGCCAAGTAAGACCTTTGGGAAGACTTGGGTGAAAGTTAATGTGATCTTGCTGTAAAAACAGAAACTTTGCACTCACGAGATTAGCTGTCATTTTTTACAAAAGAGTGCTTTTGAGTTGATTCTTTTTGCAGAAGATTAATAGACAAATTCCCCACGTCCACCAATTTATTTCATAATTTTTGGAGTAGCAGAAGTATGATTGTTGTTCAGATCATTACAGACAGTTCTGTTTCTGACAGATTCTGTTTTCATTGCATAGTTTGCTTGTTTTCTAGTTTCTATGACTTATATTTATCAATATAAATTGTAGAAATGATATGGTACAGTAGGCATTGTGTAAGAACAATTATGAACCTTGTCTTTTACAGTACCCAAGTGCATGTTTTACTCTTTATCATACTAACCTATCTCACGAAGTTTGGATGAGTTTTGTGTGATTGAAGTTTTCAAGTTTTGGGTAAGATGTCCATATGAGGAGAATAAGAAGTGGAAGGACACTAAGCTTGGGGATGTCCAAGGCACCCCAAGGTAATATTCAAGGAAGACTCAAGCGCCTAAGCTTGGGGATGCCCCGAAAGGCATCCCCTCTTTCGTCTTCATAACTATCGGTACACCTTACTCGGAGCTATATTTTTATTCATCACATGATATGTGTTTTACTTGGAGCATCATTTTCTTTTGTTAATATTTTCTTCATGTTATTTATAATAATGTTTTGCATCTTTAGTTTCAATAAAAATGTCAAGGATAGCCTTTACCATGCTTATTTTGCTAGTATACATGTTGCTGTTTGAAAACAGAAAGTTTACCACTGTTGCAAAACTTCCCTAGAAAAGTCAGAGCATGATATAATGTTGAAACTTTTTGCATAATGAGATCTGATAAATATACTACAGTGGGAATTTTCTCTCATAATTTTTGGAGTTCGGGAAGTATTGATACTCTTGCATTCTTTACAGGCTGTATTGTTTTGACAGATTGCTGTTATGTTTGCATTGTTTGCATATGTTTGCTTGTTTAATGATTCTATTTGAGGATATGAGTGTTAAATATGCAGATGCATTTAGTATGCAATGTTGAATAATAATTTTAGTAATTTGTTACAGTAGAAAATGATAAGGTTTTGCATTGGTTTATACTAACCTATCTCACGAGTTCTTGTTGAGTTTGGTGTGTATGAAGCTTTTGAGATTTAGGAAACCGACGTATAAAAGAAATTAAGGAGACACAAAAGCTCAAGCTTGGGGATTCCCAATTCACCCCAAGACATTACTTCAAGAAGTCTCAAGCATCTAAGCTTGGGGATGATCCGGTAGGCATCCCACTTTTTCTCTTCAACAACTATCGGTTAGTATCGGTTGAACCTAAGTTTTTGCTTCTTCACATGAGTTGTGCTATCCTTGTAATGTCATTTTATTTTGTTTTGCTTGCTGTTTGAATAAAATCATTGGATCTAAAATATTGAATGAAAAAGAATCCTCCCATGGCTAGTTAATAATTATTTGCCTACTCAGTGCCCTTCACTCAAATCTTTTGAAGTAGTTTGTCATTTACCCTTGTGCTTCACGTATATCCTATGAGTAAATGGGGGAATGAATTGAATGTCATAAATCTGAATTTTTATATGTTTCATATTCTTATAACATGGTTAGTGATGACTTCACACATAGGAAGTATGATGCATAAAAGTTATTGAGAGTTGGCAAACGTAGTTTTGGTCATCGTTGCAATTAATAGGAAGTAATAAGGAAAGAGAGGTTCACATACAAATATATTATCTTGGACATCTTTTATGATTGTGAAGCACTCATTAAGTATGACATGCTAAAAGAGTTGACGTTGGACAAGGAAGATAACGTAATGCTTTATGTTTTCCGACATCTCAGTTAAAGTATATTGTCATTGACCTTCCAAACATGTTGAGATTGCCTTTCCCCCTCATGCTAGCCAAATTCCTTGCACCAAGTAGAGATACTAATTGTGCTTCCAAACACCCTTAAACCCAGTTTTTCCATGAGAGTCCACCATACCTACCTATGGATTGAGTAAGATCCTTCAAGTAAGTTGTCATCGGTGCAAGCAATAAAAATTGCTCTCTAAATATGTATGACTTATTAGTGCGAAGAAAATAAGCTTTGTACGAACTTGTTGTGGAAGTAATAAAAGCAACAGACTGCATAATAAAGGTCCACATACAAGGGGCAATATAAAGTGACGTTCTTTTGCATTAAGATTTTGTGCATCAACCCTAAAAGCGCATGACAACCTCTGCTTCCCTCTGCGAAGGGCCTATCTTTTACTTTATGTTTTTACTTTATGCTTGAGTCAAGGTGATCCTCACCATTCCCTTTTTCATTTTATCCTTTGGCAAGCTCCTTGTGTTTGAAAGATCATGATATATATATATCCAATTGGATGTAAGTTAGCATGGGCTATTATTGTTAACATCACCTAAAGGTGAATACATTGGGAGGCAACACAATAAGCCCCTATCTTTCTCAGTGTCCGGCTGAACCACAAGTATTGCGTGAGTGTTAGCAATTGTAGGAGACTATATGATAGTTGAGTATGTGGGCTTGCTGAAAGGCTCTATTCTTGACTCTTTCTGATGTTATGATAAATTGCAATTGCTTCAATGACTGAGATTATAGTCTGTTAGTTCTCAATGAAGTTTTCGAACCATACTTGACATTGTGAATAGATTGGTACTTGATCATGAAAAGTTTTATGAGGTAAGCTGCTATTAGGACACATATTGATGCTAGGAAAAGTGATTGGAATTATCATTGATCAAACTTAAGCACTTACTAGCACTCCGCATCAAAAATTATCTTTTTATCATTTACCTACACGAGGACGAGCAGGAATTAAGCTTGGGGATGCCTGATATGTCTCCAACTTATCTATAATTTTTGATTGCTCCATGCTATATTATCTACTGTTTCGGGCAATATTGGGCTTTATTTTCCACTTTTATATTATTTTTGTGACTAACCTATTAACCGGAGGCCCAGCCCAGAATTGTTGTGTTTAGCCTATTTCAGTGTTTCGAGGAAAAGGAATATCAGACGGAGTCAAAACGGAACGAAATCACCTGGAGAGGTTATTTTTGGAAGGAAAGCAACCTGATAGACTTGGAGTGCATGTCGGGGAGTCCCGGGCTGCCCACGAGGGTGGGGGCGCGCCCACCCCCCCTTGGCGCGCCCCCCTGCCTCGTGAGCACCTTGGAGGTCCACCGACGTACCCCCTGCACCCATATATACCCTCGTACCCTAAAACTTCCAGAACGGAGATTGGATCAGAAGTTCCGCCGCCACAAGCCTTTGTAGCCACGAAAAACCAATCGGGGCCCTCTCCGGCACCCTGCCAGAGGGGGCCATCATCACCGGTGGCCATGGAGGAGTATCCCGGAGGGGTCTTCATCACCATGAAGGCAAAGGACCAGAAGGTGGAGGCCATGGAGGAAGAAGCACAAGGGGGAGAACCTCTCCTCCTCTCTCTTGGTGGCATCGGAGTGCCATCTGGATGGGAATCATCGCCGCGGTGATCGTCTTCATCAACATCACCATCATCATCACCATCCTCATCTCTTTTACGCGGTCCACTCTCCCGCACCCCGCTGTAATCCCCTACTTGAACATGGTGCTTTATGCCACATATTATGATCCAATGATGTGTTGCCATCCTATGATGTTTTGAGTAGATATCTTTTGTCCTTGAGTTGATTTATGATCTAGATTGGTACGAGTTGTATGTTTTATCTTGGTGCTGTCCTATGGTGCCCTCCGTGTCGCGCAAGCGTGAGGGGTTCCCGCTGTAGGGTGTTGCAATACGTTCATGATTCGCTTATAGTGGGTTGGTGAGTGAACAGAAGCACAAACCCGAGTAAGAGGGATTGTTGTGTATGGGAATAAAGAGGACTTGATGCTTTAATGCTATGGTTGGGTTTTACCTTAATGATCTTTAGTAGTTGTGGATGCTTGCTAGAGTTCCAATCATAAGTGCATATGATCCAAGTAGAGAAAGTATGTTAGCTTATGCCTCTCCCTCATATGAAATTGCAATGACGACTATCGATCTTGTTAACAATTGCTTAGGACAATTCCGCACACCGATCCACCATTATCCCACACTCGCTACTTATATTATTTAGTATTATATTCTAACTTTATGACAACAACACCTACTCTTATATTTTAGCTCTCCGATATCATGCAAAGTTATCCTCTCCATACCCACAACGTAGTTTTATTTCTCGTTGCTAGTTGAAAGCAAACGTTCGGTGCGCGTAGTCGCATCATTGGCAGATAGGTCTTGAGAAAATATTGATCTTACCTTTAGCTCCTTGTGGGTTCGACACTCCATACTTATCACTTCCATCTTCGGAAAGTGCTACGATGATTCCTTGCACTTGGGGATTATCAGTCATCGAGGGTGATTCCGCCTTAACCACTTCCGATACGACTCTGTCGTACAACCCCTCAAGTGTGAACCTCGGGGTGAATCCTCTTACGTTCACCTTGATGATTATATCGAGTGGAATTCACCGGGGGTGATTCCTCGGGTTTTCCCCTTGATGTTTAGACACAGAGTTACTATGATTACTATGACTTTACACTGAACCATGTTACTAAAGACGGGTCGACCCTGAGGGGTACCCGCGCAAGCATAATTGCGAGTGATGTGGAGTCGGGTTGACCTGGAAGGTGCCCGAGATATAATTAC
Organism: Aegilops speltoides; assembly: GCA_021437245.1. Taxonomy (NCBI): domain Eukaryota; kingdom Viridiplantae; phylum Streptophyta; class Magnoliopsida; order Poales; family Poaceae; genus Aegilops; species Aegilops speltoides. The sequence goes on from CM038144.1 coordinate 204,468,115, forward strand.
GAGGCGTGGCCGGGCATTCTTAGCCCTTGCCGCAAGTCCTCGAGACAGGGCAACGGGGTCACATCTTTCGTGAGTCTCTGCTTGTTACCGCGCGTTCCTAATCCACTATGATTTGGATATTTGATCCGAGGGGCCTCTGGCCTGATAGCACTAACCATCACGTGGGCATAGTATGGGCGTTCTGCGTCGTATGCATCAGCCGAAGCTTAATAGACGTCAGCGACTGAGCGGCGCGCGCCGGGTTGGACTGGTAAGCACCTGCCTTTTTAAAGGAGGTAGCTAGGCCTGCTCACCGACCGCGTATGCAACGTGCAGGAGTTCCCGGGGTGATGGCCCATGACCCCTGGGGGCATAGGTTTAATCCGGCGTGCTGACCTCTCTATTAAGCCTAGGTCGGGTTGCACCGTATTGTTTGGCCGAGGTCGGGCATGACCCAGGAAATGGTGTTCGGTCGGAGTTAAGCGAGCGTGGTGGGTAAGTTGGTGCACCCCTGCAGGGAAGAAAACATCTATCGATAGCCTGTCCTACGGTAACGGACACTTGGAGTTGTATCCCGATCTATACAACTAGAACTGGATACTTGTGATGAGAATTGGATTGTGATGACAATTGGATAGTATGCCTCTGGGATTGCTTTCTCGCAGGGAGTCCAGAAAGGATCTCTGGCCGAGGTTGATAACACTACTACTACTATACTTTATGCTACTCTACTCCCTCCTGTTTGCTGCAAGATGGTGGTTTCCAAAAGATGCTAGTCTTCAATAGGACTAGGCCTTCTCTCTATTCTGACATTTCTGCAGCCCAGTCCACATATACAACCTTCTTTTGATAATGTTGCATATGTAGTGTAGATCCTTGCTTGGGAGTACTTTGGATGAGTACTCACGGTTGCCTTGCTCCCCCTTTTCCCCCTTTCTTCTTCTTTCTAGTTGATGCAACCAGATGTCGGAGTCCAGGAGCCAGATGCCACCGCCGGTGCCTACTACTACATGAAGACCGCTGATGACCAAGAGTAGTTAGGAGGCTCCCTGGCAGGAGGCCTTGCCTTTTCGATTGTAGATGCTTTTGTGCTAGCCTTCTTAAGGCAAACTTGTCTAACTTATGTCTGTACTCAGATATTGTTGCTTCCGCTAACTCTTGTGTATTCGAGCTTATGTATTCAAACCCTCGAGGGCCCTGGCTTGTAATGTGATACCCCCGATTCAATCATACACTAATCATGCACGCAAACATGTACGATCAAGATCAGGGACTCACAGGAAGATATCACAACGGAACTCTAAAAACATAAATAAGTCATACAAGCATCATAATACAAGTCAGGGTCCTCGAGGGCTCGAATACAAGTGCTCGATCATAGACGAGTCAGCGGAAGCAACAATATCTGAGTACAGAGATAAGTAAACAAGTTGCCATAAGATGGCTAGCACAAACTGGGATACAGATCGAAAGAGGCGCAGGCCTCCTACCTGGGATCCTCCTAACTACTCCTGGTTGTCGTCAGCAGACTCCATGTAGTAGTAGGCACCTCCAGTGTAGTAGTCGTCATCGACGGTGGCGTCTGGCTCCTGGGCTCCAACGTCTGGTTGCGACATTCGAGAAGAAGAGGAAAACGGGGGAAAAGAGGGAGCAAAGCAACCGTGAGTACTCATCCAAAGTACTTGCAAGCAAGGAGCTACACTACATATGCATGGGTATATGTGTAAGGACGCCATATCAGTGGAGTGAACTACAGAATGCCAGAATAAGAGGGGGATAGCTAGTCCTATCGAAGACTATGCTTCTGGCAGCCTCTGTCCTGCAGCATGTAGAAGAGAGTAGATTGAAGTCCTCCAAGTAGCATCGCATAGCATAATCCTACCCGGCGATCCTCCCCTCGTCGCCCTGTGGAAAAGCGGTCACCGGGTTGTCTGTGGAACTTGTCTGGGTGTGTTTTATTGAGTATCCGGTTCTAGTTGTCATAAGGTCAAGGTACAACTCCGGGTTGTCGTTTTACCGAGGGACGCGGCTATTCGAATAGATAAACTTCCCTACAGGGGTGCACCACATAACCCAACACGCTCAATCCCATTTGGCCGGACACACTTTCCTGGGTCATGCCCGGCCTCGTAAGATCAACACATCGCAGCCCCACCTAGGCCTAACAAAGAGGTCAGCACACCGGTCTAACTCCTATGGCGCTGGGGTCTGGGCCCATCGCCCATTGCACACCTGCATGTTGCGTGGGCGGCCAAAAGCAGAACTAGCCCCCTTAATACAAGAGCAGGCTTACGTTCCAATCCGGCGCACGCCACTCAGTCGCTGACGTCTAGAAGGCTTCGGCTGATACCACGACGCCGAAAGTGCCCATATCTTTCCGCGTAGTTGGTTAGTGCGATAGGCCATTGGCCGACTCGATCAAATACCAAGATCTCGTTAAGCGTGTTATTATGAAGCAACCGCGAACGCCGACCAGGCCAGGCCCACCTCTTGCCTAGGTGGTCTCAACCTGCCCTGTCGCTCCGCCACAAAGATCCACACATAGGGCCGTCAAGACAAAGGTCCTTTCAGCCCCCAATCCGTGAATCACTCGCGGGTACTCTTCGAGCCGACACGACTTTAGTCACCATCTATAGTATGTATATATGTATAGTATATACTCGTGATCACCTCCCAATTGATCACGGCCCGATAATATAGCAAGGCAGACTGACAAGAATGTAGGCCCAATGATGATAAACTAGCATCCTATACTAAGCATTTAGGATTGCGGGTAAGGTATCAATGACTGTAGCAACAATGACAGGCTATGCAATAGAATAGGAGTGTAGAACAAGAATATGCTACACTACTCTAATGCAAGCAGTATAGAGAAGAATAGGCGATATCTGGTGATCAAGGGGGGGGGGGCTTGCCTGGTTGCTATAGCAAGAAGGAGGGGTCATCGTCGACGTAGTCGAACACACGGACATCGGCACCGGTCTCAAAGTCTACCGGAAAGAAGTAACGGAGGGGGAACACAATAAATAACAGAGCAATCAAATGTAACACAAAGCAAGACGCGGCAATATGCGGTGCTAGGGGTGACCTAACGTAGTGGTAGGTGATACCGGCGAAGGGGGAAAACATTCGGGAAAGTGTTCCCGGTGTTTGGCATTTTTGGACAAATGAAATGAAGGGGGATTGTTGCATGTTCGCTATGCTAGGGATGTGTAACGCCCTCGATGCGGCTATATCTCCCACGTGTCGAAGCACGACTTAGAGGCATAACCGCATTGAAAGCAATGTCGCAAGTGAGGTAATCTTCACACAACCCAAGTAATACATAAGGGAAAGAGATACATAGTTGGCTTACAATCGCCACTTCACACAAATACATGAATAAAGCATTACATCATACAGATACAATCAAGGTCCGACTACGGAACCAAAATAAAAGAAGAACCCCAAATGCGACAAAAGGTCCCCAATCGACCCCAACTGGGCTCCACTCATCGATCAACTAGAACGAAACAACACAAAGGGCAAGATCTTCATCGAGCTCCTCCTTGAGCTGGGTTGCGCCACCGCTTTCGGTAACATAGGCACCGCAAACTGGTTTTGAAGTATCCGTGAGTCACGAGGACTCAGCAATCCCATTACCATGGGTATCAAGACTAGCAAAGCTTAATAGGAAAGGAAGGGGTAAAGTGGTGAGGCTGCAGCAATGACTAAGCATGATATGGTGGCTAACCAACGCAAATAAGAGCGAGAAGAGAACAAGCGGAACGGTCGTGAAGCTAGCAATGATCAAGAGGTGATCCGAACACCTACTTACGCCAAACATAACACGAAACCGTGTTCACTTCCGGACTCCGCCGAGAAGAGACCATCACGGCTACACACTCGGTTGATGCGTTTTAATTCGGATCAAGTGTCAAGTTGTCTACAACCGACATTAACAAATTCCCATCGCCACATAACGCGGGCACGGCTCTCGAAAGTTTATACCTCGCAGGGTGTCCCAACTTAGCCCATGACAAGCTCTCGCGATCATCGAAGGAATAAACCTTCACCCGAACACTCCGATCGGACTCGGTATCCCGGTACATCAAGACATTTCGACAATGGTAAAACAAGACCAGCAAAGCCGCCCGGCGTGCCGACATCCCGATAGTAGCCGCAGATCTCGCCTCGAGCCACGACCGGATGAGCTAAGCGTCATGTGTACCGACGTAACCCAAGTTGCCAAGGGATGGTCCCGACGGTGCTCTAGTTTGGACCAACGCTAGACAAGCAATCGCCAGGGGGCTATAAAAGATGACCCTTGGGTTAATTACTCCCAAGGGAAAAGTAGGTGGTGGTGAGGCAAATGGTAAAAGGCAATGTTGGGCCTTTTTGGACAAGTTTTATTCAAAGCGAACTGTCAAGGGGTCCCATAAATCACCCGACCGCGTAAGGGACGCAAAATCCGGGAACATAACACCGGTATGACGGAAACTAGGGCGGCAAGAGTGGAACAAAACACTGCATAAGGCCGAGCCTTCCACCCTTTACCAAGTATATAGATGCATTAATAATATAAAAGATATTGTGATATCCCAACATAAACCCTGCCCACCATGGAGAAATCTTCAACTTCACCGCAACTAGCAACGCTATAAGAGGGCTGAGCAAAGCGGTAACATAGCCAAACAACGGTTTGCTAGGAATGGTGTCAAAGGTTAGAGGTTCATGGCAATATGGGATGGCTGGACAAACAGTAATAGGTAGCAAAGCATAGCGAAAGAACGAGGCAACTAGCATAGCAATGATAGTAATGAGATCCGTGGTAGCGGTCATCTTGCACGAGATCCCGCTAGGAAGAAGAACGAGTCCATGAAGAAGACAAACGGACGTAGTCGAACGAATCCTCACAACTCCGAACGAAACCGAAGCTAACGAGAGAGGCAACCCGAAAGAAGCAAACAACATAGTAAACAACCATCGATAAGCATGGCATGATGCACAATCAAGTATGATGCATGTCCGGTTTAATGAGGCATGGCATGGCATGGCAAAGTGCAACAAACAACACTACAAATTAGTGGAGCTCAATATGCAACGAGTTGCATATTGACAAAACACCACATCCATTATTTAGTTTGATCTCGGTTATGTACCCAACAATATTAAATGTTGTTAAACATGGCAAGAGGTGAAACATGACGAAACTACCTAACTAGGCAAGTTTAAATGAGGCCGGAACAACAAACAACAAGTCCGGAAAATCCTCATGTGCATATTTATGGATTAGGTACTGTTCTGCCCTAAACACAATTTTAGAGTTGTTAAACATGCAAGATGAGTGCACCATGTTAAACTAGGCAAAATTCTACCCCATTTACATATAAAGAACATTTAAATCCGAGCTACGGTTATTTAGTTATGAAATAAATCATTTTAACATGGCATTTTAGCAAATTAACACAAACAGCATTTTAAACATTTTAAACATAGATGAAAATGGCACATTATGAAACTAGATGAAATTCTAAGCATTTACATATAAAGTTTGTTTTAATCCGATGCATGGTTGTGGAGTTATTAAATGCATGAAGCATGGGGGGTTTTCTGTAAAACAACAATTCCTGGAAAAATAGCAAAATTCGCAGGGCATAGTAAAAAAAATATATGGGCCGAATCTGGCAGGCCCGGGCTGCACAGGACAGAGGCGCTTGGTGGTGGCCTCACCTAGTGGGCTACGGCCCGGTTGGGGAGGCAGAGGAGGCCGGCGCTGGTGCGTGGGCCGGGGTGCTGCTGGGCCGGAGGGGATGCGGGCTGGGCCTTGGAGAGGCTCTGGCCCATGCATCAAGGCGACCCGTCAACGACGCGGGCGAGCGGGCAGGCTGCTGTTGCTCGAAGCAGAGCAGCGGCAGCGTCTTCAGGCGTGCAGGGCGCGGCGGCGGAACTGGCGACGCAGAGCTGCAGCGAGGTCGTGGGGGCGCGGATCCGAGCAGGAGGCACCGGATCCGACGAGGACGAGGTTCTCTGGCGAGACGACAGACCCAGGCAGCTGCGAGGGCGCTCCTGCGGCGATCGCGACCGCTTCCACAAGCTTCGCAGTTCTCGGCGGGCCGAGAGGGGCTCGAGAAAGGCAAACGGAGGAGAGGAAAGGATCAGGCTCGTCGACAGGACTGCAGGCGGGCGAGGTCCGCCGTGGCGTGGCAGCCGAGGGCGGGGATCGACAGCAACAAGCGACGAGGAGGAAGACGGGGTCGGCGTGAGGAGGGACTTATGCGCGGATGCGACCCACGCTGTGATCAAGGGCGCGGGCTGGCTCGGCCGGGTGCTCGTCGGCGTCGGCTCGCTAGCCGGAGCGGCGGGACGAAGCTCCGGCGGCCTGCGTGCTCGGGGACGGGAGGACACAGGAGGCGGCAGAGGAGCGAGGGACCTTGAGGCAGAGGAGCTTGAGCATCGGGCGCGAGATGGTCCGGCGAGATGGCGCTCGGTGTCGTGTGCTCGTGAGGACGAGGTGGTGGGGAGCACGGGCTTCGATCTGGTGGATGGTGCGAGGGGATCCAGAGGAGAGGTGGGTGGCGAGCCATGGTTGGGTAGGGATGGATCCCGAGGGATTTTGGAGAGAGTGGCGGCGGCCTGGTGGTGAAGGACAAAGTACCTAGATTTTAGGGTTAGGACTAATTATATAGCAAGTAGAATTTTGGGTAGGGGTATTTGGTCCCTCCGATTAAATCGGACGGTTCCGGATAAAATAGTTAGGAGCCCAAATGACAAACGGAGATGTTTTGTAGACGTTAGGGATGATCCGGATCCAACGGTCACGACAGACGGTTCGGGTTCGCAAGTTTGGACACGCACACGGGTGTCTTGCGAAATGGCAAGAGAGGTCGACAAAGACAAGGGGGGTTTTGTCGGTCTCGGAGAAAGAGAGAAGAGAGGGGTCCATAAGGACAAGCGGTCTGACAACAGGTCAAAGAAGACAACGAGAGAAGCGGTCAGACAAGAGGGACTCGAAAAACCCAGTTGGTCTCTTGAACGGCCAACAAAGGCAAGGGGGGACACGGCAACTACGAGCGGATGCAAGTTTTATGAAAACGATGCCGATGCAATGCGAAAGATGCGATGAGACGAGATGCATAACAAAACAAAATGCAAAACACCAGACAAAAACCCAACCACGGAGAAAAATCATATGGCATCTCCGGAAAAGGCAAGAGTCGGAGTTACGAATATGGAAAGTCGTATCCGGGGCGTTACAACACTCCACCACTACGAGAGGATCTCGTCCCGAGATCTAGGATGGCACCGGAGGGAAAAGGAAGAGGAAGATGAGAGGTAAAACTAAGTTGCTTCTTTGACGAACGTGTGAAACCACGAACCTTGAGAGGTTGAGCAATTTAAAAGAAAGAGTACAACAGAGAAGAACGAGTTGCAAACAATCCGTTAGAAAAGAGGAAGAAGGAACATTACGAGAGCTTGAAGGTTGCTAAAACATGAATCAAGAGTTTAATGGACTAGATAGAATTTGAAACCACCCGGTTAAAACAAGATGAGAGAGGAAGAAAGATTGATATAATTTGGGCAAGACTGATTTGTAAATGGAAGGAATTGAACATGAACTTGACAAGATGAGAGGATACATGATGCAATCAACAACACACTGTCTCCGGAATTGAAAGAATGGCACAAGGGGTAAGAAACATTACAAACCGCACTCCGGTTGAAAAAAAAGGCAAAACTTGATAAGATGAGAGAACTCGAATGAAAACACGACACTCCGGTTAAATGGATAAGCAAGAAAAGAACACGACCCTCACAATCGATGATGATGAGTGAAGAGAGCAACATCATAATGCCTCCGGAAGAAACAATAGAAGATAGATCGTTGGAATAACAGAATGAAGAAGAAAATGCCAACTTCCGCCACAAATGAACTTGGAAGGCATCCTTGCAAAGAAGAATTGAACGGAGTTGTTGGAAAATCAACAACGAAAAGAATAAGCTTGTAGTGGGCTTATGGAAACATCTCACATTATGAGGTGACAACCGGCCACTAACGGAAACATTTGCTTGCTTGGGATTAACGAAGAGATGAAAACTTGTTCCATCAAGATGGAAAAGAGATAACTTGGGTCATTAATAAGCACCATAAATAGCAACAATCCTTAGGGAAAGCTTTAGGTGAAATATAACCCAAGATAACTCCAATGAAGAGATCGATGGATTTAAAATACCTCATTCTTGACAACAATATGAATCATGAAACATGAAGGAAATTGTCAAGAGTGACATAACACCACCTCAAAAGATAAGGTAGAAAGAATTGCACTTTGGAATGCAAGACGAAGAATGCTTGAACTCCTCAAAACAAAAAAACATGTGTTGAGCACCATGTTTAATTTAGAGTATAGCTTGGCTGATCTTAACTTCGAGAGAAATCTTGAAGAACAATTGAAGAATGAAAAGAATCTTTGATGAACCACCATGTAGAGTCTCCATGAAGAACTCCGGTAATAAAAGAATGATCAGACGAAAGGAAAGTTGAAAACACAATGTGAAGCCTTGCAATGATTAAATGGTTCTCCGTGATGATTAGAGCTTGGAACTCCGGGAAAAAGAGAAGATGAAACAAATGAAACCGAGAATTACTTCATCATGAACAATCTCGGAAGAAAAGAATTGAATCACCTCGAGGAAAATAAGAATAAGATTTATTATATGCTTATCCTTCATCAAATTACATTGATGACAAGCAATGGATTTGGCATACTACTTATTCCCATAGAAAGGATTAAAAGAGATATATCAAAACTTGAGAAGGTCTTCAACGAACCACCGGTAGGATAGGAAAAAAAAGTATGAATTAAATGATAACGAAACAGGTGAAATCTTGAATGAACCACCGTAAGAATTGAAAATGATCGAAGTAGGGGTGCATCACCGGTAAGAATTAGCAAATGAACGAAGGTGCTTGAGACAAACTAGATACATGAGAACAAGGAGATCAAGAACTGATTAGAGGATATTTGAACGAATCACCGGTAAGATTTAGAGATCGATAGCTACACACCGAGAATGAAGAATTATGACATGATGGCCTTCGGAGGAAAGGAAACAACTCATGAAATGCTCCGGATGGTAAGAAAAGAATTCTCACAATCGAAAACAATTATGAGGATAGCATGAACCTAGAACCATGAATATTCAAGAGAATGGACCAAGATTAAAGAGAAACTCTTCTTCGGTCTTCAAATGTTGAGAATGATGATGAGAAACACCACCATGAATTGTTGAGGCACACCGGAAGAATCAAAAGCGAAGAGGTTGAGCCAACTATGAAAAGAATTTGAAAGATCTTGGAGAAAAGCATTTGACTGATGATAACTCATTCTTACGTCAAACTTGGAGAAGAATTTAAGATAGCTCTGGGAAAAATAGAAGAGTCAGGTAAGATCCTGGTAAAAGACCTGTGGGTTAGGGCCCACTCAAAAGAACACCGTTGAAAAGATTTAAAAGAGATGTTGCACCGGTTGAATTAAATGGCTTGAATGAGATAACAATCTCCAAATAGCTTGAACGGATTAAGAATGGAAACACAAATCTTCAAGATATCTTGAGCACTCCGGAATAAATGAATAGGAAGAAGTGAATGATTAAGAGGTGCACCGGCATGAGAAAGCATTGAAATGAGGAGAGGAATATGATGAATATCGAAAGCTTGAATTGGATCCACCGGAGAAGCAAAAGAACGAAGGATGATGGACTTGAAACTGTTGAGCATCTTCATGGGAAATCACCGGATAAGAACATTGATTGAAAAGAATGAAGAGACTTCACATGAATAAATGGATACTTGATTAAGAAATCTGTGTCCTTGAAGAAAAAGGGTGGGTGGGCGGGAAAACAAAGGCAACTTGGGACGGATGAAACAAACACCGTTGAGAAAACTTAGAAATGATCTTTCGGATGGGAAAAATGATGGGATCATCTCGAAGAGAAGCACGCCGGTTGAAAAGAATTAACATGACAGTCTCGATTGTCGAGAAGGATTGGTATTCACATCGGAGTATGAGAACACCATTTCGGAAAGGTATGGAATCCACACTTGACATTGAAGCAACTCGAATACCACAAATAAAACAAAACAAAGGATTGGCTTGCAGAATAAGCCAGAACAAACATATGATAGAGATTTCGTCCGAAGTTTTCGTGGTGGGGCCTACACGGGCTCAATCGACAAAGCACCATCATGTACAAGGCAAGGCACATGACATCTGAAGCGCCCCCAGTCGGCATAGCCAAGGACTCTTTAAGACACAACGAGACCATCAGAAACCAACCGTGAATAGGCGGACCACTAGACGTCGAACCCCAATTTCATATCATACATCCGTCGGAAAGATATCCTAAGAGCTACTTGAATTCCCACCTATGAAACTCCGAAACTTTCTCGGTTATGCAATCTGGTGTTGGGGATACAGGGAGCAATATATATCTCACCCAAGCTAACAATCCCTACATCCATTGTATCCATCCGTCAACACATAACCAAGAAACCTTCGAAATCGTCTACCTCAACCTTCAAAAGCATCCGTTATACAAGTCATGGCAATACTCCCGTACTCACCTCAAGATCTTTGGGTTAGCGGGGTTATCTCACCAACAAGCGCATAAAAGAGATTTTTGATGTCGGCGTACTAAACTCGGTATTCCGAATCGCAACGATAAAATTATGACGACAACACCTCGGAGCTCAACTCCCGGGACACCGCCACAACCCCTAAATGACAGGAGGCACCAAGACAATGTTGTCATCATAAAACCATCGAACGATTCCAAGATACCAGCGTGATCCTAAAAAAATTTTTTAGTGAAATTTGAGAAGAGAAGAGTCAAAACTCTACGTCAGATACCTCACCGTAAGGTCGAAGGACCGGGAGTAAAAAGAATTCCTAACTCTCCGATATATATAATCCTAAATGACTCAAACATTTTTTTCTAGACACAACTCGCCACTAAAACGATCAAGCAAAGGGGGCTCTAAGGTCGGGAAGGCTCGATTACCAACTTGTAGCGCCTCGATGCGGCTATATCTCCCACGTGTCGAAGCACGACTTAGAGGCATAACCGCATTGAAAGCAATGTCGCAAGTGAGGTAATCTTCACACAACCCAAGTAATACATAAGGGAAAGAGATACATAGTTGGCTTACAATCGCCACTTCACACAAATACATGAATAAAGCATTACATCATACAGATACAATCAAGGTCCGACTACGGAACCAAAATAAAAGAAGAACCCCAAATGCGACAAAAGGTCCCCAATCGACCCCAACTGGGCTCCACTACTGATCAACTAGAACGAAACAACACAAAGGGCAAGATCTTCATCGAGCTCCTCCTTGAGCTGGGTTGCGCCACCGCTTTCGGTAACATAGGCACCGCAAACTGGTTTTGAAGTATCCGTGAGTCACGAGGACTCAAAGAATCCCATTACCATGGGTATCAAGACTAGCAAAGCTTAATAGGAAAGGAAGGGGTAAAGTGGTGAGGCTGCAGCAGCGACTAAGCATGATATGGTGGCTAACCAACGCAAATAAGAGCGAGAAGAGAACAAGCGGAACGGTCGTGAAGCTAGCAATGATCAAGAGGTGATCACGAACACCTACTTACGCCAAACATAACACGTAAACCGTGTTCACTTCCGGACTCCGCCGAGAAGAGACCATCACGGCTACACACTCGGTTGATGCGTTTTAATTCGGATCAAGTGTCAAGTTGTCTACAACCGGACATTAACAAATTCCCATCTCGCCACATAACCGGGCACGGCTCTCGAAAGTTTATACCCCGCAGGGTGTCCCAACTTAGCCCATGACAAGCTCTCGCGATCATCGAAGGAATAAACCTTCACCCGAACACTCCGATCGACTCGGTATCCGGTACATCAAGACATTTCGACAATGGTAAAACAAGACCAGCAAAGCCGCCCGGCGTGCCGACATCCCGATAGTAGCCGCGCAGATCTCGCCTCGAGCCACGACCGGATGAGCTAAGCGCACAGTACCGACGTAACCCAAGTTGCCAAGGGATGGTCCCGACGGTGCTCTAGTTTGGACCAACGCTAGACAAGCAATCGCCCGGGGCTATAAAAGATGACCCTTGGGTTAATTACTCCCAAGGGAAAAGTAGGTGGTGGTGAGGCAAATGGTAAAAGGCAATGTTGGGCCTTCTTTGGACAAGTTTTATTCAAAGCGAACTGTCAAGGGGTCCCATAAATCACCCGACCGCGTAAGGGACGCAAAATCCGGGAACATAACACGGTATGACGGAAACTAGGGCGGCAAGAGTGGAACAAAACACTGCATAAGGCCGAGCCTTCCACCCTTTACCAAGTATATAGATGCATTAATAATATAAAAGATATTGTGATATCCCAACATAAACCCTGCCCACCATGGAGAAATCTTCAACTTCACCGCAACTAGCAACGCTATAAGAGGGCTGAGCAAAGCGGTAACATAGCCAAACAACGGTTTGCTAGGAATGGTGTCAAAGGTTAGAGGTTCATGGCAATATGGGATGGCTGGACAAACAGTAATAGGTAGCGCAAAGATAGCGAAAGAACGAGGCAACTAGCATAGCAATGATAGTAATGAGATCCGTGGTAGCGGTCATCTTGCCCGAGATCCCGCTAGGAAGAAGAACGAGTCCATGAAGAAGACAAACGGACGTAGTCGAACGAATCCTCACAACTCCGAACGAAACCGGCTAACGAGAGAGGCAACCGGAAAGAAGCAAACAACATAGTAAACAACCATCGCATAAGCATGGCATGATGCACAATCAAGTATGATGCATGTCCGGTTTAATGAGGCATGGCATGGCATGGCAAAGTGCAACAAACAACACTACAAATTAAGTGGAGCTCAATATGCAACGAGTTGCATATTGACAAAACACCACATCCATTATTTAGTTTGATCTCGGTTATGTACCCAACAATATTAAATGTTGTTAAACATGGCAAGAGGTGAAACATGACGAAACTACCTAACTAGGCAAGTTTAAATGAGGCCGGAACAACAAACAACAAGTCCGGAAAATCCTCATGTGCATATTTATGGATTAGGTACTGTTCTGCCCTAAACACAATTTTAGAGTTGTTAAACATGCAAGATGAGTGCACCATGTTAAACTAGGCAAAATTCTACCCCATTTACATATAAAGAACATTTAAATCCGAGCTACGGTTATTTAGTTATGAAATAAATCATTTTAACATGGCATTTTAGCAAATTAACACAAACAGCATTTTAAACATTTTAAACATAGATGAAAATGGCACATTATGAAACTAGATGAAATTCTAAGCATTTACATATAAAGTTTGTTTTAATCCGATGCATGGTTGTGGAGTTATTAAATGCATGAAGCATGGGGGGTTTTCTGTAAAACAACAATTCCTGGAAAAATAGCAAAATTGCAGGCATAGTAAAAAAATATATGGGCGAATCTGGCAGGCCGGGCTGCACAGATGAGGCGCTTGGTGGTGGCCTCACCTAGTGGGCTACGGCCCGGTTGGGGAGGCGAGAGGAGGCCGGCCAAAAGGTGCGTGGGGTGTCTTCTTGGCCGGGGGATGCTGGCTGGGCCTTGGAGAGGCTCGCCCATGCATCAAGGCGACCTCATCAACGACGCGGCGAAGCGGGCAGCTCTTGTTGCTCAAGCGAGCAGCGGCGGCGTCTTCAGCGTCGCAGGCGGCGGCGAATCGGGCGACGCAGAGCTGCAGCGAGGTCGTGGGGGCACGGATCCGAGCAGGAGGCACCGGATCTGGACGAGGACGAGGTTCTCCGGCGAGACGACAGACCCAAGCAGCTGCGAGGGCGCTCCTGCGGCGACTGCGACCGTTTCCCAAGCTTCGCAGTTCTCGGCGGGTCGAGGGGCTCGAGAAAGGCAAACGGAGGAGAGGAAAGGATCGGGGCTCGCCGACGGACTGCGGGCGAGGTCCGCCGTGGCGTGGCAGCGAGGTGGCGGGGATCGAGCGAACAAGCGACGAGGAGGAAGACGGGGTCGGCGTGAGGAGGGACTTTGCGGATCGACCCACGCTTGTGATCAAAGCGCGCTGGCTCGGCCGAGTGCTCGTCGGCGTCGGCTCGCTAGCCGGAGCGGCGGGACGAAGCTCCGCGGCCTGCGTGTTTCGGGACGGAGGACACAGGAGGCGGCAGAGGAGCGAGGGACGCCGGCAGAGGAGCTTGAGCATCGGGCGCGAGATGGTCCGGCGAGATGGCGCCGGTGTCGTGCTCGTGAGGACGAGGTGGTGGGGAGCACGGGCTTCGATCTGGTGGATGGTGCGAGGGATCCAGAGGAGAGGTGGGTGGCGAGCCATGGTTGGGTAGGGATGGATCCCGAGGGATTTTTGGAGAGAGCGGCGGCGGATTTGGCTGGTGAAGGACAAAGTACCTAGATTTTAGGGTTAGGACTAATTATATAGCAAGTAGAATTTTGGGTAGGGTATTTGGTCCTCCGATTAAATCGGACGGTTCCGGATAAAATAGTTAGGAGCCCAAATGACAAAACGGAGATGTTTTGTAGACGTTAGGGATGATCCGGATCCAACGGTCACGACTGACCGGTTCGGGTTGAGCAGTTTCGGACACGCACACGGGTGCCGCGAAATGGCAAGAGAGGTCGACAAAGACAAGGGGGTTTTGTCGGTCTCGGAGAAAGAGAGAAGAGAGGGGTCCATAAGGACAAGCGGTCCGACAACAGTCAAAGAAGACAACGAGAGAAGCGGTCGACAAGAGGGACTCGAAAAACCCAGTTGGTCTCGGAACGGCCAACAAAGGCAAGGGGACACAGAACTACGAAGCGGATGCAAGTTTTATGAAAACGATGCCGATGCAATGCGAAAGATGCGATGAGACGAGATGCATAACAAAACAAAATGCAAAACACCAGACAAAAACCCAACCACGGAGAAAAATCATATGGCATCTCCGGAAAAGGCAAGAGTCGGAGTTACGAATATGGAAAGTCGTATCCGGGGCGTTACAGGATGCGTGGCGGACGAAAGGTCTGCATATTCGGATTCGTCTTGTCGTTCTGAGCAACTTTCGTGTACAAAGTATTTTCATCTGAGTTACGGATTATTTTATATTAATTTATAAAGATTTGATCATTTTCTAGATTTCCTAGATTTAATTTAATTCGAAATTAAATAGCTAAATGCTAGGTGCACCCACTCTACGTACACAAAAGTGTACCAGAGGCTGACAGGTGGGCCAGGGGTCCCAGTTGACCAGTCAACGTTTGAGTGGTCAACAAGGTGTGGGGCCCCCTGTCATTGACTGTTACATTAACAATCTAGTTAATTTAGTCTAACGAGGTTATTAGGCTAATAGATTTTAATTAGTTAATTAGGTTAATTAAACATAATTAATTAATTAATAACTTTTTAATTATTACATTTTTAAATTCTTTTTTTAACGTTCTGTATGGTGGGCCCCGTTTGCCATAGGCCCATAGGCCAAACCGGGTGCGGGCACACCCAGTAACAGGCGCGTGGGCGCCCGACAGGGGTGAACCCGGGCGCTGGCTCGAGCGAGGCCGTCGGCGCCGGCCGGGGAGCAAACTGGGCGGAGGTAGCAGGGGCCTCGAGCGAGCGCAAGAGGGGAGGCGCAGGGCAAAGCCTGGCGGGGGCGTGCGGGGGCTCAGTAAGGCCGGACCGGCGAGCAGGCAACGACGGTCGAGCCATGGAGCAGCGCAGGAGAGCGAGGGGAAGGTTCGGGAGAGTATGGCGGGGGTGGCCGCGGAAAGCCATGGCGGGGCGGCGGGGCTCGTGGTTCGTCACGAAGAGAATGCCGACGCGGGCAGGTGCAGCCACGACGGCGTGAGCCATGTCGGGGAGAAGGAATGGGGAGGGCACGATGGCGATGGGCGGCGGGCACGCGACGGGTGCGCGTGTGGCTGGGCGTGGTCGGCCCATCGGGCCACGCAAAGCGTGGACAGCAGTGCGGTGCGTGAGCGTGAGAGAGCGATGAGCGAGCGTGGCGTGGCGAGGGAAGGCGGGCGCGCGGCGCGGTCTTCGCGGGGGCGAGGCAGCGGGGAGGGGAAGAGGAGGCCGAGGGCCTCACCGCGAGCTGTAGGGGAATGGCAGCGGTTGTCGGGGAGGAAGACGGGGATGACGCATCGCCGGAGGAGAAGCAGGCCGACGGGGAGGTCCGGCGAGGACGAGCTCCGGGCGCGGGGCGGCGCGGGGCGTCGCGGCGACCTCCTCCTCTCGATCCCGATCCAATCGGGGGAGAGGGGGGAGGAGATATTTTGCGGGGGGGAGTGGGGGTGTGCCGGTGGGGTTTTCCCCGAGCGGGGGGATATGGAGGAGGGCGTGAGGCACCGGCTGGGCCGGTCTGATTGGCCCCGAGGCCATCTGGGCCGTGGCCCAGCAGGGAGGGGGGGTTCTCTTTTATCTTTCTTTTTTGTTTTGTTTTACAATTTTTGTTTTGTTTTCTGTTTTTATTTATTTTAGTTAGCAAAACAGCTTTACAAAAATATAACCCCTACTCCTAAATTAGCATAATAACATAGGCCACCTACTCCAAAATTTTTGGTGATTATATGAACTTGATTAACATTTGTTTAGTATTTAAAATCATTTAAAATAATTATTTTGCTGCTGTTTTACTTACTATAGTGCATTTAAATCCTTTACAAAAGTGTGGTTTCTTCACCAATATTTAATATGGATTATTTGGCTCACTCCGAACATTTTAGTTTTAATATTTGAAAACTTTTATTGTTTGCTTGATTTTGAATTTGAATTCGAACCATCTTCGAACTAACGTGAGATTAGCAACAGTAATCGAGGTGACATGGCATCATTAGCAGAGGTTCACTGTAGCCTAATTATCCGGGCATCACATGTAAGCTTGTATTATTTTAATTTGTGTCTAGAGTTGTGTTGTGATATCTTCCCGTGAGTCTTTGATCTTGATCGTACACATTTGCGTGTATGATTAGTGTACGATTAAATCGAGGGCGTCACAAGTTGGTATCAGAGCCGACTGCCTGTAGGTAGCCCCCTTTCCAACTCCTTGGTCGAAATTAAGTCTAGTCTTTGAAAAACTTTTACTAACATGGTTGTGTGGCTTACGGGCCCACGTCGCCATTGGGTGGTATTAGGATCTTTTATTCCTCGTCTATACTCTGGTACTCTGATCTCTCATCTATTCGGGTTAAAGGTTTTACTAACTCTAACCTTAGGTTCTCGTAACTACTTCCTCCCGGAGAGCCCCTTATTCCAGATGGTCGCTTGGTGCACCAGAAGATTCCGAAGATACTCTTCGATGTTTTCCCGAGACCCTTGTGCCCTTCGCCATTGCAACTCCTTACCACTAATGAATCCATATGGATAGCCACATACCCTTGCCGTCCAAACCTTCTTTTCCAATTGCTCTTGTTATTATAAGATACCCTGAAATACTTTCCGATATTCCGAAAATCCGTTGCGCCTGCTGCTACCTCTTGAGCACTGCATTGGATTTCCCCGAAGAGGAGAGGATGATGCAGCAAAGTTGCGTAAGTATTTCCCTCAGTTTTTGGGAACCAAGGTATCAATCCAGTAGGAGACCACGCACAAGTCCCTCATACCTACACAAAACGATAGCAACTCGCAACCAACGCTTAGGGGTTGTCAATCCCTTCACGGTCACATACGAGAGTGAGATCTGATAGAGATAATGTTTTTGGTATTTTTGATAGATAGATGCAAAGTAAAAAATAAAAGGCAAAGTAAAAACAAAGCAAGTAAATAAAGTGATAGAGATTTATATGATGAGAATAGACCCAGGGGCCATAGGTTTCACTAGTGGCTTCTCTTAAGAGCATAAGTATTCTATGATGGGTGAACAAATTACTGTTGAGCAATTGACAGAATTGAGCACAATTATGAGTATATCTAGGCAATGATCATGTATATAGGCATCACGTCCAAAACAAGTAGATCGAAACGATTCTGGATCTACTACTATTACTCCACTCATCGACCGCTATCCAGCATGCATCTAGAGTATTAAGTTAAAAAGAGAGTAACGCCTAAGCAAGATGACATGATGTAGTGGGATAAATTCATGCAATATGATAAAAACCCCATCTTGTTATCCTCGAAGGCAACAATACAATACGTGCCTTGCAACTCTTTCTATCACTAAGTAAGGACACCACAAGATTGAACCCAAAGCTAAGCACTTCTCCCATTGCAAGAACTACCAATCTAGTTGGCGAAACCAAAAAGGATAATTTGAAGAGACTTGCAAAGATAACTCAATCATACATAAAAGAATTCAGAGAAGAATCAAATATTTTCCATAGATAATACTGGATCATAAACCCACAATTCATCATTCTCAACAAACACACCGCAAAAAGAAGATTACATCGAATAGATCTCCACGAGAGAGGGGGACAACATTGTATTGAGATCCAAAAAGAGAGAAGAAGCCATCTAGCTACTAGCTATGGACCCGAAGGTCCGAAGTAAACTACTCACACTTCATCGGAGGGGCTATGGTGTTGATGTATAAGCCCTCCGTGGTGGATGACCCCTCTGGCGGAGCTCCGGAATAGGCCCCAAGATGGGATCTCGTGGATACAGAAGGTTGCGGCGGTGGAATTAGGTTTTTGGCTCCTATTACGAACGCTCGGGATACGAGGTATATATAGGAGGAAGGAGTACGTCGGTGGAGCCTCGGGGGCCACAGGTAGGGGCGCGCCAGGCGCGCCCCACCTCATGACCGCCTCTGGCACTTCTTGGAGTAGGGTCCAAGTCTCCTGGATCACGTTCGGTTGGAAAATCACGATCCCGAAGGTTTCATTCCGTTTGGACTCCGTTTGATATTCCGTTTCTTCGAAACACTGAAATAGGCAAAAAACAACAATTCTGCGCTGGGCCTCTGGTTAATAGGTTAGTCCCAAAAGTAATATAAAAGTGGAAAATAAAGCCCAATATAGTCCAAAACAGTAGATAAAGTAGCATGGAGCAATCAAAAATTATAGATACGTTGTAGACGTATCACCTACTGCCTTGCAGCTCCTTTCCACAATGAATACATGTTCGAATAATTCCTCACACTTATCGAGGATTTGTTCACTCCTAGTTGTTCATGTGTTTCACGAAATATCATGAAACGCTATTCGACCTTCTGAGAATCCGTTGCAACCTATTGCTTTGGAAAGTCTTGCGTGCTGGCATTATGGTTAATTCCATATTTATAGTAATCTTCGTTGACATCCTATGTCTCTATCGTTTTGAGTCCCTTCATCCAATTTGTTGCGAATGCTCGAAATCCTCAATCAGATCCTAGCATTCATCCTTCCGGCTCTGACGTCACTCCGAACATGGGCTTGTTCTTGGCAAATGAAACCTTGATTGATTGTCGATCTATATCAATTCAACTCAATTGTCTTTTGATCAAAGCCTCTGCTTCTGATCTTCTGATATGAAAATCGTAATTCCTTTGTATTCAAGCTTTGAAGTTATCCAGATATATCTATAATCCGATGCCTTTGCATTATTTCTTCTTTTGGTTGAGTATCGATACTCACATCAGATCCTTTGTTGGACTACCATCCGAAAGTGTCCTTCGTATTTAATCATCTTGTGAATTCTTCCCTACTACCTAATGTCTTTGTTAAATTGTATCCCCTACTTTTGTCTACCTTGTTCTGCTTCCGAGCTTGAGTTAATTACCTCTGAAGTTTTTGCAAATGTTCCTAAGATGCCCCGACGGGTTGAACTAATGCTTTCCCTAATTTGTGTGAACCCGGAAATTTCTATGGGTCATACTCTACTGGTGTTACGCCTGATAAAATTTCAACACTACAACTTCTTCGAAAGCGAGAAGTGAATGAAAGGTTGTGCATTGGAGAAGTGGGAGTCGACCTTGAACCTTGTGTTCATGCCCATTGACACGATGTAGAACTTATCATGGAAGCTGCTCGTAAAAAATAATTACCCCCCTTGTTACAAGTTCTTCTGGTATCCGTGGTTCGATCATTTATGATCATGGTTACGACCATGATTGTTTTCCTTTGGTTCTATTTCTCAGACAAGTTAAAGTACTTGCCTTTTGTAGATTAATATGCCTGCCCAACCTCTACTCTGCTCTACAATCGAGTTTTACCCTCCGGTATCTCGAGAATATCACACAACTACATAACTCCTTATGAGTTCTTCATCTACTATTATTCTCACCGATTCCAATTTTTCCTCGGGTTCTGAGTTGTTAGACACTCAAGGACAACGATAACTGAACCGAGTTTGCACGGCAATTCAACAACTCTTGGTAATATTCTTTACTTACGAGTTTGTACTCGATCACATCATTCCTAGCTTGCTCAGCTATATCATTATCGTGCCGATTTTAACTGTGCTACTTGGCCCTTCTTCCCGGAGCACAATTTTTAAACGATGAGCTAACCTTACGTCGATCTTCCTCGTCATACCATTTCGCCTTGAATAGCAAGCTTGAATTCAAGTTTGTTTCGTACCCTTGGTTCCAATAACCTTTCGCTTCATCATTCCTATGACTTGATGTCATCGCCGACCGACTACATCTTCATGAAACCTGTTGACAAATGTGTCGTGACCATCATCAACATTCTAAGCGTTTCCAGGATATTAATTGAATTCATGATGAGAGATATCATGCTTGCCCCCTTGATGATTGCGTTAACATCGACAACATTCTTGCATTTCCTCAACACAAAACTTGTTCATGTTTTGTGTTATACCTTGAGATCCTTGCTATCTAGCATTTGCTTCTCTTTAACTTGGAGTATTACCATCTTTAATTTCAAGAATGTCGTGAGAATTTCACCACCTCTTAAGAATTCTTGGCACAAGTGATACTTCTTGCCATCTCCGTTCATTCCTTGGTCCCCATGTTGTTTCTAGCCGGAAAACCGACAATTGAACTATTATGTGCGAATTCAAACTTCTAGCAACCCTATTGCTTTGAAGTTAATGGTCGATAGTCCATTCTTAGACTATTGGTTATTGAATCACCATTCTAACATTGATCATGCTACCTATTCCCATATTTTGGGCGATCTTTCAACCAATGTTTAGTTGTGTATGTTTTCCTAGAGCATACATCATTATATCATTTGATCTGACAAATGATATCTCCGTGTTCACGCAATTGTGGAAATCCATCTTTTTGGAAGTCTCGATGAATTATCATGGAGTCCACCAGCCACCTCCTCATCCTCTCCTTAGTTTAATGATGAAATCTTGTTTCGGAACTCGCTTCCATAGTTCATTGCCCGAGAATCTTATAATGTCATCTCGACAATTGCATTGCACCTTTTCTTCTCAGGCATCCTGAGTCTGAGGTATCCTGACACCAACCAGATCTGAATCTCGGTCAGATATGTTGGTTGGAACATATTTCCAAGAGTTATAGCAATAGTCTTTTTATGACTCGGTAAGGTGATGTCTTGCCTAGCACACCAGGCCGGAGGACCTATTATTATAGTATCCTTTTTAGCAAGTTTAGCCATTCTTCCATGAGGAAATTGTAAGACTTATTCTATAAGTTGTTCCTGATATGGATCCTTTGTGAATCCAAAGTCTGATCTTACCCAATGACCATGTCAATGCTATCTCGAAGCATGTCTGTGGTACTCCGATTTTCAAAAAGAACATTTGTAGCACAATGCTAAATTTTCTTTATCATTTATCCTAACACCGTTGTATGGGTAATATCATGAAATCCCTTCCCCTTACCTTAATGGTTTTCTACTTTCTATCCTGTCATGGATATCATGCTCCGCTTGTCCTTGGAAAGGATATACCCTTGAAATATGTGTTTAAACACATTTTCCTTTCCATTGTTCTGTTTAATCTGATAATCACATTTTCCTTTCCATTGTTTTTTTAACCTTCTTGAGGGTTATATGATCTAAGCAGTAATAGTTCCCTGCTTATGTAAACACCTCGGTGCACAATTTGACAGTAAGACCCTGTTATTATTGTTGTTGACATTCCGGTAACCACCGATGGACGAGAACTTTGCCTATTGGTCCTCCTTGTTTCAACGAGCAGGAAAATGGTTCTCTTCGTCCCTCGCCCTTGGTACCGAAGTTGTTGCCGACATAACTGATAGGCTATTCTCTGACATGCCTTGCTATCATGATCGTGCAAGATGTCAGCCCCTTTCGAATTCTAACTCACATGGTGGCCCCATAACCCACAGTTCCACAGGATCGAAACCTAACTCTCCTGTGCATCCCTGCTTCCAAGGTTATTCTACCGCTTGGATTCGTATGAGATTCACGAGCCACCTTCCTAGAGATCTATTCTGGTTTCAGCCGCAATACTTACTTGTTGCTCTGAACTCCTTTCATGCTCTGTTTCAGGCATCGCATGATTGCCTACCCGCTTGAAGCTTCTATTTGCATCTTCTTACTTTGCTCTCGATTTTTTTCCTATTCGAGACTTACTTTCTGCCACCTTCCTAGATGATATCTACCAGATAAGCAACCTAGTAGAGGACCGTTATTCTGAAGTTACCCCTTGTCCTTTCTTAAGTACGATAAAGACCCCGAAGAAAGGATGATGAATTCTTCATGATGATCTGAAGTAGAGAAACAAAGACATCAACGAGAGGGATCGATTTCTTTAAGAAGAGCAACCAAGGATGAGAAGATCGTTAGAAATTCGTAACCAAAACTTTCCCCCTTACCCGCCCTCTTAAATCTCGGGACGAGATTTCTTGTAGTAGAGGAGATTTGTAACACCTCGAGAATCATGCTATAGTAATCCCCCCCCGTAATGATGGCCATGTCATCATGATTCCAATGCAAATTGCCATTTGATAAAAAATCAAAGTCAATTTCGAATTTAAAATAAACTGAAAATAAATTATTTATTCAAACTGTCCAACAAAAATGTTCGTTGGGTTGCAATTAATCACTAAGTATTTTTTATGTAGAAACTAATATTATTTGAAATAAAAAACTGCCCCCAACCAATTTAACTCAATGCCCAAAACAACATATTTAATCCTTACGTTTTTAAAAAGAAATTCAGACAACTTCAAATCACTCCCAAACATTTTGTGGCAATGAGGTATATTGCATACTAAATTTTGAGACCAGCCACACATTTTACAAGAGTCATTTGGTGCTCCAATTAAAGGCAAGTAGTAAAGAAATAAATAACACTAAAATAAAGGAGGAGGAAGAAAAGGCCTAAAGCTACGGGCGCGATTGGGCCTTAGGTGCACAGAGTCCTAGCCCAGCCGCACCTCCCCTGTCTTCCACCTTGCTAGGGAGGCAGGGGATCGTGGCGGCAATCCACCCACCATGGCCGCGCCTCAGACACGCGGCGGCCATCCCCCGGCCCTCTGAGAGGTTAAGAGCATCCCCACACCCTGTGGAACCCTAACCCTCGTTCCTCTTCCCCGCTCAATTCCTCTCTGGATCTGAATGTTGAACCGAGCCATCGTCGCCATGGCCTCGGATGTCCACGCGCCCACCGAGCTCCCCGCGCCCAGCCACCTCGACCAGGAGCTTCACCGACGTCCACTCCGTCGACTAAGTCCATCGGTCGGAGCCGGGAGCCCCTACATCGACCACATCGAGGTCATCTTCAACCTTCGCCCCGCCGCTCGCCGTCTTTGAAACGGCCTCATCAGAGCCTCCCCGACCTTCCAAGCTTGTCATCGAGCACCGCAGTGAGCCCCTCTGCCGATTCCGTCATTTTTTCCTTCGATCAGTAGTGTTTGCCGTCGCTCCCGGGGTCGTCCGTGGTCGTCATGGTCGGAGCTCCGCTCGCCGCGCCCCTAGTCGTGCCCGCGAGCACCTGGCCGCGCTTGCGCCCCCTGGGCGCCCCTGCCCGTCCGCCCGTTGCCGCTCACGCGCGCTCGTGCTACTGCTGCTCGTGCTACTCTGTTGCTGCTCCCGCTCGCTGCTCTCGATGCATCCTGCTGCTGCCGCTACTTGGCCGCAGCTGCGTCTGCTCCCTGCTCCTTGTAACGCTGCTGCTTGCTGTTGCTAATGCCTACTGCTGTTGCTGCTATCTATACTGCTCATGCCGCTGCTGTTGCTGGTTGCCATGGCCGTGAGTGTGTGTTCGTGTGTGTGCAGGGCTGTGCAACGGCCGGACCTTATTTAATGGTAAATGTTTGCGACCGGCACACCGGCCGAAGTTTCGGCCGGCCGAGTGCGCGTCGTGGGATTTTTTTTCCGAGTCGATTAGCCATGTCATCACACCTAAGCACTAAACGCGTGCCTGTTGGGGGACCCAAGCACCGCCCGTGACTCTTGTCTTCCTCTTCTTATCCATTCGGTGCCCATCCGTATTCTTATCCAGCCAGCCGCGTCTTCTTCCCATCCACCCGCACCCAGGAGGCAAGCTCGCCGCCATGGCTGCCGGCAAATTGATGCGCCTCATCTGATTCGTATGTGGATCGCTGGCGCGGGATGCACCCTTCTCCATGGCCGCATTCGCGTGATGGGCGACTTCGTCGCCTTGTCGCCGCACTTTGTTGGATCGGATGCGCCGTGTCCATGGCAGCCCAGCCTGTGGTGCGCCCGTCGGCCAAGCTGCAACCGGCCACGGTGGCGGCGAGTTCGTGCTGGAACCAGGTATTTATTTTTGCTGGATCCACCTTTTTGTTTTGTTACAACCCCTTTCGTTTTTTGCTACCATCCCCATTCGATTTTGATGCACATCTTGATTACTGAAACCGGTGCCCCGGTTTGCTGCAACCTGCTGGTGTGGTGTATGTGCTACAAGGTCGACGAGGAGGAAGCTACATCCAGCGGTGAAGAGTGCTGCATCCAACACCGTTCGATGTCGGGAGCTGCAACCGTGCAGGTCGGAGCTGCAACCGGCTACTGAGGGAGCTACAAGAGGGATGGCCATTTTTGCGAATGCATTTTCCTTTTGCCGAACCAAAATTTTGTTTTTGCTGGAACGATGTAATTTTTTGGTGGAACCGAGATAATTTTGCGCTTCAATGTTTGCAGAGCTCTCAAATGCTTATGTCGTTTTTGCTGGAAGCGTTTTTATTTTGCTTCAACCTACCACCAGATTTTGACCCGTGGCGAAGATTTTTGCTGCTTCTGATTTTTGTTGCTAGGCACTCTGACCCGCGGCGAGCTGCTCCAATTTTTGCTTCCACCATGTTCGGTTTTTGTTGGATCCAACTATATTTTTTGCTTCCACCATGACGAGGACGGCAATGACACGGTGATGGTGGCGGTTTGGCGGCAACGACGCAAGAATCCGGCGAGGGCAAATAGCCAAAGAAAAGGCCGTCGGCGGTGCTTCGAGGCTGGGCACATAGCTCATCCATGGCGGCGCGATGGAAGTTCTTTTCTAAAAGAAGAATAAGTCTGATGAAAGAAGAAGAGATAATCGTGCGGCTAAGCCTTATTTTATCAGACGATGCTAGTAGGACCGGCCCAAAGTTGTGCCGGTGCGCCGGCGCATAGTAGTGCCCTTATTTAATTAGTCTAGGCTTAGTTAGAAGTACTACTAGTTTAGTGCTAAGTTAATCTAGTAGTAGATGACATGTAGACCCCATTAAATAAGTTAGATTTATTTATTTGTTTAGGTAAATAGTCTATGACATGTGGTCCACACCTGCCCTTTTGACTAGTCAATTTGACTTGGTTAATTTGGATTAAACTAAATAAAAAATTCAGAATATGTTTAAAACTTAGAGAATTCATAGAAAATAATCCGTAACTAGGATGAAAAAGTTTTCTACATGAAAGCTGCTCAGAAAAATTCAACGAATTCGGATACGCGGTCCGGTCATCTGTCACATGCCCCTAGCATGCTAAACATGGAACCGTCCCCTCTCTTTTCATTTGTCCGAAAATGCCAAACTTCGGGAAAACATTTCCGGATGTTATCCCTCTTCGCCGTTAGCGTGTAGCAGCGCGTTAGAACACGTCTAGCTCTGCCTGTTGTTCTGTTATGCTCTTGCTTGCTATGTATTTACTATTTCTCCCCCCCCCCTCTTCTCTTCGGTAGACCCTGTGGTGGCTGCCGATGCCACTGTGATCGACTACGTCATCGACGACCCCTCCTCGTCTCAGCAACCAGGCAAGCCCCCCCTTTGATCATCCCGATATCGCCCATTCCATTCTCTCATGCTTGCATTAGATTTTGCTATTGTTATCGTTTGCTTCTATTCTGATGCATAGCCTGCTTTTGTAACCTGCTTATTGTTACCTTACCTGCTTATCCTACACTGCTTAGTATAGGTTGGTTAGTGATCCATCAGTGACCTCCACCTTGTCCTTGTTGCCCCTGCTTCATCATTGAAGACCCGATCAACGGGATCAAAGACCAAGCCCCAGCACCGCACATCACTTTCCCCTTAGTTGCTCGACACTTGTGGGTTACTATCGAGTGCCGAGGGTGAGACCTCTACAGCACTTCTGATGTTAATCCTGTAGTGTAGCTATTCGGTCGTGGTCATCGAGGGTGATTCCGCCTTAACCACTTCCGATACTACTCTGTCGTGCAACCCTTCAAGTGTGAACCTCGGGGGTGATTCCTTTTACGTTCACCTTGATGATTACATCGAGTGGAATTCACCGGGGGTGATTCCTCGGGTTTTCTGTAACACCCTGAGAATCATGCTACAGTAATCTCCCCTTAATGGTGGCCATGTCATCATGATTACTATGCAGCTTGCCAATTGTCCAAAAAGCAAAGCCTTTTTCAAATTTAAAATAAAGTCAAACTAGAAAAGTTTGCAAAAGTCAAAACTAAAAAGTACAAACGGTGACAAATAAATCATAAGTGATTATGGTGGAGAAACCACATTTTTATAAAATGTTTAACTGCTCTAAAATAATTAAAACAGTAGGTAAATAAATTAAGTAAATGTCGCTTGTATTTTATAAAATACTAAACTATATTACTTGGGGGTTAAACCTTTTTGCAGCAGAGGTATAATTAGTGATACTATTATATGTACAACTTTTATGTTTTATCAAACTAAAATAAAACAAAACGGTAAAAGGAAATATAAGAAAAGGAAAATAAAACAAAAGAAAATAATATAGAAAATGTAAAAGGGGGTAACTGTCTGCCTAATCGGGCCTTGGCCCAGCCACGCTACCAGTCAAGTCACCCCACTCCTGTTCCTTGTCGCCGTGGTTGTGGCCGATGCTCGCCACGGCACCGGCCGGCGCCGTGGTGGCCATCCGCCGGCGCTCGCGGCCTACATAACCATTGCCACCCCCGAACCCTAACCTTTTCCCTCGATCCCCCTTCTCTCCTCGAGCCCGACGCCCGCCCGCGCCCCGGGCGCCCGACGCCAACGCCATTCGTCTTCGTCGGAGTTGCCTCACCGCCACCGTCGCCCGTCTCCGCCGTCGTCCCCGTCTTCCCCCTCAACGGACTCCTTCGCGCCTCGCTTGCCCCCGTTCGACTACAACGATGAGCTCGAGCCGGGAAGGACTTCTCCGAGCAGATAGAGCGCGTCTTCATCCTTCGATCGCGGCGTTTTTCCTCAATCCGCCACCCTGCGCTACTAACCTTTCGCGGGTCATCGTGTGCCTTCGGTGAGCTGCCATTCTTTTCCCCTATTTCCCTTACGCATGCATCGCCGTAGCAGCGCTACTGCTCGCCTTGATGCTTCAACCGGAGCTCGCTCCCGCCGAGCTCACCCGCACTCGTCGCGCCCTCTCCCTCCGGGCGCAGACGCTTAGCTCGTTGTCGCTCCCGCCCGCGTGCGTTGTTGCTGCTACCTTTTGCCGCCGCGGTCGTCGCCTCACCTCCCGCAGCCGCACCAGAGCTCTACTCCTCCGCGCCCACTCGCCGCCCGCCTATCGCCACCGCACCGCGACCACCGGCCTCACACTCGCTGCGTACCGCCGCCACAGGACACATCCGAGTGTGTGTGGCGTTGCTGCCGCGCGCGCCATGCATGCGTGCCATTGCCGCTCTCTTGAACTTGTCTTCTGCTGTTGAATGCTATCAGAGCTATAGCTAGCTTCGCTACTTCTACACCGACTACCCCTCTTATCGCAAAAAACAATAACAAAAGGAATTTTGATGTAAATGAAAATTGTGTGAACTGAAAGTACACTTGATAAACTCTATTTTATCCCACTGAACCAGATCCTTTTAATGATTAGATTAAATCTTACAAAAAATCACAAAATGACATCTTATGTTAATGACTCCTAGCCTACTAACTTGTGCGTGTTGTGTGTGTGCGTCGTGCACGTGGCCGGAGTAGTGGCCGGTCCTTGCTTAGATTAGTACTACTAGGTGTTAATTAATGGCTAGAATAGTCTATGTACGGATGACATGTGGCCCCTTCTTTTAAAAAAAGCCTAATTAATAGTTTGTGCCAATGACAAGTAGGGCCCAATGCACTGTTCATTGGTTGACTAGTAAAGGTGTTAACTGAGTCAACCCAGCTCCTTGACCCCGCATGTCTTTGAGTGTGACTAGCCCCTGCTGAGTTTAAAAATACATTTCACTGTTTATTTTTCGAATTAAGTAAATTAAAAATCCTTTAAACTTTAGAAAATCATAGAAAATAAACCGTAAGTCAAATGAAAACGTTTTATACATGAAAGTTGCTCAGAACGATGAGACGAATCCGAATATGCGGTCTTTACCTGTCAAATGCCTCTAACTATCTGAACATGGAACATTCCCCCAAGGGAAAGGTAGGTGGTGGTGAGGCAAATGGTAAAACCAAGGTTGGGCCTTGCTGGAGGAGTTTTATTCAAAGCAAACTGTCAAGGGGGTCCCATAAATCACCCGAGCGCGTAAGGAACACAAAATCAGGGAACATAACACCGGTATGACGGAAACTAGGGCGGCAAGAGTGGAACAAAACACCAGGCATAAGGTCGAGCCTTCCACCCTTTACCAAGTTTATAGATGCATTAATAATATAAGAGATATTGTGATATCCCAACAAAATCCTGTCCACCATGGAGTAATCGTCAACTTCACCTGCAACTAACAACGCTATAAGAGGGGCTGAGCAAAGCGGTAACATAGCCAAACAACGGTTTGCTAGGAAGGGTGACAAGGTTAGAGGGTAACATGGCAATTTGGGAGGCTTGAAGAGCAAGCGATAGGTAGCGCAGCAAAGCGATAGAACGAAGCAACTAGCATAGCAATGATAGTAATGAGATCCAAGGTGATGGTCATCTTGCCTGAAATCCCGCTAGGAAGAAGAACGAGTCCGTGAAGAAGATGAAGCCACGAAGACGAACCAAGCGTCGACGAACGAATCCTCAAGATCGCAACGGGAACTATCGAGAAGAAGCACACAACATAGTAAACACACCACACATAGGCAAGACAAGATGCACAACAAGCATGATGCATGACAAAGCTACATGAAGCTACTCATGGCAAGAGATGATGCATACAAGAGCAACACATCAAAGCAAGTTTAAATGAGGCCGGAAACAACATATAACGATTCCGGTAAGTCCTCATATGCAACTTTAGAAGTTGGTCCAGATCTGAACAAACCTTATGTTGAAGTTGTTAAACAGCAAATTAAAGAGCACCAAGAGAATCTACACGAAATTCTAGTCAGGTTACATATAAAGTTCATTTAGTTCGGAGCTACGGCCTAGAAGATATGAGCAAAACAAGTTAAACATAGCATTGATGCA
This sequence comes from Aegilops speltoides, assembly GCA_021437245.1. Lineage (NCBI taxonomy): Eukaryota > Viridiplantae > Streptophyta > Magnoliopsida > Poales > Poaceae > Aegilops > Aegilops speltoides. The sequence goes on from CM038144.1 coordinate 204,497,754, forward strand.
AAAGGCACTCAAACATCAAGCAAACAACTCAAAACAAGGATGCAACATGATAATATGAAACTTCATGCAAAGTCAAGCAAGTTTCATATAGAGCACACTCAAAACGAAGCAACGGTTCAACACATACACTCTATACAAGTTTAAAGGACAACCTGTCCAAAACAGCAACTAGGCATCTAGCAAGCACCAAAACAACATGCTACAGTACCGCAATATGAAAACAAAAGGGATGGACATGATGTACAAGTAAAGCACAACAAAACATGAACACTGAGCTAACTCCAGAAATCACTAGAGCATGCTCAAAAGGACATGGCAAGATTGCAAATAATAACAGTTTCAGGCTTAGCAGAAATAACATCAGGTTGCAATGTTTGAGCTATCAAACAACATGCTACAGGAACTTAACATGGAAAACAAAGGCATGGCATGCTACTACTAAATACATAGAACAAAAGTCCTTTACTGACCAAGAGCCAAAAGGGCACGGAAAATATGATGACATCCATGTAAACATGGCAAAAGATATGACAGATTCATACATGGCAGGAACAACAATAAGTAGGCATGTTGGTGAGCTTGAACCACTCACCAAAGAGCAATACATGGCATGGCAAGGCAACCAACAGTAATAATACATGTTTGTGAAGCTAAACATGGTAATATCAAGTTCATAGTGTGCATGGATCACTAGCAACAATCATGGCAACATTGAACTTAATGTTAACAGGCTGACAGCAACATTATTTAGCAACTTTGGAGCAAGCTAACAAGTTACATCAGGCTATAAATGAAACCAGGGGCATGAATCAATAGAGCAAGACATGTATAACAAAACATCATTAGTGAACATCTCCAGATTATGCATAGAATGACTTGTAGCATCAGGTTTACATAGCATCATAATATAACAGAATCAGTCTAGCAAAACAGCAACATCAAGTACCCTACTTCACGAGCTCGATGCACTCAGTACAAGACTCAGAAAAATACATGGATAGCACCCCTGTAAAGATGGCATGACATAGTTCAAAACACATGTAGGGCTCAAGCTCATAAGATGCACACATCAAATGCAACAAAAATGACAAATCATCAAGTTATAATAGTTTCAGCAGATTAACATCAACTAGCACACTTGGAACGATGATTCAGGCATCAAGATGGACTCAAATGAACATGATGCAATGGAATGAAATGAAGTACTCGTTGAGACGAACAATTTGACATATTACACGCACAAAACGGAGTAGTATGCATGAAGTTATGATGCGCTGAACATGGGTACATAATGCAAAAACATTCGGGACAGACGGAAATTTTGGAGGTCAACCTTGGATCCAGATCTGGGCGCGGTTGACGAGGACGGCCGGGGTCCTTGCCGGAGCAGAAGAGGAGGTGGTCGGAGACGGGGCGCGGGGCGGAGGCGCGGGGCGCCGGCGTTGGGGAAGACGGCTACGGGGGCGGCGGCGGTGCGGTGCCACGGCGCGAGGCGAGGGCCGCCGAGCACGGCTTCACGGAGGAGGCCGGGTCGGCGATGGCGGGCGGCGACGGACGGCGAGGCGGCTCCGGCTGGGCGTGGGCGACGGCGTTGGCGAGGTCGCCGAGCGGCGAGGGAGGCGCCGGCGAGGCGAAGCGCCACCAAAGTGAGCTTGGGCGCGGCGGCGGAAGCCGCTGTGGCGTCAGCGCGTCGGCGCGGGCGGCGCCGGATGGGTTGGCGGGCTCGCTGGCCACGGCAGCGGCGGCTGGCTGGGCAGGTGGCGGCGGCGGATTGGCTGCGGGCACGGGCGGACATGTCCGGCCCGGTCCGGATGTGTCCGGCGGCGGCGGGGAGGGGTTTGGCTAGGGTTTCGGGAGGAATTTCATCCGCGAATTTGGAAGGGGGAGGCATATTTATAGGTAGAGGGAGGTAGGAGAGTCCAAATGGGGTGCGGTTTTCGCCCACACGATCGTGATCGAGCGACCGAGAGCATGGAGGGGGTTAGGATGGGTTTTGGGCCACTTTGGAGGGGGTGTTGGGCTGCAAACAAAAGAGGCTTTACGGTTCCCCGGTTAGCCGTTGGATTATCAAACGGACTCCAAATGGCACGAAACTTGACATGCGGTCTACCGGTGCTATACCAAGGCCGCTTGGCAAACCTCGGTCCATTCCGAGAAAGTTTAACACCCGCTCACAACAAGAGACAAAAGGGGAACGCCGAAGGACATAGGAGTGCCGGATTGCAAAACGAACAACGGGGAAAATGCTCGAATGCAAGAGACGAACACGTATGCAATGCAATGCACATGATGACATGATAAAATGCAACACGCAAGCAAATGACAAGGCAACTACGGTGCATAACTGACAGACACCTGGCGCATCGAATCCGGGGCGTTAGTGATCCATCAGTGACCCCCACCTTGTCCTTGTTGCCCCTGCTTCATCATCGAAGACCCGATCAACGGGATCGAAGACCAGGCCCCGGCACCGCACATCACTTTCCCCTTAGTTGCTCGACACTGCTGGGTTACTATCGAGTGCCGAGGGTGAGACCTCTACAGCACTTTTGATGTTAACCCTGTAGTGTAGCTATTCGGTCGTGGTCATCAAGGGTGATTCCGCCTTAACCACTTCCAATACGACTCTCTCGTGCAACCCCTCAAGTGTGAACCCCAGGGGTGATTCCTCTTACGTTCACCTTGATGACTACATCAAGTGGAATTCACCGGGGGTGATTCCTCGGTTTTTCCCCTTGATGTTTAGACACACAGTTACTATGATTACTATGAATTTACACTGAACCATGTTACTAAAGACGGGTCGACCCTGAGGGGTACCCGCGCGAGCATAATTGCGAGTGATGTGGAGACGGGTTGACCTAGAAGGTGCCCGAGAGATAATTACGAGGCGTGGCCGGGCATTCTTAGCCCTTGCCGCAAGTCCTCAAGACGGGGCAACAGGGTCACATCTTTCGTGAGTCTCTGCTTGTTACCGCGCGTTCCTAATCCACTACGATTTGGATATTTGATCCGAGGGGCCTCTGGCCTGATAGCACTAACCATCACGTGGGCATAGTATGGGCGTTCTGCGTCAGATGCATCACCGAAGCTTAATAGACGCCGGCGATCGAGCGGCGCGCTGCCGGGTTGGACCGGTAAGCACCGCCTTTTTGGGGAGGTAGCTAGGTCCGCTCACCGCCACGCAGACACAACGTAAGTGAGGAGTTCCCGGGGAGATGGCCCATGACCCCTGGGGGCATAGGTTTAGTCCAGCGTGCTTGACCTCTCTATTAAGCCTAGGTCGGGTTGCGGCGTATTGTTTGGCCAAGGCCGGGCATGACCCAGGAAAGTGTGTCCGGCCAGAGTTAATCGAACGTGGTGGGTAAGTTGGTGCACCCCTCAAGGGAAGAAAACATCTATCGATAGCCTGTCCTACGGTAACGGACACTTGGAGTTGTATCCCGATCGATACAACTAGAATTGGATACTTGTGATGAGAATTGGATTGTGATGAGAAATGGATAGTATGGCTCTGGGATTGCTTTCTCGCATGGAGTCGAGAAAGGACCTCTGGCCGAGGTTGATAACTCTACTACTACTTTACTTTATGCTACTCTACTCCTCCTATTTGCTGCAAGATGGTGGTTTCCAGAAGATGCTACTCTTCAATAGGACAAGGCCTTCTCTCTATTCTGGCATTTCTGCAGCCCAGTCCACATATACAGCCTTCCTTTAATAATGTTGCATATGTAGTGTAGATCCTTGCTTGCGAGTACTTTGGATGAGTACTCACGGTTGCTTTGCTCCCCTTTCCCCTTCTTTCTTCTTTACGGTTGTTGCAACCAGATGGTGGAGTCCAGAGCCGATGCCACCTTTGACGATTGCTTTGCTACCCGAGGGTGCCTACTACCACGTGACGGACACCGACGACCAGGAGTAGTTAGGAGGCTCCCAGGCAAGAGGCCTTGCCTTTTCGATCGTAGATGCTTTTGTGCTAGCCTTCTTAAGGCAAACTTGTCTAAACTTATGTCTGTACTCAGATATTGTTGCTTCTGTTGACTCTTGTGTATTCGAGCTTATGTATTCGAGCCCTCGAGGCCCCTGGCTTGTAATATAAAGCTTGTATTATTTTAATTTGTGTCTAGAGTTGTGTTGTGATATCTTCCCATGAGTCCTTGATCTTGATCGTACACATTTGCGTGTATGATTAGTGTACGATTGAATCGAGGGCGTCACAAGTTGGTATCAGAGTCGACAGCCTGTAGGTAGCCCCCCTTTCCAACTCCTTGGCTGAACTTTAGTCTAGTCATCCAAAAGTGTTTTACTAACTTGGCTGTGTGGCTTACGGGCCCATGTCGCCATCGGGTGGTATTAGGATCTTTTATTCCTCGTCTTTACTCTGGGATTCTGATCTCTCTTCTACTCGGGTTAAAGATTTTACTAACTCTAACTCTAGGTTCTCGTAACTAATTCCTCCCGGAGCCCCTTGTTACAGATGATCGCTTGCTGCACCAGTAGATTTCGAATACTCTTCGATGTTTCCCCAAAACCCTTGTGCCCTTCGCCGTTGCAATTCCATATCACCGACAAATCCCTATGGATAGCTGCATACACTTGTCGTCCATACCTTCATTTCCAATTGTTCTTGTTGTTACAAGATACCTTGAAATACTTCAGAATTTCCGAGAATCCTTTGTGCTTGCTGCCTTGCAGCTCCTTTTCTGCCTGAATACCCCTACGAATAATTCCTCACACTTATCGGGGATTTGTTCATCCCCAGTTGTTCATATGTCTCACAAAATTCTTTGGAATACTATTCGATCTTCCGATAATCCTCAGTAGCCTACTGCTCATGTTCTTCCTTATCGTCTTGCATTATGGTTAATTCCATATGTCTAACAATATTCATTAAACTCCTTTGAGATTATCAGTCTTATCCTATTGATTCGACATATGCGTGAATGCACACATTCATTAGTTATTCCCTGGTAATTATTTATCCTTGTGGCTCAAACTCCACTCCGGACATGAGCTGGTTCTCGGCAAATCAAACCTTGAATGATTGCCGGTCTATGTCTTTTCAACTTGCTTATCTTTTGATTAGACCATCTGCTTCTGATCCCCCGAATTGGAAATCATAATTCCTTTGCATATAAGCTTTGGAATTATCAGATATTTCCAAAATCCGATGCCTCTGCATTATTTCTACTTCTGATTGAGTACCGATACTCACATCAGCTCTGTTGTGGATCGCCGGATCCATTATTAGATTATCATCCGACAGTGTCCTTCATATTCAAAGAACCTCATGAAGTTCTTTCCCAGATACATAATGCCTTTGGTAGTTGTATCCTCTCCTTTTGTCAACCATGCTCTGCTTTCGAGCTTGTGTTGTTTACTTCCGAAGTTTGTGGAATAGGTTCATAAGATGCCCCTATGGGTTGAACCTATGCCTTCCCTAATCCCTGTTAACCCGAGAGTTTTCATGAGTCATACTCCTCTGGCGTTTTGCCAGATAAATTCCAACACTACAACTCCATCGAAAGCGAGAAGTGACTGAAAGGTTACGCATTCAAGAAGTGGGAGTCGACCTTGAACCTTTATGTTCATGCCCATGGACCCGATGTAGAACTTATCATGGAAGCTGCTCGTAAAAATAATAATAATAAACTCTTGTTATAATCCATCTGGTATTTTGCTTTGATTCTTTGCAATCATGGTCCCGACCAGGATTGTTCTTCTTTGATCCCATTTCGCGGACAAGCTAAAGCACTTGTCTTCTGCAAACCAATATGTCTGCCCAACCTCTATTCTGATTTACCCTCGAGTGTTTCCCCTTGGTATCTCGGGAATATCACAGGAACTACATAACTTCTTATGAGTCCTTCATCGAACTACTAATGATCACCAATTCCAATATCCCTGGGTTCTGACTGGTTGGTCACTCGAGAACACCGGTAAGTGAATCAATTCCGCACTCTGATTCGATAACTCTAAGTAAATTTTTGTTGCTTACGAGTTTAATAATCCTTCCAGTCATTCCTAGCCTGATCGGCTATATCCCTATCGTGCTAAATTTTAACTGTGCTACCTGGTCCTTCTTTCCCGAGCATGATTTCTGATAATGAGCTAAGCTTACATCGATCTTCCTCATCATATCTTTTCGTCTTGAACAACAAGCTTGATTTCGAGTTTGTGTTGTACCCGTGGATCCAATAACCTTTCGCTTCATCATTCCTTTGACTTGATGTCATCGTCGATCGATTACATCTTCATGAAATCTCTCGACAAATGTGTTGTGATGGCCGTCAACATTATGAGCTCTTCCAAGATATCAATAGAATTCATGATGAGAAATACCATCCTCCCCCTCGATGATTTGTGTTATCATCGACAACATTCTTGCCTTCCCCCCCAACGCAAACTTGTTCATGCAATCTTTGAAATACATCCTTTTGACATGTCGATGGATTGCTGCTGAATCCATCGGCCACATCCTCATCTTTTTCTGATAAAATTGCATGAGATGTTTTAGAAATTCCCGATGGATCCTTTGTGTATTCAAAGTCTGACCTTTATCTGATGACCATGTCAATGCTATCCCAAAACATGATTGTGGTACTCTGAACCTCTTTAAAAACATTTGGAGGCGCAATGCTAAATGTTTCTTGATCACTTATCCAAACACGGTTGAATGGGTAAACCTCATGAATTCCTTGCCCCTTGGTCTAAATGGTTTCATACTTGGAGCCTTGTCGTGTATATCATGCTCCGCCCTTCCTTGGGAAAGTTACACTCCTAAATCTTGTGTTTAAACACATTTTCCTTTCCATTGGTTTGTTTAACCTTTCTGGTGATCTATATATGTTATAAGCAGAAATAATCCCCTGCTTATGGAAACACCTCGAGGTACAAATCAGTCGGTACGACCCTGTTATTAATGTTGGTGACATTCCGGTAAACCCCGATGGACGAGAACTTTGCCTATTGGTCTGCCTCATTTTAACGAGCAGGAAAATGATTCTCTGCGTCCCACGCCCTTGGTACCAAACTTTGTTGCCAACATAACTGACATGCTATCCTCTGATCTGCCTTGCTATCATGACCGTTCAAGATGTTAGCGCCTTCCTGCTTTTAACCCACATGATGGGCCCATAACCCACAGTTCCACAAGATCGAAACCTGACTCTCCTGTACACCCTTGTTTCTAAGATTATTTCTCATGCTTGGCTTCATATGAAAATCCCGAGCCGCCTTCCGAGAGGCGATCTATTCTGGTATCAGACGCGATACTTATTACCATTGCTCTGAACCCCTTTCACGCCACCTTGTTTCAGGCAACAAACGATTGTCTACCAGGTTGAAGCTTCTTATTGCCACTCACCTTGCTCTCGATGACTTTCGTGAATTTCAACTCAAGAGATGCCTCTATGCCACGTTCACTCACATAGTCCCCACGTACCTATCTTGTGTTGAGCTCCGTCCTTCCTGAGTCTTTCCCCTTACTCCACCTCTTAAATCTCGGGACGAGATTTCTTGTAGTGGAGGAGATTTGTAACACCCCGAGAATCATGCTACAGTAATCTCCCCTTAATGGTGGCCATGTCATCATGATTACTATACAGCTTGCCACTTGTCCAAAAATCAAAGCCTTTTTCAAATTTAAAATAAAGTCAAACTAGAAAAGTTTGCAAAAGTCAAAACTAAAAAGTACAAACGGTGACAAATAAATCATAAGTGATTATGGTGGAGAAACCACATTTTTATAAAATGTTTAACTGCTCTAAAATAATTAAAACAGTAGGTAAAACAATTAAGTAAATGTCACTTGTATTTTATAAAATACTAAACTATATTACTTGGGGGTTAAACCTTTTTGTAGCAGAGGTATAATTAGTGATACTATTATAGGTACAACTTTTATGTTTTATCAAACTAAAATAAAACAAAACAGTAAAAGGAAATATAAGAAAAAGGAAAATAAAACAAAAGAAAATAATATAGAAAACAGAAAAGGTGGGAAACCCTCTGGCCCAACTGGGCCTTGGCCCAGCTACGCTACCAGGCCGAACTCACCCCCACTCCCCTCTTCCTTGTCGCCGTGGCTGTGGCCGATGCCCGCCACGGCACCGACCGGCGCCGTGGCGGCCGTCCACCGGCGCTCGCGGCCTATATAACCACGGCCACCCCCAATCCCTAACCTTTTCCCTCGATCCCCCTTCTCTCCTTGAGCCCGACGCCCGCCCGCGCCCCGGGCGCCTGACGCTGACGCCGTTCGTCCTCGCCGGAGTCGCCTCACTGCCACTGTCGCCCGTCTCCGCCGTCGTCCCCGTCTTCCCCCTCAACGGACTCCTTCGCGCCTCGCTTGCCCCCGTTCGACTACAACAATGAGCTCGAGCCAAGAAGGACTTCTCCGAGCAGATCGAGCGCGTCTTCATCCTTCGGTCGCCGGCGTTCTTCCTCAAATCCGGCCACCCCTGCGCTACTAACCTTTCGCCGGGCCATCGTGTGCCTTCCCAGTGAGCTGCCATTCTTTTCCCCCTATTTCCCTTACACATGCATCGCCGTAGCCGTGCCTGTTCACCTCGGTCGCCCTGAACCGGAGCTCTGCTCCCGCTCGTGCTCACCCGCACCTCGTCGTGCCCTCTGCCTCCAGTGCGCGCACGCTAGCCTGTTGTCGCTCCCGCCCGCGTGCGTTGCCTCTGCTGCTCGCCGCGGTCGTCGCCCTCACCCTCCTGCAGCCGCACCGGAGCTCTGCTCCCCCCGCGCCCACTCGTCGCCCCGCCTCTGCGTCACCGCACCCGCGACCACTGGCCTCACCTGCCAGCGCGTACCGCCGCCCCTGGGACGCATCCGGCCATGCGCGGCTATGCCTGGCCGCGCCTGCGCCATGCCGTTGCCCGCTGGTGCTCTACTGAACTTGCTGCTGTTGTTGAATGCTACTGTAGCCATAGCTAGCTTGGCTACTTCTACACTGACTACCCCTCTTTACTGCAGCAAAACAATAACAAAAGGAATTTTAGTGTAAATGAAAATTGTGTGAACTGAAAGTACACTTGACAAACTCTATTTTATCCCACCGAACCAAATCCTTTTGATGATTAGATTAAATCTTATAAAAATCACAAAATGACATGTTATGTTAATAACTCCTAGCCTACTAACTTGTGTGTGCTGTGTGTGTGCGTCGTGCACGTGGCCGGAGTAGTGGCCGGCCCTTGCTTAGATTAGTACTACGGTGTTAATTAATGGCTAGAATAGTCTATGTACAGATGACATGTGGCCCTTTTTAAAAAAAGCGTAATTAATAGTTTGTGCCAATGACAAGTAGAGCCCAATGCACTGTTCATTGGTTGACTAGTAAAGGTGTTGACTGAGTCAACCCAGCTCCTTGACCCCACATGTCTTTGAGTGTGACTAGCCCCTGCTGAGTTTAAAAATACATTTCACTGTTTATTTTTTGAATTAAATAAATTAAAAAATCCTTTAAACTTTAGAAAATCATAGAAAACAAACCGTAAGTCGGATGAAAAAGTTTTATACATGAAAGTTGCTCAGAACGACGAGATGAATCCGAAGATGCGGTCCGTTTACCTGTCAGATGCCTCTAACTATTTGAACATGGAACATCCCCCCTCCTGTCATATGTCTAACACAGTCCGAATCGGAATACATTCCCGGCCGACTTCCCTTCACCGCAGATCGTAGCACCGCGTTAGAACACGTCTAGCTTTGCCTGTTGTCCTGTTATGCACTTGCTTGCTATGTATTTACTGTTTCTCCCCCTCTTCTCTTCGGTAGACCCCATAACGATGCTAATGCCCCTGTGATCGACTACGTCACCGACGACTCCTACTTCTCGTCTGAGCAACCAGGTAAGCCCCCCCCTTTGATCATCCCGATATCGCCCATTCCATTCTCTCATGCTCGCATTAGATTTTGCTACTGTTATTGATTGCTCCTATTCTGATGCATAGCCTACTTTTGTATCTGCTGTTGTACCTTACCTGCTTATCCTAAACCGCTTAGTATAGGTTGGTTAGTGATCCATCGTGACCCCACCTTGTCCTTGTTGCCTCGCTTCATCATTGAAGACCCGATCAACGGGATCAAGACCGAGCCCCAAGACCGCACATCACTTTCCCTTAGTTGCCGACTTTCTTTGGGTTACTATCGAGTGCCGAGGGTGAGACCTCTACAAAGACGCCGATGTTAACCTCAGAGTGTAGATATTCGGTCGTGGTCATCGAGGGTGATTCCGCCTTAACCACTTCCGATACGACTCTATCGTACAACCCCTCAAGTGTGAACCTCAGGGGTGATTCATCTTACGTTCACCTTGATGATTACATCGAGTGGAATTCACCGGGGGTGATTCCTCGGGTTTCCACTTGATGTTTAGACACACAGTTACTATGATTACTATGACTTTACACTGAACCATGTTACCCTGAGGGGTACCCGCGCGAGCATAATTGCGAGTGATGTGGAGACGGGTTGACCTGGAAGGTGCCCGAGAGATAATTACGAGGCGTGGCCGGGCATTCTTAGCCCTTGCCGCAAGTCCTCGAGACGGGGCAACAGGGTCACATCTTTCATGAGTCTCTGCTTGTTACCGCGCGTTCCTAATCCACTACGATTTGGATATTTGATCCGAGGGGCCTCTGGCCTGATAGCACTAACCATCACGTGGGCATAGTATGGGCGTTCGCATCGTATGCATCAGAAGCTTAATAGACGCGACGATCGGCGGCGGTGTAGCCGGGTTGGACCGGTAAGCACCGCCTTTTTGGGGAGGTAGCTAGGTTCGCTCACCGATCGCAGACATAACGTCAGGGAGTTCTGGGAGATGGCCCATGACCCCTAGGGGCATAGGTTTAGTCTGGCATGCTTGACTTCTCTATTAAGCCTAGGTCGGGTTGCGGCGTATTGTTTGGCCGAGGCCGGGCATGACCCAGGAAAGTGTGTCCGGCCGGAGTTAATCGAGCGTGGTGGGTAAGTTGGTGCACCCCTGCAGGGAAGAAAACATCTATCGATAGCCTGTCCTACGGTAACGGACACTTGGAGTTGTATCCCGATTGATACAACTAGAATTGGATACTTGTAATGAGAATTGGATTGTGATGAGAAATGGATAGTATGGCTCTGGGATTGCTTTCTCGCAGGGAGACGAGAAAGGACCTCTGGCCGAGGTTGATAACACTACTACTACTTTACTTTATGCTACTCTACTCCCTCCTGTTTGCTGCAAGATGGTGGTTTCTAGAAGATGCTAGTCTTCGATTGGACTAGGCCTTCTCTCTATTCCGGCATTTCTACAGCCCAGTCCACATATACAGCATTCCTTTGATAATGTTGCATATGTAGTGTAGATCCTTGCTTGCAGTACTTTTGATGAGTACTCACGGTTGCTTTGCTCCCCTTTCCCCTTCTTTCTTCTTTCGAGTTGTTGCAACTCGATGGTGGAGTCCAGAGCCGATGCCACCTTTGACGATACTTGCTACCCGAGGGTGCCTACTACCACGTGGCGGACACCGACCACTGTGAGTAGTTAGGAGGCTCCCAGGCAGGAGGCCTTGCCTTTTCGATCGTAGATGCTTTTGTGCTAGCCTTCTTAAGGCAAACTTGTCTAAACTTATGTCTGTACTCACATATTGTTGCTTCAGCTGACTCTTGTGTATTCGAGCCCTCGAGGCCCCTGACTTGTAATATAAAGCTTGTATTATTTTAATTTGTGTCTACAGTTGTGTTGTGATATCTTCCCGTGAGTCCTTGATCTTGATCGTACACATTTGCGTGTATGATTAGTGTATGATTGAATCGAGGGCATCACATTTTCCCCTTGATGTTTATTCACACAGTTACTATGATTACTATGACTTTACACCGAACCATGTTACTAAAGACGGGTCGACCCTGAGGGGTACCCGCGCAAGAATAATTGCGAGTGATGTGGAGTCGGATTGACATGGAAGGTGCCCGAGAGATCATTATGAGGCGTGGCCAGGCATTCTTAGCCCTTGCTGCAAGTCCTCGAGACGGGGCAACGGGGTCACATCTTTCGTGAGTCTCTGCTTGTTACTGCGCGTTCCTAATCCACTACGATTTGGATATTTGATCCGAGGGGCCTCTGGCCTGATAGCACTAACCATCACGTGGGCATAGTATGGGCGTTCTGTGTTGTATGCATCAGCCAAAGCTTAATAGACGTCAGCGACTAAGCAGCGCGTGCCGGGTTGGACTAGTAAGCACCTGCCTTTTTAAAGGAGGTAGCTAGGTCTGCTCACCGGTCGCATACGCAACATGCAGGAGTTCTCGGGGCGATGGCCCATGACCCTTGGGGGCATAGGTTTAGTCAGTCGTGCTGACCTCTCTATTAAGCCTATGTCGGGTTGCGGCGTATTGTTTGGCCGAGGCCAGGCATGACCCAGGAAAGTGTGTCCGGCCGGAGTTAAGCGAGCATGGTGGGTAAGTTAGTGCACCCCTGCAGGGAAGAAAACATCTATCGATAGCCTGTCCTACGGTAACGGACACTTGGAGTTGTATCCCGATCGGTACAACTAGAACTCGATACTTGTTGATGAGAATTGGATTGTGATGACAATTGGATAGTATGGCTCTGGGATTGCTTTCTCACAGGGAGTCGAGAAAGGATCTCTGGCCGAGGTTGATAACACTACTACTGTTGTACTTTATGCTACTCTACTCCCTCCTGTTTGCTGCAAGATGGTGGTTTTCATAAGATGCTAGTCTTCGATAGGACTAGGCCTTCTCTTCATTCTGGCATTTCTGCAGCCCAGTCCACATATACAACCTTATTTTGATAATGTTGCATATGTAGTGTAGATCCTTGCTTGCGAGTACTTTGGATGAGTACTCACTGTTGCCTTGCTCCCCCTTTTCCCCCTTTCTTTTTCTTTCCGGTTGATGCCAGATGTCAGAGTCAAGGAGCTAGATGCCACCGATGGTGCCTACTACTACATGAAGACCGTTGATGACCAGGAGTAGTTAGGAGGCTCCCAGGCAGGAGGCCTTGCCTTTTCGACCGTAGATGCTTTTGTGCTAGCCTTCTTAAGGCAAACTTGTCTAACTTATGTCTGTACTCAGATATTGTTGCTTCCGCTGACTCTTGTGTATTCGAGCTTATTCAAACCCTCGAGGCCCCTCGCTTGTAATATAAAGCTTGTATTATTTTAATTTGTATCTAGAGTTGTGTTGTGATATCTTCCCGTGAGTCCTTGATCTTGATCGTACACATTTGCGTGTATGATTAGTGTATGATTGAATCGAGGGTGTCACATGAGTCTAGGCTTAGCATCTTTCTTTTCCATAAGATATTTAATAGCAGCATGATCAGTGTGAATAGTAACTTTGGAATCAACAATATAAGGTCTAAACTTATCACATGCAAACACAACTGCTAAGAATTCTTTTTCAGTAGTAGCATAATTTCTCTGGGCAGTATCAAGAGTCTTACTAGCATACTGGATAACATTCAATTTCTTATCAACTCTTTGCCCTAGAACAACACCTACAACATAATCACTAGCATCGCACATAATTTCAGAAGGTAAATTCCAATCAGGTGGCTGGACAATAGGTGAAGTGATCAAAGCTTTCTTAAGTATTTCAAATGCTTCTACACAATCATCATCAAAGACAAAAGGAATATCTTTTTGCAATAAATTAGTCAGAGGCCTAGGGATTTTAGAAAAGTCCTTAATGAACCTCCTATAAAAACAGCATGACCAAGGAAACCTCTTATACCTTTTATGTCCTTGGGACATGGTATCTTTTCAATGACATCAACTTTAGCTTTATCAACTTCAATACCTCTCTCGGAAATCTTATGCCCCAAAACAATGCCTTCATTAACCATAAAGTGACACTTTTCCCAATTCAGGACGAGACTAGTGTCTTCGCATCTCTGCAAAACTCGGTCAAGGTTGCTCAAGCAATCATCAAAAGAGGATCCATAAGCGGAGAAATCATCCATGAATACCTCACAAATCTTTTCACAAAAGTCAGAGAATATAGCCATCATGCATCTTTGAAAGGTAGCAGGTGCGTTACATAAACCAAAAGGCATACGTTTATAAGCAAAAGTACCAAAAGGGCAAGTAAAAGTAGTTTTTGATTGATCCCCCGCTGACACAGGTATTTGAGAGAAACCAGAATAACCATCTAGACAGCAGAAATGTGTATGTTTGGATAGTCTTTCTAGCATTTGATCAATAAAAGGTAAAGGGTAATGATCTTTCTTAGTAGCTTTATTTAATTTACGGAAACCAATTACCATCCTATAACCTGTAATTCTTTGCGGGATCAATTCATCTTTATCATTAGGAACAACGGTAATACCTCCCTTTTTAGGAACACAATGGACAGGGCTTACCCATTCACTATCAGCAACAGGATAAATTATACCTGCCTCAAGGAGCTTTAGTATCTCCTTTCTTACCACTTCTTTCATCTTGGGATTCGGTCGTCGTTGAGGATCTCTAACTGGTTTAGCATCGGCCTCCAAACTAATTTTGTGTTGGCATAACGTGGGACTAATGCCCTTAAGATCATCCAGAGTATATCCAATAGCAGCGCGATGCTTCTTTAGAGTTTTCAATAATCTTTCTTCTTCTTGCTCTGAAAGATTAGCACTAATAATAATAGAAAATATTTTCTTTTCATCAAGATAAGCATACTTAAGATTATTAGGTAAAGGTTTGAGTTCAAACACGGGATCACCCTTGGGTGGAGGGGATCCCCAAGAATTTCAACGGGAAGGTTGTGTTTCAGCATAGGTTCCTATTTAAGGAACACTTCATCTATTTCCCTTCTTTCCTTCATATACATATCATTTTCATGGTCTAGCAAATAATGTTCTAACGGATCAGTAGGAGGTACGGCAATGGAAGCAAGACCAATAATCTCATCCTTACTAGGTGATTCTCTATCACGAGGTTGTCTACGAAACTTAGCAAAATTGAACTCATGAGACATACCCTCTAAGCCAATTGTAATAGTATCCTTTTCACAATCAATCCTAGCACTAGCTGTATTCAAGAAGGGTCTACCAAAAATAATGGGACAAAAATCATCTTGTGGGGAACCAAGAACAAGAAAATCAGCAGGATATTTAACCTTCACACACAAGACTTCAACATCTCTAACTATCCCAATTGGTTTAATGGTATCCCTATTAGCAAGCTTAATGGTAACATCAATGTCTTCTAATTCAACGGGTGCAATGTTGTGCATAATTTCTTGATATAAGTCATAGGGTATTGCACTAGCACTAGCACCCATATCACATAAGCCATGATAACAATGATCTCCTATTTTAACGGAAATAACAGGCTTGCCTACCACAGGTCTATGTATCTTAGTATCTGGTCTAGCAATATTAGCAGTCTCACCACAGAAATAAATAATATGCCCATCTAAATCATCATCTAAGAGATCTTAACCATAGAAATACTAGGTTCAACTTTGATTTGCTCAGGAGGTGTATAAGTCCTAGTATTACTCTTACGAACAACAGTCGAAGTTTTAGCATGATCCTTTATCCTAACAGGAAAAGGAGGTTTCTCAACATAAGTAGTAGGAACAATAGGATCACTATAGGTGAAAGTCTTTTCTTCAACTATAATAGGTGCAACTACTTTTACTTCAACGGGAGGATTATATTTAAACCACTTCTCTTTAGGGAGATCAACATGAGTAGCAAAAGATTCACAGAAAGAAGCTACTATTTCAGAGTCAAGTCCATACTTAGCGCTAAATCCACGAAAAGCATCGGTATCCATAAAAGATTTAACACAATCGAACTTAGGTGTCATACGACTCCTTACCATCGTTGGAACCCCAATCTTTGAGTTGCGTTTAATTCTTTCCAATAAGTCCCATTTGAAATCAATAGTCTTGAGATATAAGAACCATCACAGAAGTATCGAGCGAGTTGCGATCATTGAGAGAAAGCCGAGCATAAAATTTTGAATAATCATTTCTCCGAGAGCTCATGATTGGGGCATGAATATAACATTGGCTTAAGCCTCCCCAAGCTTGAGCGATGCTTTCTCCTTCGCGAGGCCAGAAATTATATATGTAATTACGATCACGATGAACAAGATGCATAGGATAGAACTTCTGGTGAAATTCCAACTTCAATCGTTTATAATTCCAAGATCTTGTATCATCACATAGCCTATACCATGGCAATGCATCTCCCTTCAAAGATAAAGGGAAGCCCTTCCTTTTGATAACATCATCGGGAATACCTGCAAGCTTAAATAATCCACAAACTTCATCCACAAAGATAAGGTGTAAATCGGGATGCAATGTTCCATCTCCTGCAAATGGATTAGCTAGCAGTTTCTCTATCATACCCGAAGGAATCTCAAAGTAAATATTTTCAAAAAGTTCAGTAGGTTGAGGAGCAACTCTTTGCTCTTTTGGTCGGGGTGAAGATACCCCAAACAAGCCCCTCAAAGGATTAGTTTCCATAGTGACAAGTAATAGAAAATTTCAGCACAATATATAAATGTTTCCTTACCAAGTTCCACTCACCAAAAGCGCTACACTCCCCGGAAACGGTGACAGAAAAGAGTCTTGATGACCCACAAGTGTAGGGTATCTATCGTAGTCCTTTCGATAAGTAAGAGTGTCGAACCCAACGAGGAGCAGAAGGAAATGATAAGCGGTTTTCAGTAAGGTTTTCTCTGCAAGCACTGAAATTGTAGGTAATAGATAGTTTTGTGATAAGATAAATTGTAACAAGTAACAAGCAATGAAAGTAAATAAAGTGCAGCAAGGTTGCCCAATCCTTTTGTAGCAAAGGATAAGCGTGGAAAATTTCTTATAATGAGAAAGGAGCTCCCGAGGACACATGGGAATTATCATCAAGCTAGTTTTCATCACGCTCATATGATTCGCGTCCGGTACTTTGATAATTTGATATGTGGGTGGACCGGTGCTTGGGTACTGCCCTTAATTGGACAAGCATCCCACTTATGATTAACCCCTATTGCAAGCGTCCGCAACTACAAAAGAAGTATTAAGGTAAACCTAACCACATCATTAAACATATGGATCCAAATCAGCCCCTAACGAAGCAACGCATAAACTAGGGTTTAAGCTTTTGTCACTCTAGCAACCCATCATCTACTTATTACTTCCCAATGCCTTCCTCTAGGCCCAAATAATGGTGAAGTGTCATGTAGTCGACGTTCACATAACACCACTAGAGGAAAAGACAACATACATCTCATCAAAATATCGAACGGATACCAAATTCACATGACTACTAATAGCAAGACTTCACCCATGTCCTCAGGAACAAACGTAACTACTCACAAAGCATATTCATGTTCATAATCAGAGGAGTAATAATATGCATTAAGGATCTGAACTTATTATCTTCCACCAAGTAAACCAACTAGCACCAACTACAAGGAGTAATCAACACTACTAGCAACCCACAGGTACCAATTTGTGGTTTGGGTACAAGATTGGATACAAGAGATGAACTAGGGTTTTGAGAGGAGATGGTGTTGGTGAAGATGTTGATGGAGATTGACCCCCCTCCCGATGAGAGGATCGTTGGTGATGACGATGGTGATGATTTCCCCCTCCCAGAGGGAAGTATCCCCAGTAGAATAGCTCTGCCAGAGCTCTAGATTGGTTCCGCCAAGGTTCCACCTCGTGGCGGCGGAGTTTCGTCTCGTAAGCTTGCCCACAATTTTTTCCAGGGTAAAAGCCCTCATATAGCAGAAGTTGGACACCGGGGGGCCACCAGGGGGCCCAGGAGACAGTGGGCACGCCCAGTAGGGGTGGGCGCACCCCCCACCCTCCTGGCCAGGGTGTGGGCCCCCTGAGGTATTTCTTTCGCTCAATAATTCTTATTTATTCCAAAAATAAGTTTTGTGGAGTTCCAGGATTTTTGGAGTAGTGCAGAATAGGTTTCCAATGTTTGCTCCTTTTCGGCCTGAATTCGGTATCGGCATTCCCCTCTTCATGGTAAACCTTGTAAAATAAGAGAGAATAGCCATAAGTATTGAGATATAATGTGTAATAACAGCCCATAATGCAATAAATATTGATATAAAAGCATGATGCAAAATGGACGTATCACCTGGCGGCGGCGGCATGCGTCGAGTTAAGTGGTTGCCGCTGCGATAGGCAGTGCCATGCATAGACGTGGAGGAGCTTGTGTATATGTGAACTAGGACCGGAGGGGGTAGCAGGTGGGGTGAGGGTTTTAGTGACGTGGGGATGGCGAGGGTTTTCTTTTTTCTTTTTTGAATTGGCTGGTGAGGGTTTTCTGTCCCACAAAGAATTTCGGAGGCAACGGTTTGCTAGAGCCAACCGTGTGTCATTGACAGGCAAAATGAAAGTTATTGCACACGGTTCCAATTTTGGGAACCGTGTGTTATTGACGTACTACCTCCGTCCTGGTTTATTGGTCCCCTTTGTAATTTGTACCAAATTTTAACCAAATATTTGACTAACAAATGTTTATGCATGTCACCAAAAATTATATCATTGAACACTATGTTCAAATAAGCATGCAAGGATATATTTTTTGCTAACCTGCACTAACATTTTGTCAGTTAAATCTTTGGTCAAAATTTAACACAAATTACAAAGGGGGCCAATAAATGAGGACAGAGGTAGATTCCATCAACCGAACTGTTTGCATCTATATCCCATAGTTAGACATAAGTAAACATAGATTAAACATACTCAGACATAGATAATAAGCGTACATGTACAAAAGCATAGTTCAACTATAAGTACATAGTTCAACCATCATTAAGCACACTCAAGCGTACATAGTTCGATCCCACATCTCATCTCACATGCCGGCACGATCCTGAAGCTTCTCCAGGTACTCGGTGTACATGTCGTGTCCCACCCTGCGAGAATACTTCTGCTTGAAGGAGCTAACGGCCCGTCCTCTTGCATGCGCCAGAACACTTTGATACGCGTCATGAAGCTTGTGGTTGCAAAATGGGCATCGATAGCCGCTGTCCCATGTCCTAATACGCCTGTTATGCATTCCCGCATAAATCTCCCTCAGGATTTGCCTCTTGTACCTCCTCTGGACATCTTCATCCTCATTGTCCACATCATCACACAACACCTATACAAATAGTAAAAAAATTGTCGCATCAAATTAATGTTTACAATCTAATCTCTAGCGAACATTTGGCAGTTGCCAAAATTTGGCATCAAATCAACATTTACATGCCATGAAGTAGGATTAGGAATGTATGGCTATTTTTTTATACATATCCAGAGATTATGGTTTGATTTTTAAGCACAGTCGTCTATGTACAGACCAATCTTGAAGAAAATAATGGCACAAACATATATGTAGGTAATTCAAAATCAATTGTTAAGTCCTGGCAAGGAATTATTAGTACGAACACTAACCCTAGTCGGATTACTAGCAGAAATCATTTGCACAGATGAAACAACTAATCACTTTCCACTTGTACCATTCAAACAATCAATACACTTCATGGATCTAACGAAACTTACTCAGATTTCATGGATTGGAAGACATAACCATAGGATTTCTATTCCAAAAAGGGGAGGCAGGAGTAACCAGAGAAACCCTAGGATCTATTTGACACATAAATGGGTATAGATGACTAATCAGTTGTCCGTCGTCGTCGGAGTCATCGCCGGAGTGGACGTCGGAGTCATCGCCGGGGTCGTCGCCCGAGTCGTCACCAGAGTTGGTGTGGAACTCCGCCTCCGGCTATGGAAGCTCGACACCGTCGACGACATCAGGATGCAGCAATAACTCGCCGGTGGTGACGGCAACCTCTATCTCCATCTCCACACCGTGCTCCAGCACTTCAGCAGCCCCAGCGTCGCCACTCCCTCCGATGGGGCGCTTCGGCGGCATCCTCATACACTGCCGGCTTTGACGACTAAGAGCATCGTCAAGGATGCAAGCGGAGAGAGAGGATTGTGTGTGTGGCGAGGATGGGGGTCCGGCCGCTCGGGTGCACCATTAATATGGAGTAGTGGGAGTAGTGGGAGTGAGGCCGGTGGCGGTCAAACCGCTGGCTCGTCTCCCGGTGAGCCTGTGCACCAGACTGCTGGCATGCCTACCGTCGTTTCACATAGCTACTTGCACGCCTCCCGATGACACTGCATGGCGACCATGCCTCCATCAATTCACACACCTTCACGCACGCCTCCCAGTCTGCCTGCACGGTGGACTGCTCGCATGCGTCCTGTCAACTCACGCCTGCTTGCACGACACACGGGTCGCGTGGCAGCACATATATTGTTTTTCTATTTGGATCATTAATGCTGCCGCTTTATTGCTTAACCGAAGCATGGCACATATCAATTGTTAGTCTAGCGCTCACGGTTTGAATAAATAATCCATTTGGGATATTGGTTCCCAATTATTAATAATCTCCCGTTTGTAATTAGATAAAGATTACATCAAAACTGGTCTCAAATTTGACAAAAAAGTACAATGCCACTTTGTATTGGTGTCCATATGACAACACGATAAGTTTCATGAACTTCGAATAAGTTTTGGATGTACTAGAGTTTAAAAAGCAAGATTCTCAATGTTTGAAACTTCTTGCACGGGAGTAAACATGCACCCAGTGAGACACATGTGTTTTTGCAATCCATTTAGGTGCACTGTCATGTGTGCATGTATCTCAAATTTGATTTTTGCACAGAAAATCAATCAATGTACTAAAACGTCTTAATGATCTCTGGGTTTTTTCAAAATTAAAATGTCCCTCCTTTGGTAACATATGTTTACCGTGGGATAATTTAACATGCATCGTAGTTGCGGTGCATTCCCATTGTGTGAGTGGGTGTGTGCGTTTGGGGGGTGGCGGGTGGCTCGCAGTACACTAATTGTTGTGAGCCATCGCGTGGGTTGGCCGTTTTGTTAGAAGGTGCCGCGTCAGAGTCGTGAATTCGTTATTTAAAACATTACACAACCTGTTCATACATACATGTTTTGTCCACATGCAGTCGATGGTTGTCCTACACGACACTTGATACTCGCGTGTGATGCTTTCTGTGGCCCGCGAGGTCGTCGTCCATCACTTTGACGAACAACCGTAAGTGAGGTTAATTTGACCAGCAAGGTAGAATCTTTTTTGTTTGTTTTATGGTGGGAGTATATATATAGTACGCGTCGAAGAGGTGGGAGGGGACTAGCATATATACTAAATGTACGCATCCGGGAACAAGTACACCTCACTTAATGTCGAGACTTTTCGGTTTCCAGGGCACGTGCCACATCAAAGTTGTGAAATTGGCTATTCAAACATCACACAACACCTCTTTGGGCCACATGCATGCGGGCAATGGTTATCCTAGCTAGGACACTCACGTGTGACGCTTCCATCTGTGGGCCCACGAGGCCATCATCAATGCATGCATCACTTTGACCTACATCAGGAAAGGTTAATTAATTTCACCATTGAGGAGGATTCTTTTTGGGTTGTCTTACAATAGGAGCATCTAGTATGTGTCAAAGAGGGGGAAGGGAAACATCATATGTAGTATGCTTCATGAACCTTGCTCTGTGTGGGGGGTTTATGGTTTTTGAGGCATGTGGCACATCATAGTTGTGCATTTTGGGTATTCAACATATGTTTGGCCGACATGCAAAACAATGGAGGTTGTCCTCTCGCACCCACTTAAGCGGTTATCAGCGATATCGATGCTTTCCATCTATGGGCCCGCTTGGTCCATCACAACTTTTTGTCTGACAATGAGAGAGGTTAATTTGACTTAGGAGGGGATTATTTTTTTGCTTGTAATACGGTATATATAGGTCATGCTCTGGGATGACATGATACAGTTTGAGCACACACACACATGCATGTGTACGCATGAATCCCTCCCATCGAGTCGAAGTGGCTAGTACAACGACATGTCATGAACCAATCGATCTCGCTCTATGTGGGGACTGTACGATTTTCAACACACACGCCACATCAATGTTGTGAATTGGTATTCAAACATGCATGCACGCATCACCTCCATACATATGCATGTAGTGGTTGTCTTCGAACGGTACACTCCCTCGCGTGGTTATCGGTGACAAGCCTATATATTCGTGGGCCCGCGTGGACATCCATGATCACCTTGACCGACAACGCGATAGGTTACCATGGCGGATTCTTCCTTTGGTTTGTTTTATCATAGTATAGGTCATGGTGAGATTCAGACCTAATTAAGTTTGAGCACATATACTATGCACGCATGCATGCACGTATCACCGTCGTCGGCTTGAAGTGTGGTGTGACATACATATGCATCATCAACCTAACCCTCACTCGGTGTGGGGATTTCTAGTTCAAAAGCACAGTGCCACATCAAAGTTGTTCTATTGTGTATTCAAAAATACACCTCTCCACACATATGTTTGGGCCACACACATGTAGTGGTTGTCTTCGGGAACTAGCTACTTGCGTGATTACTGGCGAGCTAGCACATCTTCGGGGTCACATGGACGGCCATCACTTTGACCAACAACAAGAGAGAGTTTGTATGACCAAGGTGGATTATTCTTGGTATGTTTTCCGATCCATCTGTGTCAGATGCCTCTCTGGCCTGCCGAGTGAAAGTGGGGGGGGCTGATACTTCGCACTTTGCTAGGTGAACCTCGATTTGGGGGCATGCATTCATAGCTTAGGGTTCCCTGCGTGCCAACACGAAGGGGGGCTGCTACTTAGCACTTTGCTAGGTGAACCTGGGGGTGAGGGAGTCCTGGATTCGTGGGTCCTTAGGTGTCCGGCCTAGGAGTATAGGCCGGGTTGGATGTGCCATACAAGATCAAGCTGAAGATTGTCCTCCGTGTCCGGATGGGACTTCTCCATACGTAGACAGCAATATTACAGACCGGAAGTTTCCTTCCCCGATGGACCGACCTTGTACAAACCCTAGGCCCCTCCTGTGTGTATATAAACTGGAGGGGTTAGCCCGTAGAGGCTATCTTCTTTACTGTCATTGGAATACTCATAGGCTAGACATCTAGGGTTTAGCCATTACGATCTCGACGTAGATCAACTCTTGTAATCTACACACTCGTCGAATATAATCAAGCAAGAGTAGGGTTTTACCTCCCTTAAGAGGGCCCGAACCTGGGTAAACATTGTGTCCCCTGGTCCCCTATTACCATTGATCCTTAGACGCACAACTTGGGCGCCTCTACCCGAGATCTGCCAGTTTTGACACCGACATTGGTGCTTTCATTGAGAGCTCTGTCGTGCTGTCTACAAAAGAGATCTATGGCTCGCCTAGTCATCAACAACAATATCACTTCTGGAGGGTGCCTAGCTTCTGGGCAGACCCTCCAGCTCGGTGGTTTCACCGTAGGGGCCTGCACGGTCGTCACGCCCGCAACTCCCCCCACGGTTGCCGGACACCATCTTCGCATCAGCCCCAAGTACTCCGAAAAATTGGACCCGACAGATGTTTCGTCTTTAAAAGAACTGCCAAACCGCATCGCCGCCGTGGGGGTCTCAACAGACTATGATCCGATCGGGTTAAAGGCTGACCAGAGGGAAATTAATAACCTGCCAATCACCCACCTCGTAGCGGTCGTTGACAAACCGGCCAAAGGCACTTCTCTCCCCATATTGAAGACCAAGTATGTTCGGGTCTCAGAATCCCCTGAGCCGGATACTCCCCCTTCGGACGGGACCTCACGTCCTCCGGACTTTGGCTTAAGCATAGGATTGCAGGAGCCCTTGTGCCTCCCCGGACCCGAACCGGTCACCTTGGATACCTATCAAGCTCCGAGCACAGATGTGGGACATGATCTAAAATTTAAGCCACCCACCCATCACAATCTATATTCTCCAAGCAACTCAGGTCCTCCAGATATATACAACCTGATGTATGTGCGGCAGCAGCCTCATGAAACGGTCCACCACTTTTGGGACAGATTCCAGCTTGGTAAAAACAATATCAAAGACTGCTCGGACGACGACGTAGTTTCGATTTTCCATCGTAACTGCATCGACGAGGGAATATTGAATGCCCTCGACCATAGCCACATACAAGGCTTCACGGAATTATCACAAGTAGTGCAAAAGTACTGTGCGATGGAAAGCACATGGACGGCCCAGAAAACTCAACTGGAGCCCGCTGCCTTGAAGCAGTGTGCGGCCCGGGCTAAACGGATACATCCTTGCGGGTCACCCGACCACCAGTCTATGGGCAGGAAAAATAAACCCTTCACGGGACACAGGTTCGTTCTCAATGAACTACTGGAAAGCCCTGCCTGATTCACGCCACTCCCCGCACAGTCCCAACCCATAGCCTCCGAGGATGCTAGGTACTCCGACAAGTAGCAAAAAGTGAAGAGGCCATCCTCACCACAACTCCAGAGAAATACTCTCCAGAGAGGGATTACTTTAATGTCCTCATGGTCTTCGAGACCTTCTCTTCAAATAATCGGCGCAAACGGGTGCTCCACGACCTTGCCGAAGTCCACCAAGTAACCACACTAAGCCCGTGGAACGACATGGCAATAACCTTTATGGCCGAAGATGAACCAAAGGCTCCGCAAGTCCGAGCACCCGCCGCCTTAGTACTAAACCCCATCGTTGATGGTTTTTGGCTTACTAAAGTGTTCATGGACGGCGGTAGTGGGCTTAACCTCATCTATGAGGACATGCTCGATAAAATGCAGACGGACAGATCATGCATCGAGCAAAGCAATACCACCTTTCGAGGTATTATCCCCAGTCGACAAGCATGATGCTCGGGGAAAATTAAACTGGATGTGGTAATCAGCACACCCGAAAACTATATATCCGAAGAGTTGCTCTTTCATGTGGTCCCGTTCAATGGTTGATATCACGCTATCCTCGGTTGGGATGCTTTCTCACGCTTTCAATCTATACCCCATTAGGGGTATCTGAAACAAAGCCCTTCGTGCCGAAAACAAAACTGCATCCTTGGCCCTCGAGGCGCTATCCGAAGCCCTAGCGATGGAGGAATTAACCAACCTATGGTCCATGGTGGATAGGGATGATGTGATTCTCAATAAGAGATCCAAATCCACCTCTTCAAGCTAGCTGAGGAAATAGTCAAATTCCAAGTACATCCAACGGACCCTACCAAAACAGCATCTATCAGAGCACAACTGGATCCGGTAGTGGATGCCGCCCTACGCATATTCCTGTGAGAGAATTGGGATATCTTTTCCTGGCACCCTTCAGACATGCCCGGCATCCCACAAAGACTAGCCAAACACAGTCTCAATGTAGTTAAGGGATTCAAACCCGTGAAGCAGACACTATGGCGATTCTCCAAACCCAAGTGTCAAGCCATGGGAGAAGAGCTGGCCAAGTTGTTATAGGCTGGGTTTATTAGGGAAATCAAACATCCAGATTGGTTAGCCAACTTGGTTATGGCACCAAAGAAGGACAAATCCTGGCGCATGTGCGTCAATTTCAAGGACCTCAACAAGGCTTGCCCTAAAGACCCCTTCCCATTACCTCGCATCGACCAAATTATTAACGTAACAGCAAGGCATGATTCTTTGTGTTTCCTCGAGCCTATTCTGGATACCATCAGATAAAGATGCAGGAATCGGACCAGGCTGCGACCACGTTCATCACCACTTACGGTCCCTTCTGCTTCAACATTATGCCCTTCAGACTCAAAAACGCTGGGGCTACCTACCAGCATATGATTCAAACTTGCCTGGAAAAACAAATCGAAAAAATGGTTGAAGCATATGTGGAAAGGTTTTCATCAAGACAAAACATGTCGAGACACTGGTGGACGATCTTCGCCTCACCTTCAACAACCTCCGAACATATAACAGGCCGCTTAATCCGGAAAAATGTTTCCGTGGAGTTCCAGCCGGAAAAGTGCTAGGGTTCATTGTTTCCCACAGAGGAATTGAAGCAGACCCAGCTAAGATCCGATCTTTGTCACAATTGGCCATACCAACATACCTAAAGCAAGTCCAGGAACTAGTTGGGTGCGTCGCGGCCTTAAGCCACTTTATCTCCAAATTGGGACAAAAAGCGCTACAACTCTACAAGCTATTACGGTGCACTGACAACTTCAAATGGACGGACGCTGCCACAGCCGGACTGGAAGAAATTAAAATCCTTCTTACAAGCAACCAAATCCTAGTTGCACCGGGTGTTGGAGATCCCATGTTATTCTATATTTTAGCAACTAACCAAGTAGTCAGCGTTGTTCTCGTCGTCAAACGAGGGGAAGAGGGACATAAATTCCCCGCACAAAAACCAGTCTATTATGTATTGGAGGTCCTTACACCTTGCAAATCCCGATACCCTCACTATCAGAAGATAGCCTACACAGTCTTCATGGCATCCCGAAAACTGCGACACTACTTTCAAGAGTGCTTGATCATAGTGGCATCTGAAGTACCACTCAATGATATTATCAATAACAGGGACGCCACTGGCCGCATAGCCAAATGGGCCATCAAGCTTTTACCGTTCGAAATCATATACAAGCCACGCCGGGCTATTAAATCCCAGGTATTGGCTGACTTTGTCGCTGAATGGACCAAAGCCGAACTCCCTAAAGAGTATAGCTCATACTCCAATTGGGTTATGTACTTCGACGGCTCTAAAATGTTGGCCGGACTGGGGCCTGACGTCATCCTAACATCCCCAACTAGGGGCACAGTCCGCTATGTACTACAAATTATGTATACGAACTCCAACAATGCAGCCAAATACGAGGCGCTGCTACATGGTCTTCGCATGGTTGTCTCCATGGGTACAACGCCTGGAGGTGCATGGTGATTCCAACCTCGCAATTTCCTAGGTCAATGGAGAGTTCGACGCAAAGGACCCGAAAATGGCGGCATATCGAAATGCCATATTAAGAATATTAGCTCGGTCCGAAGGACTCGAGTTTCATCACGTCGCTTGAGAGAGTAATCAGGCAGCTGACATCCTCCCACGTATGGGTGCTAAACGCGACCCTGTGCCACCTAACACCTTTGTGGAAAGGCTCTTTAAGCCATACGTAATGTACCAAGGTGAAAGGGGAGATGGCAATACAGACCTGAACACACCTCCAGCTGCCGAACACAATGCAAACGTCGTCGGGGGTCCGGATATCGAGATATCACCCTCTGCTCATGAGATCATGGCGGTTATCGCTCCTTGGACCAAACCATTCCTGGCCTACCTTAATATTCAGGAGCTTCCCGACGATCAAAATGAAGCTTGGTGCATAGTTCGGTGCTCTAAAGCCTTTAAAGTGCATGAGGGTGAACTATACAAAAGAAGTACTACCGGAGTCCTTCAAAGGTGTATCTCCAAAGAGGAGGGAAGGCAACTCTTGGAAGAAATACATGCTGGTCTCGGCGGGCATCACACTGCAGCTCGAGCTCTCGTAAGCAAGGCATTCCGGATAGGTTTTTACGGCCTACAGCTCGAGCAAATGCTCAAGCCCTTGTCCAACATTGTGTAGGCTGTTAGCTGTTCGCCAATCAAAGCCACATGCCTCCCACATCATTAAGAGCAATCCCCATTACTTGGCCCTTTTGCAATCCCCGGGCTTGATATGGTTGGACCCCTTAAAGGGGGGAGCCACAAAAAGAAATACTTGTTGGTAATGACAGACAAATTCACTAAGTGGATAGAGGCCAAACCGGTAAAAAGACCTGAGGCTGGGCCAATGATTGACATTATATCCGGCGTAGTCCACCGTTACGGTGTCCCGCACAGTATCATCACTGATAATGGCTCCAACTTCAAAGCTAATGAGGTGAAAACTTGGTGCGCTAAGTTTGGCATTAAACTCAACTATGCATCCGTATACCACCCTCAAACAAACAGCCAAGTCGAAAGGGCCAATGGTCTAATCATGAGTGGTATTAAGCCTAGACTAGTGCGCTCTTTACGAGAATCAGACAAGCACTGGGTTCAGGAACTCGATTCCGTACTTTTGGGACTCCAGACCAAGCCCAATCGAACGACCGGATACACACCCTTCTTTATGGTGTACAATGCAGAGGCCATATTGCCCTGCAACATTATTCATGACTCACCTAGAGTGCGCATGTACGAAGATAGAGAGAAGCCGAACTAGATCGGCAGGATGACCTAGACGAACTCGAAGAGGAGAGCGATGTTGAAATCCTGTTCTGCATTCTATCAACAATAGGCCAGGCGTTACCAAAGCAGAGAAGTGCAGGCTAAGACATACAATGTCGGAGAACTTGTTTTACGCCTCCCGGAAAAGAAAAGGTACAAGCTCAAACCCAAATAGGAGGGCCCCTTCGTCATGGATGAAGTCCTTACCGAAGGAGCCTATCGCCTTTGCAACACAGCCGATAATCGCCTTGAGCCGAACCCATGGAACATTGCCCGACTCCGAAGATTCTATGCATAGTTCAACCTTCTTAGGTTTCATTTTAAACTAGGTTTTTTCCTTTTTCTCTCCCTTTTTATTTTTTTTCCTTTTCTTCTTGAGTTTATGTTCGGATCAACCGCATTATTTGGGGTACACATCTTTAAATGTATAACCCCACCATACATGGGGGCTTCTTTTAACAAAGCATTTTATTGAAAAACTTTTAAGCTTCCTTTGTCCGTAATGGTTGTTGCTTCTACCATTTTAAGCACCTCTATGACTTAAGTTTTTGCCAAGCTAGGTTGCCTTGCTCCTGTGCTTATACCCTACATTCCTGATTGTTCGGCTAGGCTGTAAAGGGAGTACCTCTGCTATTGCTACAACTGGGTTATCCAGACCTGTACCTCAGACGGGTGAAGCCGAAAGCTAGCATTCTTAAAGGAATAATTGGTCGACACGTATACAACAGACTGTTCTTTGGAATAACTATGGAATTGGCTACCTGTACTTCAGATAGGAGCCTAGGCATGCACCATTCAGCATGCTAACCCAAGGAAAGGAACCCCTAATGGAACTGTTTTTCTTGGAAGATGATTCTTACTTTAAATAGTAATATAACATAACTCCCCGAACACATTTTGTCTGTTCGAGCAATATGACTGGATTGCCTGGTTTCCAAAGATACTAAACGTTTCTTAGTTAAACACAGTATATGGAAACACTCCAACTTCTTGGTTTGTAGGTGGAAGCCGAAGGTCTGCGATGACAAAGAATTTATAAATTTGGCAGGAGATAATTTCGGTCATAAAGTACACTGATACATAGAATCGAATGCCTACTCTCTTACTACGCCATCTAATAGGCTATCTAGTTTACAATCTTGTTGCAAATATTTCGTCGCTGTCATTACTTGGTCCTATACCAAGCTTACAGAAATTTCCTTCCCGTTAGGTCCTTGAGTTCCAACTCAGGCCATATGATTCGGGTCGTGTCCGGTGTAGTGTGTCTTCACCATGGCCCATGCCTCTCGTGCACCTTCACGGCATGTGGACGTCTTCCACAGCTCGAAGAGACGCCGAGCACCCTTGAATAGATCTTCCAACCCCCCCCCCATGCTTTCTGGAGGGGTATCGGATGGCCATAAGGTTTTGGCCATCTTCTTCATGGCCTTCCGAGCACACTCGTGCAGCTTTGACCGTTCTTTTGGAACCTGACTTTGCAGCCCAGACACTTCCTCCTCATGGCGGCCGGTCAACATACCTGTATAAACTGAACAATAACAGTTTGTGTTATATGATTATATCAATACTTCGGATAGTTCAAAAGGCATACCGAATATGCCGCCCTTCAGTTTCTGGTTTTCCTGTTACGCCTCCAAGAATTGGGCCTTTAAGCTCTTTATCTGTTCAGCCTACTTCTTCACTTCTTCTTCTAGTTTTTTATATTTCCTAAAGTTCATTGGGTCACTCTTCATTTCTTCAAGCTCGGTGACAACAGCATTTAGCTATGTCCGGCTTGTCTCGAACTCCTGGGACAATGCACTGTTCTTCTCCTTGAGAACCTGCGGCCATAAACGATCCTCAAATCGGTTAGTTCCAACTGCTTTAAGTCTCGGGGGCTACTGCTATCTATCTACTAAGTCTACATAAATTTATACCTATATATCTTTTGAGAGTAGGCGAGCAACTCCTGTAAGTCCGTCCCGGGCAGCTCAGATGTATGCGCCCATGGTGCTAAGGGCGGTAAATTCCTTCTCTGTTAAAGCAGGGGTGCGCAGGGCTTCTTTCAAGTGTCGATGATTCATCGCACTTTCCACTTCGGAGTTGGCGACGGACACCTCATTCGGCTCTTGATGGGGCAAATGATTCTGCGCCGTGTCAACATGCACCCTACTCCTAGTTGACGTCTCCGGCGCCGGATTGGCTATGGCTCGACTGGCTGGGATCTTGTTTACGATCCGCCGGGTACCCCTCCTGAGATAATAGAAGGAGGATGTAGAATGAAAATTCGGCTTCACGCCTAAATATGAAATAAGGAACATACATTTTTGGTGATGGAGCAGGCTCAGTGGCGCTCCCGGCCTCTTTTTGCTTCGCACGACCACCCCTTGAGGGTGTCGTCCTTCTTATTGTTGCCCGTCCTTGGGTACGGTTCGCAGAGTGCCGATCCTGCAAACTACGGTCCAGTGCGGAGAGTAATTTATGAGAGGAGATGTCACTTCCTTTTTGATTTCCAAACACTTACCTTAACGAAGGGGTAGAGATCGGGGTAATCGGCCATGATGGCTAGTTTCGACCGTCAAGGCTCGCCTGGTAATAGACTCCGTCTTCAAATTCAACAAATATATCCGGATCTTCGTAGAATCCGGGGTCTTCATGACGTGTGTGGTCTTCTGGCTGGGGTAGAGGGCAATAGATGTTCTTGACTACCTTCCTCGACGACTATTTTTGAAATAACCAGAAGATTCAGTTAATGCACCCTAATGATAAAATGGTGCTGAATGACTAAACTTACCCCGTCAACGGGGTTGTACATGGAGAAACCGTCCCGGCATTGTAGACATGCTAAGTCTTCTTCCTCTCCCTTATAAAGGTCCATAAGCATGGCGTCCAATGCGGCTTGGTTATCCACACCCTTTCACGTGTAGTGAGACGCGTTATCCTCCCTGTTGTAGTTCCATAAAGGATCCACTCCGGACTTAAGGGGCTGAATACATCGCTTTATCGCAATAGCCATGACTTCAATCATGGAGTGTCCGGAATGGGTCAACAATCTGACCTTGCTGACCAATCTCATAACCTCCGCACTATCCTCTTATCTAGGTGACTTGGGGCGCCAGCTGAATATCTTCTTTAAAGGCGCGCTAGAGAATTCGAGAAGCCTGCGCCGAACAGGGTCCGGAAGAGGAACATCCTGAATATAGAACCATTCCGAAGACCATTCGTCGGACTCCTCTCTGAGTCCCGGTGGTAACGGATCGACTATCGCCATACTTTGGTGCCGCCCACTTCAAATATGGAGCCTCCGCCCTGGTGGCGGGGGACGAGGCAGAAGAACTTTTTCCATAGTTCGAAATGAGCCTCGCAGTCTAAAAATAATTCACAAAGGGCGACAAAACTAGAAATGTGCAAAATAGAACCTGGTGTGAGGTTGTGCAGTTGGATCCCGTAATATTCCAGTAGACCCCTGAGGAAGGGGTGGATTGGGAATCCTATGCCCCTCAAAAGGAACGAGATGAAGCACATCCTCTCCCCTTGGCTGAGATTGGGGAAATTCTCTACCAATGCATCATCACCCATAGAAGTTAACCCTGCCAGTACAGAGACTAGATCCGCGGGGGGAAGATATCCATGCGCCTGGGGTTGATTGAGCTGGAGATGGGATACAGAACAACTTTGCCAATCCCCCTCTTGAGGGCCATGAGGACGCGAGGAGGAGCCGGGGACACTAGCCATGGTTTGAATATTTTTCCGTGGTTTGCTCTGTTGCTCTTGGGGAGATGTGAGATGGCGTTTTGGAGATCCAACCTCGTTATATAGGCGCTACCTGTGCCTGCTAAAAATATTAAAATACAAGGGTAACGAACCATTCACATTCACCCAGACGCGTGGAAATCAAGGCGACACCAGGAAGGAATCATAAAGACTGGACACGAAAGTCGATGCCGGACTATCATCAATCTGGAGTATGGAGGAGAACCAGCCTTGCACAGGCCAATACTTATATCCACACACTACATTGTCATTGAAGGCAAGTTCAGGGGCTACAGAGGGAGTCCTGGATTCAGGGGTCTTCAGGTGCCCGGCATAGGAGTATCTAGACATCTAGGGTTTAGCCATTACGATCTCGAGGTAGATCAACTCTTGTAATCTCCACACTCGTCGAATATAATCAAGTCGGAGTAGGGTTTTACCTCCCCTAAGAGGGCCCGAACCTGGGTAAACACGGTGTCCCCTGGTCCCCTATTATCATTGATCCTTAGATGCACAACTTGGGCCCCTCTACCCGAGATCTACCAGTTTTGACACCGACAGGGGGGCATGCATTCATAGCTTAGGATTCCCTTCTTACCGACATGAGGGTGGCAAGAAATACCGTGTGCTTTGCAAGATAGGTGCCACATCGAAGTTGCATTTGGTATTTGAACATCAAACCACCCTTTTCATACATAAATTTGATCCACATGCAAGTGTGTTCGTGTTCTGACCCTCTCCCGCATCATTTTTCGCCACATTTATGAACATTAGACAAGTCGGATGACACAACAGATACGGTTCACTCAAACTAACAGTGTGCCACGCTGGTGCCCCTATCACGCACATCCGGATAGTACATTGGGCTCCACCAGGCTTCCCCTCTCAAAAATATCTACCCGCCTGCAACTTTTTTCTGTTTGATAACACACGGTTATTATGTTTCAACCGTGTGTGATGTTTCTTGTTCCCAATCCCACCTGCATCCCTCGAAAATATCTACCCGCCACAAGGGTTTTTCTGTTTCATAACACACGGTTGTTATCTCCGTACAGTGTGCAATGCACCATCATAAAAAAATTCAATAGCCCCGGCATTTCACTCCCGTATAGTAAAATTTTCATTACCCGCGTCATTTCCTCAAACACACCCCCCGCCTCTCTCCACACACACACCAAAACCTCCTCGGGCGTGCGCAGACACACACACACACACACACACACACACACACACACACCCTCCTCGCCAAACACTAGCAAGCCCCCCCGTCGCCGCCGCAAAGCCTCCATTGTCAACATTTGCCAGTTTGCTCGTGCAGCTTACCCACCGATCTCCATACCCAAGCCGCCCTGAGTTTCTTAGATGATGCCTGCCGGACACCCCCTTTCCCACAGATCCCTATCCCCATCCCCATCCCCCACTCTAGAGCGTCACAGCCTAAGCCCGCTTCCCGTGGAGCTCGAGGAGCGACTGGCCAAAAAGAGGTGTATCGTGATCTCTTTGCCCGATGTCGCCAAGGAAGATGATGACCATTACTGGCCGCAGGCACTCAATCAGCAGGCTAGAGTATGCGGGTATGTCGCAGACGCCGGCTATGACATCAAGGTCGTCGACAGTGACGGCCTAAGGCGGGCTATGTCACATGTTAAATGGCCCACCCCATCCCTTGGGTTCAACCGCCATCGATCTCATCCATGGCCCCACAGCTGATCTCCTCTGGCTCGCTGTCAAGAATTTTCCATCCTACATCGCCATCGAGCCCCTTTTGTCATTTCTAAAGGACACGTTCTATGGCGCTGGCTTCAGATCCACAGCTTCCAAGTCAGACCTCATCAACGGCAACCACGAGGAGGGCACCCTCTCCGGCTCTTCCAAGGGGAAAGAGCCCATCTGCTCTTCCAAGGGGAAAGAGCCCGTCTGCGACATCAGGGAGGGCACCCTACAGTCGTTCTCTTCCAAGGGGAAGGAGCCCATCTGCGACAATATGGAGCGCATCCAGGGTCCGTGCTCTTCCCACGGGAACGAGCCCATCTGTGACAAGTGAGGAAAACCATGATTTGTTTTGCCGTGCCTCTTTAGAGGGGGGAACCCATGATTTGTTTTGTCGAGTCCCTTTTGTAGTGTAGTGAGAATATGTCCAATTTTAATTGCTATATTTGGTTATTTGCAGTACGCCTTGTTTATTTCAATTGTTCACAATGTGATGCTCTATATGTGCAATTATTTACTGTGCAGTACATTTAATCAATCCAGTTTTAAACATACCGATAGGAATGCATATTCCTTTTTTAAAGTATGCCTTTTATAGCTAGCATATGCCTCCTTTAAAGTTTTTCGATTGTTCGGTTGTTTGTAGTTAGCATATGTCCAGTTTCAAATGCTATCTTCGGTTGTTCGTAGTATGCCTTGTTTATTCCAGTTATTCACAACATGATGTTCTATATGTGCAAGTATGAACTGTGCAGTTCAATTTCATCAATACCAGTTTCAACAATACCACTATGAATGACTACATTTGGTTGCTGCATCTTGTAGTTAACACGCCTTTCCATCTTTATTTAACAATAACCAGTGTACTTAGACCGGCACAATACCAGTTTGAATGACTATGTTTGCTTGTTGATAAATGTTAGGCCTGTTGCAGTTAACACACCTTTCCACTTATTTTGCTTTACTAGCGTGCTTAAACCTGCACACTGAAGCTATCTTTTGGAGATTATTTGTCTGCCATGGATAATTTTGGTTGATGTTTAGCCCGTTGTGCTTAACATGCCTCTCGATGTACCTACACAGGACAATTTTGGGAATGGCTGTTGTTTTCTGTCGAGGTTAGTTTCATCCCATGGCTTATATATACTCACTATTCAGGATATCGGTAGTTGGTACCATATAGGCCAGGGGCTGATAAGGGATTGATACATCTCCAACGTATCTATAATTTTTGATTGTTCCATGCTATTATATTATCTGTTTTGGATGTTTTATATGCATTAATATGTTATTTTTATATTACTTTTGGGACTAACCTATTAACCTAGAGCCCAGTGCCAGTTTCAATTTTTTTTTTGCTTGTTTTTGAGTTTCGCAGAAAAGGAATACCAAACGGAGTCCAAACGGAATAAAACTTTTGCGATGATCTTTCTTGGACCACAAGCAAACCAGGAGATTGGAGATGAAGTCGGAGGAGCCACGAGGTGGCCACAAGGGTGGAGGGCGCACCCAGGGGAGTAGGGCGTGCCCCCTGTCTTGTCGGGCCCTCGTGGGTCTCCTGACCTAATTCTATTGCCCATATAAACTCTTATACCCCAAAACCATCAGGGGGAGCCACGAAAACACTTTTCCACCGCCGCAACCTTGTGTACCCATGAGATCCCATCTAGGGACCTTTTACAGCGTCCTGCCGGAGGGGGATTCGATCATGGAGGGCTTCTACATCAACACCATTGCCCTTCCGATGAAGCGTGAGTAGTTTACCACAGACCTACGGGTCCATATCTAGTAGCTATATGGCTTCTTCTCTCTCTCTCTCTTCAATTCTCAATACCATGTTCTCCTCGATGTTCTTGGTGATCTATTCGACGTAATACTCTTTTGCGGTGTGTTTGCCGAGATCCGATGAATTGTGGATTTATGATCAGATTATATATGGATATTATTTGAATCTTCTCTGAATTCTTATATGCATGATTTGATATCTTTGCAAGTCACTTCGAATTATCAGTTTAGTTTGGCCTACTAGATTGGTTTTTCTTGCAATGGGAGAAGTGCTTAGCTTTGGGTTCAATCTTGCGGTGTCCTTTCCCAGTGACAGTAGGGGCAGCAAGGCACGTATTGTATTGTTGCCATCGAGGATAAAAAGATGGGGTTTTCATCATATTGCTTGAGTTAATTCATCTACATCATGTCATCTTACTTAATGTGTTACTCCGTTCTTTATGAACTTAATACTCTAGATGCATGCTAGATAGCGGTCGATGTGTGGAGTAATAGTAGTAGATATAGGCAGGAGTCAATCTACTTGACACGGACGTGATGCCTATGTTCATGATCATTGCCTTAGATATCGTCATAATTATGCATTCTTCTATCAATTGCTCGGCAGTAATTTGTTCACCCACCGTATTATTTGCTATCTTGAGAGAAGCCACTAGTGAAACCTATGGCTCCCTGGTCTCTTTTCCATCATATAAGTTCTCTTATCCATCATATAAGTTTCCAATCTACTATTTTGCAATCTTTTACTTTCCGATCTATAAACCAAAAATACCAAAAATATTTACTTTACCATTTATCTATCTCTATTAGATCTCACTTTTGCAAGTAACCGTGAAGGGATTGACAACCCCTTTATTGTGTTGGGTGCAAGTTTGTTTGATTGTTTGTGCAGGTATTTGGTGACTTGTGTGTTGTCTCCTACTGGATGGATACCTTGGTTCTCAAACTGAGGGAAATACTTACTCTACTTTGTTGCATCACCCTTCACTCTACTTTACAAGCTCAAGAGGTAGCAGGAAGAATTTCTGGCGCTGTTGCCGGGGATATCTACGCCAAGTCAAGCCATACCAAGTACCCATCATAAACTCTCATCTCTTGCATTTAATTATTCTCCATTTGCCTCTCGTTTTCCTCTCCCCACTTCTAAAATGATTTTCGAAAAGATTTGCCTTTTCTTCGCCCCTCTTCCGTTCGTCTTTCTCGCTTTCTTTTTGTGTGCTCGTGTGTTGGATTGCTTGCTTTGTCACGATGGCTCGAGAGAATACCAAATTATGTGACTTTTCCAACACCAATAACAATGATTTTATTAGTACTCTGATTGCTCCCGCTACTAATGTGAAATCTAGTGAAATTAATGCCGCTTTGCTGAATCTTGTTATGAAAGATCAATTTTTTGGCCTTCCTAGTGAAAATGCCTTATCCCATCTAAACAATTTCATTGATTTGTGTGATATGCAAAAGAAAAGATGTGGATAATGATATTGTTAAATTGAAGCTATTTCCGTTTCGCTTAGAGATCGTGCTAAAACTTGGTTTTCATCTTTGCCTAAAAATAGTACTGATTCGTGGAACAAGTGTAAAGATGCTTTCATCTCTAAGTATTTTCCTCCCGCTAAGATCATCTCCCTTAGGAACGATGTTATGAATTTTAAGCAACTTGATCATGAGCATGTTGCCCAATCTTGGGAGAGGATGAAATTGATGATAAGAAATTTCCCTACTCATGGTTTGAACTTGTGGATGATTATACAAAAAAATTATGCCAGATTGAATTTTGCTTCTAGAAATCTTTTAGATTTAGCCGTAGGAGGTACTTTTATGGAAATCACTTTAGGAGAAGCTACTAAACTCATAGATAATATTACGTCTAATTATTCTCAATGGCACACCGAAAGATCCATTAGCAAAAAAGTGCATGCGATTGAAGAGATTAATGTTTTGAGTGGAAAGATGGATGAACTTATGAAATTATTTATTAGTAAGAGTGCTTATTTTGATCCCAATGATATGCCTTTGTCCACTTTGATTGATAATAATAATGAATCTATGGATGTGAATTTTTGTGGTAGGAACAATTTTGGTAATAACGCATATAGGGGTAATTTTAACCCGAGGCCATTTCCTAGTAATTCCTCTAATAATTATGGTAATTCCTACAACAATTCTTATGGAAATTTTAATAAGATGCCCTCTGATTTTGAGATTAGTGTTAACGAGTTTATGAGTTCGCAAAAGAATTTCAATGCTTTGATTGAAGAAAAATTTCTCAAGATTGATGATTTGGCTAGGAACTTGGATAGAATTTATCTTGATGTTGATTCTTCGAACTTAGATCTATTCCACCTAAGCATGATATCAGTGAGTCTCTCAAAGCCATGATAATTTCCATTGATGAGTGCAAAGAAAGAACCGCTAGGGTGCGTGCTAAAAAGAATGGGTTTATAAAAGTGTGTTCTTCCAGTTTTCATGAAAATAATGATGAAGATCTTAAAGTGATTGATGTGACTCCTATTGAATCTTTGTTTTCCAATATAAATCTTGATAAAGATGGGACTGAAGATGAGACAACTTTTGTTAAAAGGCATCCCAATGATTCGGAGTTTTTAGATCTAGATGCTAAAATTGATAAAAGTGGGACTAGAGATGTTAAGACTTTAAGTAGCAATGAACCCACTCTTTTGGATTTCAAGGAATTTAATTATGATAATTGTTCTTTAATAGATTGTTTTTCCTTGTTGCAATCCATGTTGAATTACCCTCATGCTTATAATCAAAAAAAGCATTTACTAAACATATCGTCGATGCTATGATGCAATCTTTTGAAGAAAAACTTGAATTGCAAGTTTCTATCCCTAAAAAACTTTGTGGTGAGTGGGAACCTACTATTAAGATTAAGATTAAAGATTATGAGTGCCATGCTTTGTGTGATTTGGGTGCTAGCGTTTCCACGATTCCAAAAAATTTATGTGATGTGTTAGGTTTCCGCGAGTTTCATGATTGTTCCTTAAATTTGCATCTTGCGGATTCCACTATTAAGAAACCCATGGGAAAGATTAATTATGTTCTTATTATTGTGTAACATCCCAATTTTCGATTTGGATGTTACACATAGATCATCATATGCATATCATATTTATTCTTGCATTTTGGTTGTGATACTAGAAATCTTAAGCAACTCAAGGACCCAAGGAGAGAGTTGGAGGTTTCACAAAAATCATATTTGAATTTATTTCAAATTTGAAGAAAGGATCAATTTGATTTTATTATTTTCTCTCCAATTAATTCCCATATTAAAAATAAATGAGAGAAGATAATATGACTTCTTCAAACTAAGAGAAATATTGGAGAAAGAATTTTAAAATCAAATTATGATTTTATTTGCATTTTATTTGCTATTTTATTTGAATTAGAAAAATATGCATTTTTGAAAATTTTAAAAAAAAATCTAAAAATGCCAAAAACAATTTTCACCGTCTAATAAAATATTTAGAACAAAGTGAACATTTTTCTGGCCATTAGGATTTCTTTCAGGCAAATTTATCAAAAAAGTTGCCTTGACTGGTCAAGGCCCACCGAAAGCCGGCCCACGCGCCGCCGCCTCCGCCGTCCGCCTCGCCACGGCAGCCACGCGCCGGAACTCGGGAGAGTCCGAGCGGACTCCTCGCCCGACCCTCCCCAAGTCGGTCCAGCCCCTCCCTCCTTAAATAGCGTGCCGCCCGTCGCCTCCTCCCAACCCCTCCCGCCTCCTCTCGCCCTTGCCAACAAGCTGCAGCAGCCGCCGCCGCCCATGGCCGCCACCGCCTGCGCATGTCGCCGCTTTGCCGTGCCGCGCCACCCGCCGCCGCCCGCAGTCACCCGACGCCGTTGTCCCTCGATGATCCGCCATCGAGTCTCCGCCGTTGACCGGTCTGTTTTCTTCGGTTATCTCCCGGGTTTTTTAGTTAGCTAGTTCATTTTTTTTATTATTAGATTGGTTTCGTTTGGTTTATTTATTTAGCGGGCGTTCGTCCGTTCGTTTGTTTTAACGAACGTTATTCGCCGGATTAGTTCAGATAGCGAATGTTCGTTGGTTAGTCTTTTTCCTTTTAGTTTATTTCGGCCAGGGACTTATCCATGATTATTTCTGTCGCGATTTAGCCCCTGATCTTTAAACTAGTATAACTTTTTACTCGCTTATACAAATTAGATGAAACCAGTGCCACAATCTTCGTCTCAAACCCGTCTTTCCAGTTAACGAACTTGAACATGATTTTGGTACTGTAAAATTTGACCTTAGTCCAGATTAGTAAACGATCTTGTTTCGTTTGTATTTTGAGTTTTGTTGCTCCGTTTGAGTTGAATCTTTTTGCGAATCGTAGATAATCACATGTACCTATTGTTAAGATCTAATTCACATGATAATATTGATGTTAGGTTTTGACTCTTGTTAGTTTAAGTCGTTTGCATGTTTCGTGTTTGATTTGGATCTTTTCTCGGGTTTTCTCGTGTTTCGTTTGAGTGATTGCTTATGTATGCTATTGTTTGTTTACGGTAGATTACCCGGAGTGTGAAGCTTGTTACTATGAATCTCTAGAGTTTGCAGATCATCAGCATGGCAAGTTACACTTTGATCATACTCTTTTATACCTAGTTTTTACTATGCATTAGTATTGCCCCACAAATATTTGCATTAGTAGGATTGGGAACATGTGGTTTTAGTTGTAGTGCTTGAGGTAGGAACCTAATACCTTTTGATCACCCCGGGAATATACGTTATGCTTATTATTTCTTAGCCATCCTCGTAGATGGGGATTGGATCGTGATTCACACATGGAAGTTTGAGAGTTATTTAATCACGGATAACATTAAGGTGGCAACTTTAATATACATCTGGGTGGATTGGTTGAGGCACCTTGGGAATCCAGTGTTGTCTCTTTTGGAAATCCCGGGGTACCCGTGTGATTATCCTATGGAATGCCACCCAGGCTCAAAGGGATCATAAGATTATTCATGCCAGAAACTTCCGTGTGCAGCCACAAGCCATTATGGGCTCTGGCATAGTTCAGTAAGTTGCGTGAGCTCTTGAAGAGGTAGACTAGCAGATGTAGAGGGTTGTAGGTGGTACTGTCTACCCGGAGTAGAGAGTTAATGCTTTAGAAAGGCTATGTCTCGATCATTCGATCATGGATGCGGTCGACTCTTGTGGGGAAAAGTGCGCAAACCTCTGCAGATTGTATAAAGTAATCATGATTAGCCGTGTCCCCGGTTATGGACATCTTGAGTACTTAGTACTTGAATCTATTGATGTGATCTCAACATGATACTTTAATTTAAATGAGTTGGGTTAATGATGATACTTTTAATTGGGATTTGAGTTGGGGTTACCTTCTCAAATAATGGGCAACATGGGAGTAGTTAAATAAATTTATTCCTTTGTTATAGGGAAAAACTAGCTTTATGCAAAATAATGAACTTACAGCCTCCACCAGCCAAATATTGCATGTAGATATAGTTCTTGCATTATCATTGCTTTACAGTGTAACTATGCCAGCATATTCCATGTGTTGACCCATTTCGGGGTGCAACGTCTTAAGTTGCAGACTATTCAGATGATGAATAAGGTGTGATAGGTCGTTGTTTTGCACTCAGCTATGTCGTTGGAGTTGATGGAGTCATTTACCTTCGAAGCTTCCGCAGTTATCTAGTTTAGATGGCCTTCAGCCATTATATTTTTGTAATCATACTCTTTATGAGGACTCGATGTAATAAGTGTGTGATTGAAACTTTGTTATAATTCCTCGAGTGTTGTGCATGTCATCATTACCAATCCAGGGATAACACTGATGCACAGAGACTTGACCGTTTGAGGTCTGGTCGCTACAAGATGGTATCAGAGCACACGCTGACTGTAGGACGCGACCACTAGAATGAGCCACGGGATTTCTCTTCTCTACTCATTTCTAATTCTCCTCTCTTTATACTCTATAGATGGTGGATCCCAGGAACAAGTTCACTCAGCCGGATGATGACACGCCTTTCAGAAAGCACTTGAAGGAAGTCACTAAGTATCTGAACATCAGACTACCAAGCTTCACGAGGACTTTCTCTACATCTGCACCAGAAGAGGAGCGCTGGAAGATCAAAGTCTAGATACCTGGGAGGACCTTTGCGCCAACAACAGAGCCTATTGATTTCTACCTGGATGCACCAAGCTGGAGTATAGGAAAGAGCATGGCCGCGCATATCACCTTTGGACGCATATGTGAGGTGTATCACAAGGAGCTAGTGTATACCATTTACCAGATATGTGGCCACCGAGATGACAAATGGGAGATGATTTGCACCAGGAGGGATGGATCAATTCCAGCTTACATTCAAGAGATGGGAGATCATATTCGTCGATAGGAGAATCAACAAATTATCCACATGAAGAAGATCAAGAAACTAGTGAGGAGAAACAACGAGCTGGAGGAGGAGATCAAGTCCACACGTGATGGATGAGGAAGAGATTGTTGTACTACTAGAGAAGAATGAAGACCTGAAGAAGAAGGTAGGAGTATTCATGGGAGACCCTGCGCCAAAGAAGGAGAACAACCACCCCGGAGACTACATCATCATCCACTGACTCCGACCCTGATAGTGATGATGACTACGTTGATGAAGCTAGAGCAGATATCATGGAGTCTTCCTCTGATGAAAATTTCTAGACGACCACCATTGTAACTAGTAGAATTTTCCCTCCAAGTAGTTAGCAATGATCGAGTTTGTAGTCATAGGATAGACCGCTTTGTGTGATCTTGTGTGCTATTGATTGAAGTGAAATTGATTGTGTTTGTCTCATGAGCATTATGGGTAGTGAATCTCTCTTAGACCCCAATTCTATTCTGTTTTCTCATCCCTTCTAACCCATCAGATGCCTCCGAGACGTGACAATGGATTTACCTTCCCACCGGAGCTCACTCAGTTGATCCAGCAGCAGAATACCTTGATGCAGTTATTAGTTCAGAATCAGAACGAAGGCAACAACAACAACCCACCACCACCACCCCCTGTTGATCACCTAGCCCGTTTCCTAAGGTTGAACCCACCGGTGTTCTCTAGTAGCACCGAGCTAATTATTGCAAATGATTGGCTCCACAAGATTGGAAGAGAGCTGACCACTGCAGGATGCACAGATGCAGAGAGAGTGCATTTTGCCGCGCACCAACTTGATGGACCCGCAACATCATGGTGGGAGA
This sequence comes from Aegilops speltoides, assembly GCA_021437245.1. NCBI lineage: Eukaryota > Viridiplantae > Streptophyta > Magnoliopsida > Poales > Poaceae > Aegilops > Aegilops speltoides. Next base: position 204,540,280 of record CM038144.1, read on the forward strand.
ATTTCACAGCCACTTACCCCGTTGACAGTGTTACATGGGACCAGTTTCAGTAGGCTTTCCGCACTGCCCATGTTTCTGCAGGAGCTATGAGCATGAAGAAGCGCGAGTTTCGCAACTTGCGCCTGGGAGGACGTATAGTGGACCTGTATGTGGATAAGTTTTAGCAAGTTAGCCCGCTATGCCCCTGATGACGTAGCTACAGATGCCGCTAAGGAGGAGAAGTTTCTGGAAAGACTGAATGATGAGGTGAGCATGCAGTTGATGGTGGCAACATTCAATAACTACCAGGAGTTGGTAGATAGGGCTCTTATGATTGAAGGCAACCAACAGCAGATTGATAATCGCAAGAGGAAGTATGGACAGGGGAGGTACACTTCAGGAGCACAGCAGAAGCCCCACTATTCCCCCTACTCGGGAGGACATACCCACAACCATGGAGGCCATAATCATGGAGGACACACGCACAACGGAGCAAGTTCGCACAACCATAGTGGCCCCAAGAATGGCAATGGGAATGGAGGAAGCAGCAGCCAGAACCGTTCCAACCCTTCAACACCAGCCAAGAGGGATCTGAGCCACATTACCTGTTTCAAGTGCCAAAAGACTGGACATTATTCCAATGAATGTCCTGAAGCGAAGAATGGAAATGGCAATGGAGGTTCTGCCAAGAAGCCCAACCCCCTCACCAAGGGTCAGGTGAACCACATCAGCATGGAGGAGATTGAGGATCAACCCGACCAGTTGTCAGTAAGTTTTGATTAATGCATTTACCGCACTCGTTCTTTTTGATACTGGTGCATCGCATTCATACATATCAAGGGGATTTGTGGACAAGTTTAAATTGCCAACCTAAGCCCTTAGGTCACCCATGTTAGTAAGCTCGCCAGGAGCAGAGTATATGGCCAGCCGATGGTGTGATCGGTTACCCTTAACCATTTGTAGCCATGGTTTTCCCTCTGCCGGAGTCACAAGGAGTGGATAAAATATTAGGGATGGATTGGTTATCAAAGTATGGAGGAAACATTGATTGTGCTAGTAAGTCGATACTTCTCACCACCCCATAAGGAAGGAGGATCAAGTATGTATCTCGGCATGTGCCGAAGAGGACTCAAGTGAATTCCTTATCAGGAGTTGTACAGGAGGAAGTACCAGTGGTGAAGGATTACCCCGACGTATTTCCGGAGGAGTTACCAGGCATGCCACCAGATCGAGACATTGAGTTTTTGATTGAGCTATTGCCAGGCACCGGGCCAGTATCAAAAAGACCGTATAGGATGCCCGCACAAGATTTGGAGGAAATTAAGAAGCAGATTAAGGAGTTACTGGATAAAGGTTACATTCGACCAAGTTCATCACCTTGGGGAGCCCAGTGCTTCTAATGGAGAAGAAGGATGGATCCTTAAGAATGGTTGTTGATTATCTGCGTTGAATGAGGTGATGATCAAGAACAAATACCCTCTGTCGATGATAAATGATTTTTTTGACCAGTTGCAAGGAGCTAAAGTCTTCTCTAAGATTGATCTTCGATCAGGTTATCACCAGTTGAAGATCCGAGAGCAGGATATACCTAAGACAACTTTTACCACAAGGTCCGGGCTATATGAGTATACCGTTATGTCATTTGGTCTGACTAACGTGCCTGCCTATTTGATGAACATGATGAACAAGTTGTTTATGGAGTTTTTGGATAAGTTCATCATGGTGTTCATTGATGATATATTGGTCTACTCGAAGAACGAAGAGAAGTATAAGGAGCATTTACGTTTGGTTCTTGAGAAGCTTAGAGAACATCAGTTGTATGCCAAGTTCAGCAAATGTGAGTTTTGGTTAAAGGAAGTTGGATTTCTCGGACATGTTATATCCGGAGAAGGAATAGCAGTAGACCCTACCAAGGTTGCTTCGTGACTAAATGGGTGGCACCCACATCAGTTGGAGAGATCAGAAGTTTTCTTGGACTCGCAGGATATTATCGGAGGTTCATTAAGAATTTCTCCAGGATTGCAAAGCCCACGACGGAGTTATTGAAGAAGGACACCAAGTTTAAATGAACTGAGGAGTGTGAAGCCAGTTTTCAGGAGTTGAAGAAACGTTTGGTTACAGCCCCAGTGCTGATTCTACCAGACCAACGGAAGGATTATCAAGTATATTGCAACGCTTCACGTAGAGGACTTGGAGCAGTACTTATGCAGGAAGGAAGAGTTGTTTCATATGCCTCACAACAGCTTAAACCTCATGAGCTGAATTATGCTACGCATGATTTGGAGTTAGCAGCCGTAGTGCATGCGCTGAAGACATGGAGGCATTTTCTCATCGGAAACCATTGTGAGGTATACATGGATCATAAGAGTTTGAAGTACATCTTCACGCAGAAGGAGTTGAACCTCAGGCAAAGGAGAAGGTTGGAGCTCATCAAGGATTATGATATGAAATTGCACTATCATCCCGAAAAGGCCAATGTCATAGAAGATGCATTGAGCCGCAAGAGTTATGTTAACACGCTCATAACCGGAGAATTACCTAAGGAGTTAGCAAATGATCTTCGAGAGTATGTTTGGAGATAGTTCCAAGAGGTTATGTTGCAGCACTGCAAAATCAGTCCACTTTGATGGGTAAGATCAAAGAGGCCTAGAAGACTGACAAGGAGGTTGCCGAGATTAAGGAAAGGATTAGTAAAGGAAAGGCTAAAGGATTTCATGAGGATGAGCACGACACTTTATGGTTTGAGGATTGCATATATGTGCCTAATGACCCCAAGATCAGGAAGTTTATTCTGCAGGAGGCCCATGATTTGCCGTATTCGATTCATGTAGGAAACACTAAGATGTATCCGGATTTGAAGGAAAGTTTCTGGTGGACAGGAATGAAGAAGGATATAGCTGAGTATGTAGCAGTATGTGATGTATGGCGAGAGTTAAGGCGAGAGCATCGAAGCGGTGGATTACTCTGACCATTGCGATACCGAATGGAAGTGGGATAAACTTGGCATGGATTTTATCACTGGATTGCCCAGGACTCGTTCAGGCTATGACTCTATCTGGGTTGTAGTTGATCGGTTGATAAAAGTAGCTCATTTCATCCCGGTAAAGACCACCTATACGAGTGCTAAGTTGGCAAAGATATACATGACCAGGATTTTATGTCTGCACGGAGTTCCGAGGACCATTGTATCAGATAGAGGAACCCAGTTCACTTCAAAGTTTTGGAATCAGTTGCATGAAACTTTGGGTACCAGGCTAGAGTTCAGTACAACCTTTCATCCACAGACAGATGGACAGACGGAGAGAGTCAAACAGATTCTAAAAGACATGTTGAGAGCTTGTGCGGTAGATTATGGATCTAGTTGGGATGACAGTTTGCCATATGCAGAGTTCTCTTATAACAACAGTTATCAAGCTAGTCTGAAGATGGCCCCTTTTGAAGCTTTGTACGGACGGAGGTGCGGGACACTGTTATCATGGGATGAAGTTGGAGATCAATAGTTGTCCGGACCAGATTTAATCAAAGACTCTGAAGAGAAGGTTAAGTTTATTCGTGATAGACTCAAGGTAGCCCAGTCTAGGCAGAAGAGTTATGCGGATTCTAGACGCAAGGAGATAGTTTACGAAGTCAGAGACAGAGTATACCTTCGTATGTCCCTGCTTCGAGGAGTTAAGCGTTTTGGAGTCAAGGGAAAGCTAGCACCACGTTTTATGGGACCATACAAAGTTCTGGAACGCATGGGAGAAGTTGCATAAAAGTTGGAATTGCCAAAAGGATTGTCAGGAGTTCACGATGTGTTTCACGTTTCCCAATTGAAGAAGTGCCATGCAGAGATGGCCAATATTCCTCTGAGAGATACCATGCCACTGGAAGCAATTCAGTTAGACAGTGATTTGACTTATAAAGAGAAGCCAGTCAAGATTCTCGAGTTTTCCAGCCGAGTTACTCGCAGCAAGGTTATCAAGTGTCGGTGGGAAACGACACCTATGGGATCACAAGAATCCCTACTACGGTTGCGGGGCGCTGGGTGGTGAGGAGAGCAGGATCAGCAGCCAGTACAAGCATGCAGGTCGTTTACCCAGGTTCGGGCCACAGAGATGTGTAACACCCTAGTCCTGCTTTGATGTGTGTATTTGTGTTCTTGAGGTTCTGAACTAGCTACAATGAGCGTAACTGGTCCAAAAGTCTGAATCCTTCTCCTGGATGCCTTGGGCCTCCTTTTATAGGTAAGGGGATCGCCATAGTGGCACACAGGAGGTGGCATCGGGGTACTGTGATTAAGCCTATCCCTTGCCACTACGGGACAAGGCGCATTTAATGCGCCCCTGACGTGTCCCCTCTACTTTACCGCCGCTTCGCCCTGCCTCGACACGCGCCTTGGCCAGCAAGGCGGCCAGTGCCATGTAGGCTGGCAGGCTGCTGAGGTGCCGTGGTGGTAGGGCCTTCATGAAGATTTGCATGCCACCACGTAGGCATGTGCTGAGTTGGCTGAGAAGCCTTGTCTTGACACTGCAGTGCTGCGCTTGGTGGTGGGTGGCAGCTACATGGGAGCGGTGGCAGAAGCTTGGCGGATGCGGGCCTGGCTGTGGCCTCGTGGACGTCCTCGGCAAGGGCCTTGCCGGGGCCCCAGCAAGGGTCTCGCCGCGGCGTTGCGGTCGTCCCCGGCAAGGGTCTTGCTGGGGGCCTTGGGGGTTTCCTCGGCAAGGATCTTGCTGAGGTTCGTCGTCTTCTACTCTTCTGATTTGTAGTGTTCCTTGTCTTCACCAAGATCTACATGCCACCATGGAGACGCCCCCCGAGCCCATGTCCCAACGTGGTTGGTGATGCTGGAGAAACTGGGGCCTCAGGGAGGTGCGCCCTGCTGGCGTTAGGTAGGCTGCCCCGGCAAGGGCCCTGCCGGGGCCGTGGGGGATGTCCCGGCAAGGGCCTTGCCGGGGGAAACCACCTTGCCTTCTTGCTCCTTATGCTTCTGTCTTGGCGTTGCTTTGATCCTGTGTTGTGGCTCTGATTTCCTGTCTCCGCCCTGCTTAAGTGTGGTCGTGGGCACGGCTCTGACTACCCGTGCACAAATAAGGGGTACAAAAGAGCGCCCCTATTTTAGCACACCGATAGGAGCCCCCGGGCCTGGGCCACACATAAGCGCGACACGTTGTTGGGCGGGCCCGAGCGGCTGCAGGCGGTGGCGCGTTTTTTACGCGGTAGCTTCCGTCATGCGCTTCCCTCGACCCACGTTGAATCGTGACCACGGGTCAGCGCGACGAAAGTGATCGAAGCACGCTTGCGTCATCTTGCGGTGAACAGTAAAGAGGCGGCTTGCATGTCCCTTCGAGACCGCGGGGCCACCGCTCATTTACTGTCCTTACCTGGGAACCGTCGGTCCACGTGTCCCATTACCCTGTCTCTCGCGCCACGTACGCCGCATGCACGACGCAGAGTGAGTGACAGGCGTGCGGGATACGGGAAGACATGCGCGCGTGGGTCGATTCCCACGCGCCTTCAATTGGGCGAGGAGGGCGGTTGACCGCCTAGCCCGCTGTCTCCTTTAATGAGCCGGATGGGCTGAGAGGGGCGGCTGAGCCCCGCCCCCGTCTCTTTATAAGGAGGGGAGCGGGAGGAACGACGCCCCTCAGCCCTTCATCATCCGCCTCTCCCCATCCCTGCTCCTTCCTCTCTTCTACCATGGCGAGAGGGCGTGGTGATGCTTCATCGGTGGTGGCGAGGGTCTCTGCTCGACAATGCGTCGCCCCTCCCCAAGAGCTCGTGGTGGCGGAGCCAGTCGTTAGAGGCAGGGGGAGGGGCGAGGTCGAGGCCGTCGCGGCACTCGGGGAAGAGGAGGACGGTGCAGCGCATCGGCCTCGCCTCCGCAAGGGGCCCCTCCCTCGGTGGAGGGACACGTCGGGGACAACCCCTACGAGTTCTTCATCAGGCTGCGCCAGCCACCACGCCGTCGTCTTCGCCTCCCGACCCCATTTGCACGGGAGATGGAGCTGCACCCGTCGCAGGCGCTGCGGCTGCATATGAGGGGCTGTGGGAACAGCGGCACATGGGCTGATGTCGAGTTCCCTGCCCCCCACGTCATGTATCTTTGCCGAGGGTGGAAAACCTTTGCTCGCATCCATAGCCTGGCAGAGGGGCTCACTCTTCATTTCAAATTAATGGAGAGTGGCCTCCTCTCCGTCAAGATCTTTGGGCACTTCGGAACTCGCATAAGGTGCTGCGTGGAGAGCTCCTCTGATGATGAAGACTCCTCCTCGAGCAAAAGTGGCGAGGAGGACAGCGGCAGCAATGACGAGGGCAGCGGGCAGCAGGATGATGGGTCCGACTAAGCGTCGGGCGTGTTGCTCCGGGCGAGACCGGCGATCCCACATCCGTGTCGCCGGCTCCTTGAACTTCTCGAGGTCGCCTCCTTGGGCGGCTGGCGTAGGGAGGACGGAGAAGGCGAAGAAGGCGGGTGGCGGGCCGTCAAGTCGGAGTATGATGGCACCGACGCCTTCATAGCGTATCAACGGACCGCTACCTCATCTTCCAGCTCTTCCTCCGGTGCCACCACCGCCACCCTCTCCTAGGCGACCGCCGGCATGTTCTCTTGGCGCCTTCTGCTTCTCGTACCTTGCCTAGGCGCTCCTTCTGCCCTTTTGCCTTCTTGTTTCATTTCGTGAGGAGAGGGACAAGAAAGGGATTATGGGAATCTTATCTTTTTTCAGTTTGTAAGCCCACGGGCCTTATTTAGATCTAAAACCTGTAATCTCCCTGTTCATGTTTACATTCTGTACAAACTGTACTTGTATGGAATGTATTTAATGGAAAAAGGGTGCTTGCCGGGTCTTGTGCGTGCGTGTGAGCAAAGCCCATACCAAGGAACAAATCCTTGTTATTTTTAATATAAACAACGCTGCCCAGCAGCAGGCCTTACCATTCCCCCACTCCGTTCGCCTGTACTCACGCCTTTGGCGGAGGCAGGGACGAAGTGGGGTGGGCCCTACGCTTGCTTCCTTGCCGCCGCGGCTACAACCATATTCCAAACCAAGAAACTCTTGGGTGATAGGAACGAGGGGAGCACGGCGGACTTGGAACAAAACGAGGTTCTGTACGTCCCAAGTTTCATACGGAAATGCATGACAGGGGATATCTGAATCCGCAGCCCCCGGCGATCCTGACTTGCCGTGGGTGGACCATCGTGTCTTCAACCCTCGGCAAGCTTGGCTTGCCGGGTCCGGAGCGCCGGCTTGTTCTTTCCCTTCCACTTGGCTTGGCGGAAACATTCATGTACCTTGCGTACCAAAGAGGATGGATTGGAACAAAATGACGCAAACTTGACCTCTATGCTAGGGGTTAGTCGCTGCTAAGCACTATCAACCCTAACCGAGGGAGAGACTCAATCTAGCATGCATGCTATAACTTAGGGCGCCAGCACTTCGTTTATTTATGCTTAGGGTCTGCGCCTGGCTTTGTATAGAGGGTTACATGCCTTGGCGGCAAGGCTTGTACAAAAGGTGGCTTGCCGGGGGGGCCGTCAGACGCGCCTTATAGGTAAAACTTGCGAAGATGCTCGATGTTCCAGGAGTTGCTCACTGGAATGGCATCTTTGGCCTCCAGGCGGACTGCGCCAGGCCTGGTGACTCGTGTTACCCGATAAGGGCCTTCCCACTTCGGCGTCAACTTGTTGGAATTCTTGGCCGACTGAACATGCCGAAGAACAAGGTCCCCTTCCTCAAAGCTCCGGGCATGAACCTTGCGGCTATGGTAGCGACGCAAGGCTTGCTGGTAGCAGGCTGCTCTCACAGCCGCCCGTAGACGATCTTCCTCAAGGAACGCTGTGTCATCTTGCTGCAATCGCTCTTGCTCAAGCTCATCATAAGCGAGCACTCGAGGTGACCCGTATATGAGTTCCGTGGGGAGAACTACTTCTTCCCCGTAGACCAGGGTAGAGGGTGTCTGGCCGGTGGCTTGATTTGGCGTTGTTCTGATCGACCAAAGAACCACCGGCAACTCGTCAATCCAGCGCCTTCCACTCTTGCGCAGCCTATCGAAAGTCTTCGTTCTTAAGCCCTGCAGAAATTCGGCATTTGATCTCTCTGCTTGGTCGTTGCTTCGTGGGTGTGCCACGGAAGCAAAACAGACCTTGCTGCCGAGATCCTCGATGTACTGCATGAAGGCGTGGCTTGTGAACTGTGTGCCGCTGTCGGTGATGATCCTGTTGGGTACACCAAAACGGCAAACTAGCCCCTTGAAGAACTTGAAGGCTGACTGTGTTGTCACGTTCCTCACTGCTTCCACCTCAGGCCACTTTGTGAACTTGTCAATTGCAATGTACAAGTACTCAAAGCCCCCGACGGCGTGGGGAAAGGGGCCCAGTATGTCGATCCCCCAGACCGAGAATGGCCAGGAGAGAGGGATCATTTGCAAGGCTTGGGCTGGCTGATGAAGTTTCTTCGAATGGAACTGGCACGCTTCACACTTGGTTACTAGTGTCGTTGCATCCTGCAGGGCAGTGGGCCAGAAGAAACCTTATCGGAAGGCCTTGCCAGCAAGGGCCCTTGACCCTATGTGGGAGCTACATATGCCTCCATGTATCTCTGCCAACAGCTCCAGTCCTTCCTCCCAGGAGATGCATTTTGATCTCACCCCATTCGGTCTTTTTCTATACAAGACGTTGTCAATGAATTGGTACACAGCAGACCGGCGGGCTACTCTCTCTGCCTCTTCCTGTTCCTCAGGAAGCTCTCCTATTTGGAGGAATCGGACGGTGTGCTGCGCCCATGCCGGAGCCTGTGGCTCGACGGCGAGGACCAAAGGCATTTCCTCTGCCGCGGGAGCGGTTGCCTCCGTGGCAAGGGCATGGCGCCCCGCCGGAGTCGGTTGTCCCAAGGCAGGCTCGGCGTCCATGGCAACTCCTTTGCCGGCGGCTCCAGGGAGCTCGGTGGGGAAGTACTTGCCGGAGCCTAGCTTCCTTCGCTTGTTCTGTTCTGTTGACGGTTCGGCGGATGGTTGGGTTAACCGAAGCACAAAATTACCTGGTTCCACAGGTAGCTTGAGGGCAGCACACTTTGACAGTTAGTCGGCGACGTCATTCTCCAGTCGGGGGACATGTTCTGCATGTATCCCGTCTATCAGCGGGCTTTGATAATCCTTGTTGATTTGCCTGACGACGAGCTGTGAATCACCCCTGACGATGAGCTTTTTGACTCCGAGGTCCGCTGCGATCCTGAGACCGGCAAGCAAGCCCTCGTACTCGGCGGCATTGCTAGTTGACATCTCCCGGGGAAAGTGCATTTGGATGACATAGTTGAGGTGCTCCCCGGTGGGCGCGACAAGCGACATCAAAGACCTTGGCGTTGCGTTGCGAGAAAGCCCCATCAAAGTACATGATCCAATTGCGGCTCATTTCCTTGCTGGGGAGAGTGGTCTCTTGTACCTCTTCGTCGGGCGTCGAGGTCCATTCTGCAACGAACTCCACCAAGACTCTGCTCTGAATCGTCGAGGTGCTCTCGAACTTTAAACCAAAACTGGACAGCTCCAGGGCCCATTCCACAACCCTCCCCATTGCATCTGGGTTATGCAGTGTCCGTTGCAACGGGAGGCGGGTGACAACGGTGATCTTGTGTGCTTGGAAGTAATGACGCTGCTTCCTCGAGGCCATAAGGAGGCCGAAGAGCAATTCTGACACACAGTACCTCGACCTAGCCCACAGAGGGAGGCGACAGTAAAGCGGGTCTTTGCACCATTTTATTCTTTTGCACCACTTCACCTAGACACGTGGGACCTATTGCACTGGCGTCAGCCCCTGCCGGGGACTCAGTCTTGCCGGGACCGAGCCCTGCCATGGAGGGTTCCGGCTCACCATCCGTTGATTCTGCCGCTGCCGCTGCCTCTTCGTTGACCTCTCTCTGCGCCACCAGTGTGGCGCTAACCACCTGATTCGTTGCCGCTAAGTACAACAACAACGGTTCTTGTGGTTTAGGCGCAACCAGCACTGGGGTAGAGGAGAGGTATTTCTTCAAATCATGCAGCACTGCGTCGGCCTCTGGGGTCCACTCCACTGGGCCCGCCTTCTTCAAGATCTTGAAAAAGGGAAGGGCATGCTCCGCGGACTTGGAGATGAATCTACTCATGGCGGCAATGCAGCCAGTGGGCCGACGCACGTCTTTGATCCGCTTAGGTACCTCAATCTGCTTGATGGCCTTGATCTTATCTGGGTTTGCCTCAATTCCACGCTGCGACACAAAGAACCCGAGAAGCTTGCCGGACGGGACACCGAAGACAAACTTCCCAAGGTTCAACTTGAGGTTGATCTTGTGCAGGTTTGCAAATGTTTCCTCAAGATCTTGCACAAGTGTTACCTTGTCCTTGGTTTTGACCACTGTGTCATCCATATAAGCTTTCATATTTCTATGTAGCTGGGGCTCAAAACCAATTTGGACTGCTCTTGCAAAGGTTGAGCCAGCACTCTTCAACCCGAAAGGCATCCGTAAAAAGTAATACGTACCACATGGGGTGATGAATGATGTCTTCTCTTCGTCTTCGTTTGCCATGAAAACATGATGGCACCCTGAGTAGGCGTTGAGGAATGATAGAAGGTCACACCCGGCCATGGAGTCAACAATCTGGTCGATGCGCGGTAACGGAAGGGTTCCTTTGGACAAGCTTTATTGATGTCTGTGTAATCAATACACGGTCTCCACTTCCCGTTTGCCTTGTGCACCACTACCGGGTTGGCCAACCACGTCGGATGGAGCACCCCCCGTACCAAGCCTGCCGCCTCTAGTTTTCTGATCTCCTCCATGATGAACTCCTGCCTCTCCAGAGCTTGCTTCCTGACCTTCTGGTTGACGAGCCGTGCATGAGGATAGACAACAAGATGGTGCTCAATCACTTCCCTGAGAACGCCGGGGATGTCAGATGCTTGCCATGCAAACACATCGACATTCGCCTGCAGGAAAGTGACGAGCTCGCCTTCTATTTGCCGTCGAGGGTGGAGCTTATGGTAAAAGCCACTCCCGTGTCGTCCTCCTTGACGGACACCTTCTTGGTCTCTAGTGGTGCTGCTCTGGACTTCTTGCTCTTGCCGGTGGAGCTCTCTTGCACGTCCTCGATAGGAGCGCAACACCCCGAGGAGGTGCGCTTGCCGGAGTGGGTGCGAGGAGTCTCGCCGGTCTTCCTTCCTCCCGGGGCTTCAGTGGCAGGAGCAGGTGCCTTGGCGGCAGCCACTGCAACCGCTTCCCAGTAGAGTTTGTCAGCGCAAATCAGCGCGTCTTTCTTGTCGTAGGGGACGGTGGTGATGTTCATCGGCCCTGGCATCTTCAATGTGTTGTAGGCCTAGTGAGAAGCCGCCATGAACTTGGCTAGTGCCGGGCAGCCGAGGACCTGTTGTAAGGCAAGGGGATCTCAGCTACATCAAAGACAATCCTCTCCGTCTTGTAGTTTAACTCGCCTCCGAATGTCACGGGCAGCATGACCATTCCCTTCGGCTGGCTCCTCCCCGAATTGACCCCTTGGAACATGCCCGTCTCCTCGAGGTCTCCATCAGGGATCTACAGCCTCTTGATCACAACAGGCAAGATCAAGTTCAGACCGGCCCCGCCGTCAACTAACATCTTCATCACCCTGAGGTTGCGGATTGTTGGTGAGACCAAGAATGGCAGGCACCCGACCACAGTAGTGCAGTCAGGGTGGTCCTCGGTGTCGAAGATGATAGGCATCTTTGGACCACCAGCTGACTTCCATGTGTCGGCGGCGGCTCCTTCTTTGTGATCTCATCGCCCTTTGCTTGGTGGCGGTGGGATGTATCTGTGGCGCCACCATCGGCCACATGGCCTCTGTAGCTTTACGGAACTCGTGGTCGCGGACTCACCATCCTCGTCATGATCATCGTCTTCACGCTTCTTGTCACGGCCCGGCGGGCCTCTCCTGCTGATTATCTTTGCTTGGCGGCGGCCTCCTTGGCCGCCGTTTCTTGAGTATCCTCGGCACCCTCTTGGCCCTTCTCCTTGTCCCCGCTCATACTCGACTTTACGCTTCTCGTGAGCAGCTCAACTTGCCGATAGTTACGGAGGTCGTGGCCCTTGGTGCGGTGGATCTTGCAATACTGCTTGTCGGAGCCCCTTGGCTTGTCGGCAGCTACCAAGGCCCGGCAAGCGGCGCACCCGGCAACCTCCTTGCCGGGGTCGCTTGCCTTGGCCTTTTTGGTGGTGCCAGTGTCGTCGGACCCCTCGACGGCAAGCACGGTCTTGCCCTTGCGCTTCCTGTTGCGGCGCCGACCCTTCTTTGCTGGGGTGGCGGTGTCATCCGTGGAGTCTGTTTCATGTGAGCATCTTATTTGAGGTACTTCCTCCCTCTTATTTCGGCGCACCGATCGCCAGAACATAAAGCTCGGCCACATCCTTAACCTTGTTCATCGCCAGCTCCTCAGGCATCTTGCGGTTGCGCACATTCTGATGGAATGCACTGATCACGGCGGTAGGATGAACGTCGGGAATGTTGTATTGCACTCGGTTGAACCTTTTGATGTAGTTGCGCAAGTTTTCTCCTTCCTTCTGGGGGATGATATGCAAGTCGCTTGCCTGGCCATGAGCTTGGTGGCCTCCAGTAAGGGCGCCAACAAACTCATGACACAGATCCGCCCAAGAAGAGATGGAGTCCACCGGCAAGTGCATCAATCATGACATAACATTGGGCTTGAGTGCCAACGGGAAGTAATTGGCAAGCACCTTATCGTCGCGAGCCCCAGTAGCTTGCATCACGATGGTGTAGATGCTGAGGAACTCCGACGGGTGAGTCTTGCCGTTGTACTTCTCACCAACGTCGGGCTTGAACGTGCGGTGGGAGGTCTGCTAGAACTGCCACAGCTCACAAGTGAAAGCCGGATAACCCACCTTGTAGGTAGGCCGCCGCAGCCTCCCGGTGTTGGGTGGTCCATAGTGGGCCCTGCCCGCCTGTCCGACTGGTGGTGTGCATCGCGTTAGCGCTCGATGGTGGTTCGTGCGTCTTCATGAGCTCGCTCCCGAAGAACTTGAAGTTGGTCGCGGTGGGTTCGTGGGTCAGACGACGCTATGGAGATATCATCCCGAGCGTCGCCGCGACGGATCGACACCCGCAGTGGCTGGTGTGGAGGAGGGGAGTGCACCGTGGCTGCATTGCCTCCAGCCCGTCCACCGCTGGCATGCGGTGGCTCATCGGAGCGACGGCCTACGGGTCCCGCCGGTCACAGTTCATCTTTGTTGGCGATGCTGACGAGGCTCCGGATGGTGGCCCTCCATTCGTCGAGCTTCTTCGCAATGGGAGGAAAGTCGAGGAGCAGCTGCGCGCCCTAGGGCTTCTGCTGGTGTGGGCGGCAGCAAAGCTGCGTGGACCGTGATGCGTTTCGACTTCTAACTACGTTAGAAGGAGCTCCATCACGGCCCTGCGGCCATCCGCCACCTCCGCCAACGCCTCGGCGCACATGCTGGCCCTCCTCGTCACGTGAAAGGCGCACGGGACTCTTCCCAGGGCGGCGCCCAGGGTCACCAGCGGGGCGGCGCTGCTCATCGTGCACGACCTGAGAAGAGCGCGCCGTGGGCGCCGGTGTTGGTGTCTTGGAGGTCCCCGCGCCGCCGTCTGGCGGCACGACGACGCCCCTGGAGGGCCCGCGCCACCTGCGGGGGGCCCAACTCCGTCTCTAGAGTTCGTGATGTGTCGCTCGTTGCTGGCGCCTGACAGCGCCGCTCCTGAGCCGGACTGCGGTGATGTGGATGTTGCGAGGCTGCGCCACGAGTTCTCTCCGTGGTGGCCTCCTCTTGGTCCGCACCGGCCTGAGCGATCCGGTCCGAACGAACCGATCGCCGTGGTCGTCTTCTTCTTGGGAGCCATGGCAATGAAGAGTTGTGCCACTAGTTGCAAAACCAGATGCTCGCTACTGTGCCCCCTACCTGGCGCGCCAAAGATGTCGGTGGGAAACGACACCTATGGGATCACAAGAATCCCTACTATGGTTGCGGGAGCCTTTGGGTGGTGAGAAAGCGAGGATCGTGACGGTACAAGCATGCTGGTCGTTTACCCGAGTTAAGACGCGAGATCGCAACACCTAGTCTGCTTTGATGTGTGTATTTGTGTTCTTGAGGTTTTGAACTAGCTACAATGAGCATAACTGGTCCAAAAGTCCGAATCCTTCTCATGGATGCCTTGGGCCTCCTTTTATAGGTAAGGGGATCGCCACAGTGGCACACAGGAGGTGGCATCGGGGTACTGTGATTAAGCCCATCCCTTGCCATTATGGGACAAGGTGCATTTACTGCGCCCCTGACGTGTCCCCTCTACTTTACCGCTGCTTCGCCCTGCCTCGACACGCGCCTTGGCGACAAAGGCGGCCGGTATCATGTAAGGGTGGCAGGCTGCTTGAGGTGTAAGCGGTGGTAGGGCCTTCACGAAGATTTGCATGCCACCACGTAGGCATGCGCTGAGTTGGCTGAGAAGCCTTGTGCTGACACGTAGGTGCCTGCCCAGCTGGTGGGCTGGCAGCTGCATGGGAGCGATGGCAGAAGCTTGGCGGGTGAGGGCTTGGCTGTGGCCTCGCGGACGTCCTCGGCAAGGGCCTTGCTGGGGCCCCCGCAAGGGTCTCACCGCGGCGTTGCGGTCGTCCCCGGCAAGGGTCTTGCCGGGGGCCTTGTGGGTTTCCTCGGCAAGGATCTTGCCGAGGTTCGTCATCTTCTACTCTTCTCATTTGGAGTGTTCCTTGTCTTCCCAAAGATCTGCATGTCACCATGGAGACGCCCCCGAGCCCATGTCCCAACGTGGTTGGTGACGCTGGAGAAACTGGGGCCTTAGGGCGGCGCACCCTGCTGGCGTCAGGTAGGCTGCCCCGGCAAGGGCCCTGCCTGGGCCGTGGGGAATGTCCCGGCAAGGGCCTTTCCGGGGGAAACCACCCCGCCTTCTTGCTCTTTATGCTTCTGTCTTGGCGTTGCTTTGATCCTGTGTTGTGGCTCTGATTTCCTGTATCCGCGCTGCTTAAGTGTGGTCGTGGGCACGGCTCTGACTGCCCGTGCACAAATAAGGGGTACAAAAGAGCGCCCCTGTTTTAGTACACCGACATCAAGTTTTGCAAAGTTCAGTGGAGCCACCATACCGAGGAGGAAGCCAGCTAGAAGCAAGAAGATCTTCGTAGAGACCACCCAAACCTTTTTGCTGACCAACCTGAATCTCGAGGGCGAGATTCATCTTAAGGGGGTTAGGTTTGTAACATCCCAATTCTCAATTCGGATGTTACACATAGATCATCATATGCATATCATATTTATTCTTGCATTTTGGTTGGGATCCTGGAAATCTTAAGCAACTCAAGGACCCAAGGAGAGAGTTGGAGGTTTCACAAAAATCATATTTGAATTTATTTCAAATTTGAAGAAAGGATCAATTTGATTTTATTATTTTCTCTCCAATTAATTTTGATATTAAAAATAACTGAGAGAAGATAATATGACTTCTTCAAACTAAAATAAATGAGAGAAGATAATATGACTTCTCTTCAAACTAAGTCGGAAACTGCTCAGTTTATTTGTGCGAACTGGGTGAAAACCTGCACAAATGGCACACCATATCTAGCTAAACTAGGTGTAAAGCACGACAAGACATACAGAAACGCCAAAAAAACTGAGAAAACACATCACAAACAGAGAAGCCCAACACTGACAAGACCAACATCATCGTACATCGTCAATCCCGCCCACAACCCTGACGACTTCGCCACACCATCACCGGAGTGCACCTCTCTACCGCAATGGTCACCTCCACCACAAGCATGTTGGATGGCCTCGCTGCCATGAGAGAGAGAGAGGACATATCCATAGGGGAGCGGACATGTGTCACTCCATCCCAAAGTGGACGGCCAACATGATTTTTTGTCGCAATTGCATGTGAAGAAAGCTCCAACTGCCCACCACTGCGGGCGACCTGTCGGCCTAGAAGGATGAGCCACCATAGACATAAGACAACCCGCCATCGCTACCTCCCGGCCAACCACATCACCACAACTTAGAGCAACTCCAACGGGCCAACCCAAACGGACGGCGAATTTGTCCGCTTTTTGTCCGTTTGGGTCAGCCGCCCGCCTGATGTTCGCCCTGTTTTAGATTTGGGTCAGGCAGTGCGCCTAACGCGCCGACCCATTTCATGTCCACAGTGAACATTTAAAAAAAGGCCCACGGCCGATCATGCCAGCGGCCATGTCTCATGCCGGCACCATGCTAACACCGACATACAATGTCGACTTCAAAAAATAACACCACAGTTCATGCTGCCGCACTCGCCAGCCGGCCGGCACACATGCCAGCACACAAAAAGGGTGGGACTTGAGTTCGACCATGCCATCGCGACCCCCGTGGTTATGCCATCACACCTGCCGGCATCCAAAAAAGATGGCGCTCGCTGCCATAGATCACTCGTTGTCGAACTTGAGCATGTCGGCCTGCATCTTCTCGAACCACGGCCTTTTCCTTGGTGACATGGTGTTGAGATCCACCTTCATGATCTCCACCCCGGTCATGATGCTCGCGAGAGCCACTTCTTTGGCCTTGTTCTTGGCGTTGGCGGCCTCGATCTCTAGCATCTTGGCTTGCTTCTCCGCCTCCATCTCAAGCATCCGTGCTTGCTTCTCCGCCTCCATGTCAAGCCTCCTCCTTTGGATCTCCATGAAGCCATTCATTTGCTCTTCTCTTTCTTGCCGGAGCTTCTCCTCCCTTGAGTCCTTCTTGGTGATCATGCCCTCCACGGTTGTGATCAGGGCGATCGATGCCGCATCCAGCTTGTCCTCCTTCTTGGAGTTGGTCTTTCCCCGCGGTCGAGCCTTCTCGCCGTCCCCAACCTCCTCCACGGCTTGCTTCCCACCACACGACTTGAGGGCGGCATATTGCGCCTTGAACTTCTCCTCGTGTCTGATCACCCTAAAGCAATGGGAGAGGTTGAAGCACTTGCTATTGTGTTTGTCACGCCCAATATGCAACCCTATCCTAAAGGAACTCAAAGGTCCCACTAAGGATAGAAGTGCTTATTGGAGACGCTTTTGCAAGGTGGATATCATTACATCGTACCATTACATAATAGTTTGGGATACATACAAGAGGCATACAATGCCACACGAATACAACATCATCATACATAAGAGCATCATCCGACTACGGATGAAACACAAACAGAAACTCAAATGACATCCACCCTGCTAGCCCAGGCTGCCGACCTGGGACCTATCCCTTGATCGAAGAAGAAGCAGAAGAAGAACTCCAAAACAAGCTATATCGCTCTCGCGTCATGATCATCGCAACCTGTACCTGCAACTGTTGTTGTAGTAATCTGTGAGCCACGAGGACTCAGGAATCCCATTACCATGGGTATCAAGACTAGCAAAGCTTAATGGGTAAGGAATGGATAAGTGGTGAGGTTGCAGCAGCGACTAAGCATGATATGGTGGCTAACATACGCAAATAAGGCGAGAAGAGAAGCAGCGGAGTGGTCGTGAAGCTAGCAATGATCAAGAAGTGATCACGATCTCCTACTTCGTCAAACATAACCCAAAGCAGTGTTCACTTCCGGACTCCGCGAAAAGAGACCATCACGGCTACACGCGCGGTTGATGCGTTTTAATTGAATCGGTGTCAAGTTCTCGACAACCGGATAGTAACAAATTCCCATCGCCACATAACGCGGACCACGGCTCTCGAGTTTATACCACGGAGGGTGTCCCAACAAGCCCATCACAAGCTCTCACGGTCGGCGAAGGATATACCTTCTCCGGGAAGACCCGATCGGTCTCGAAATCGGTTTACAAGACATTTCGACAATGGTAAAATAAGACCAACAAAGCCGCCCGATGTGCTGACAAATCCCGATAGGAGTCGCGCGTACCTCGTTCTCGGGGCACACGGATAAGTCAAACTCTGAGTAAAACCAGCCCTCAAGTTTCCCTGAGGTGGCCCCGCAGGCTGCTCGGTTCGAACCAACACTCGAAGGAGCACTAGCCCGGGGGGGTAAATAAAGATGACCTCATGCTCCGGAAACCCAAGGGAAAAAGGCATAGGTAGGCAAATGGTAAAACCAAGGTTGGGCCTGGCTGCAGGAGTTTTATTCAAAGCGAACTGTCAAGGGGGTCCCATAAATCACCCAACCGCGTAAGGAACGCAAAATCAAGGAACATAGCACCAGTATGACGGAAACTAAGGCGGCAAGAGTGGAACAAAACACCAGGCATAAGGCCGAGCCTTCCACCCTTTACCAAGTATATAGATGCATTAATTAAATAAGAGATATTGTGATATCCCAACATAATCCTGTCCGCCATGGAGCAATCTTCAACTTCACCTACAACTAACAACGCTATAAGAGGGCACTACTAGGGAAAAGGCTAGCAGCAGCGCGGGTTTTAGATGTATCAGTAGCGCGGGTACACGCGCTACTAATAAAACACTACTGACTAACTCATAGCGATGGCGTGCTCACCAGCTCTTGCTACACAAATGTGTGACGGTAGCAGTTAGAGGAAGCTTCGCTCTTGCTATTAGCGCTAAGCGCTCTTTGGTAGACGACGCTACTACTATTGAGTGCTGCTTGCTAACTTTTATACACTCGCTCTTGCTAATTTAAGTAGTTTTTTGGCATATTTGTTTTGTATTTGAACAGGCTTTGTAGAAGAATCTTTAGCACATAGAAATGTCATCATGATACACATACAAATGCTGCGAGACCATAAATGTAATCATAGCATGTACATACAAATAGTCTCATCATAATCATCATCCAACACAAAGTGATATCTTGTCATCATCTCGAAAATAGCGATACATGCAAGTCTCAAATACTTGCAACTACAACAACGTCATCCATCTAAACAAAGGTATCGCAAGAAGTGCTATCACTATGAGTGAGGCGGAACTATCTGATACATGAGGTGGCGATTCTGAGTCCTCTCTTGCGCTAGCGTGAACCTCAAGTAACTAGCTTCTCCTTCTTATGCGCTTTTGAAGCCTTTATGGCTGGCGCCCGTGAACCCATTCACTTGCGCGACACTCATGCCACTCGTTGTACACCCGGAACCTTCCCTTTGTACACGACATAGCATTTCCATCTAGCCATCAAGAAACTAGGTACTGTTAGAGATGCATGTTCATGAAGAGGATGTACAATCATATATATGCAACAAAATATACTAGAGCAACACCGAAAAAAAGGGTTAGCAACTAGATGCAACATATCTGATGCATAAATTAATTAACTAGAAGTGCGCGGTCATCGTGCCAAACTAACAAAGTAGCGTTACGCAAGTTGGCGAGGACCATGGACATCACAAAGTTTCATCGCTACAAAAAGTATACAAGTTCAACGACACATATCATCATCATCGGCATCATAAATCACTAGAAGTTCCATCCTTCCATATCATCGAGGGCGAACCCTAGCTTCTTGAGCGGTGTGAGGTCTAGGCGTTGCATGCCTATCACGAGTTGAGACGTCATTTCGCGATATAGGGCCGTGGTGGAACATCCCTTCTCATCGGCGACTTCTTTCATGATGATCGTCGCAATATCGCTTTGGATCGAAAGAAGTCATCTCTAAGTTTATAATTAAGCTTCCCCATGAGATTCTAGCCACTTGTGGATATGATCATCATTTCTTTGTTAATCGAAGCTTTGGTGATCCTGTTGAGCGATGCGAGGAGAAGTTAGTTTTATATGCGAAACCCATCTTCTTGTTCCTTTGTTTCTTGATATGCGTGGCCACCTCTAAAGCTGAAGCCTTGGAGAGCATCATCTAGAATATTCATTATGTGGGTGTAGTCCTTTTCTCGTAGTCTCTGGAAGGGTCAAAATACAGCGTGGGAGACTTGCGGGTAAAAACGATAAGGGCCAGCGCCCGTTCTTTGCGAGGAAAAAGACACCTCAAATTATTCCCCATATGAGAGAGAAGGAATGATTGAAATGTCTGAAAGGGTTGTCGGAACTGATTTACTTTGGATGATAAGGCACGAGGACAATTTGCGGTCCTTGATACGTAGCATGAAGTTTTGGAGGTACTCCTAGCAGTTTCACGCTCAAAGTCGCGAGACTCAAGAAAGACTTCGTGCATGTAATGCGGATCCGCCACAGATTTGCGAGACTTCTTCACTCTTCATGACGGAGCTCATATGTAGCACAAAAAAGGCGGATGATGGTAAAATCAAGCCGCCTTGTTAGAAACATCTCAAAGATATGGTCAAACCGCGGGAAGAACACCTCCGCGGGCGTGTGTCGACGTAGCACTTCCCTCAAGCACACGAGCAGCGTATGTCGGATATCTGGATCCTTTGAGGCTAGTAGGCTTTTCTCGGTCGGCGGCACATGGTCGTGCAGTCTCTTGAGATCCCCGATAGTGCCTCCGGCCGGTTTCGGCGATAGCATCGGCTCGCCCGTGAGATGGAACATGACCGCACCTTTCACGGGTACACGCTCTTGAGAATGCATCGTCGGCTGCTGTGTGCTCTGGCTTGTTTGGAGGCGATTACCTTCCCGATCTCTTCCTCTCCTTTTCTTGGGCACACCTTCAGACCCTTCCTTAACCCCGCCCAGTGTTCCCGGGCTAAATCTTTGTCACGACCCTCGCGCCCGGCTAGTTGAGCCTATGTTGGCGGCATCTTGACGAGGATTTCATGAAGAGAGACCTTTTGTAATCCATAGTGCGACCCTGCCGGGCATATCATCCATATCCTCATTAGCAAGTGATAGCCGATTCGTCATATGGTTGACTCATCATATCTATGTCACAGTCATACTGCGTTTGTATTGAGGTAATCCATAGGGTCGACCTCCGTCTCATCATCTATTCTCATTCTCTACAGGAGAAATTACATCAGCCGATACTATTGCACCCCTTCATCATGTCGTCCGCCGCTCTCACCCGGCACTACGGGAGCTGGGAATTGCGTAGGGGGTGGTGGTCTCCACATGCTTGTTGATGTGTGGTAGTTATTAGTGTGCTCTCGGCGGCTCGAGCACGAATAAGATTCTTGACCATAGCAGCACCCAACCCTTGCGACTTCAATCCACGGCGGGGTCTCGTCGTCCGCTCCCACATCTTTGTCTTGGAGAGGCAAATCCTCGTGCCCGATTTCACATGGTCAAGCTAACCCTGAAGTGCCCAGCGAGATCGGCTGGTTGTGGAGCGTCGTTGAGAGGGTCCATTATCATCCCCTTTCCCGTCCACCTTCTGGCCTTTGATCAAGTAGAGTATGGTGCACGGGGTTTCTTTCGCTTGCAAACACATATGTATGTGGCGTAAAACAACCGAAAGGCAACAAAAATGGAACATTATCTATATATATATATATGTTGGTGCGACATGTAATTACCGTGACGGCGTCGAGCTCAGCCAAAGACGAAGGCCCACCTAGCGCGCTGAGGCCGAGGGCGGGCTGCTATGGCGGGAGCGGATTGCGAGAGAGGCCGGTTGCTTGAGCAAGTGATGGTGCGATGGTGTTGTTGTTCATGGAGTTGCTCGCTGTAAGCGGGCATCGAAATCATGTACCGTCTTATGCGGATTTTCCTTCGCCCGATTGATGATAGCTGGAACCAAATTAGTAGCAAAATCATTTCGCAGGCGATTACAAGCTGCATTGATTACTGCTATAGCAACTCATATTTGTCCTCGGCTGCTTTTTCGCGTCCTCATTTGCTTTTTTCGACCGCAAGCTTCAACCTTTGCGTTGATGCCGCTGACTAAACTTCTTTTTACGCTTCTTGGCCTCGGGTCGTCGTTGTAAAACACCTTCCACGTGGCCCCGCCTCCGGCCGTGCACACGACCATATTGCGGCGCTGGTCCAAAGGGAGTCCTTAAGTTCGTTCAAGGCCGGTTGAGAGGGTGTCCACTTGGGCCTCATCGAGAGAAGTAGGGCTTTCGGCTGCAAGCGGTGTTGCTTCTCGATAGTCTAATCAATTTCCTCGTGATCTTGTCGTGTAAAAACCTTTTCTCCTTGTCCCACTTGTAGCGGGCCCTGATGAAGTCATGCTCCAAGGGGTTGGTGAACTTCAGCGAAAGTGCAGGAGACCCGCGGCTTCACGTTCGCGTCCTCCTTATCCCATATGGGCCTTTTACCGAGGTAGCCACGGCTTCGAGGCGATGCTTCCGTGTTCCTTTTTGAAGGCTTTTGAATTTCGCAGCCTTAGCCTTGGCTGCCTCGATGGCGCAAGTGTCCTTGAACTTTTGAACTCCTCTTACGTAAGTGTCGGATTTTCCTCGAATCTTGGACAGGGTTCATCGGCCTCAATAGCTCGTTCACCCTCCCTTTCCGGAGGCCAAATCATTCTTGAACATGCCCATGGCGTGATTGTTAATCTTTTTCATCTTGGATCATCCACGGTTGTTCTATGTTATCATCCGGTCGGGGAACTTGAATCTCTTGTGCAACCGTTAGGAGCAAGCTGCGTCAAATGTTCTTTACTCCTTAAGTCATCGTCGTTGATGCTCGCGCATTCCGTGGATGCATCCTACTTGGTTCCCATAGCACTTGCGAGGTTCTTAGGCTCTAACGGCTCAAACTTGCGGTGCCATCTTTGTGATCACAAGTCGTCCAATCCCTAGTTTGTTAGGTTTTCGTATCCTCTGCTTCTTATGCTTCCTCTTTTCGATAGCGGCATCGGGGCGGTACCTTCCCTGCCGTACCTTCCCACCGGTCTCGGTGCCGCCATCGATCTTGGCGGCGTCGGTGTCGATGTCGGCGTCGATTACCATCATCGAGGCCGACCTACAAACCTTGCTTAGCGATCAAATAGTCAAGGTACTCTTGTTCACCCTCATAATCCATCTAAATGCGCATCTTGGTGAGAAGCCCCGTTTCTTCGTTGTTCGACATGTTTCCTATGATTAAGTGGCCTCATTTATTTCTAAAAGTATGAATAAATGAGAAATGACATAAAAGAAATCTATGTACCACTCGATATACCAACTATGTAGCACAAATCATGCATTTATTCACGGGAAATTTCGGCATGACCTTTGCTAAAAATGGACATATCGGCGCTGAAATTCACCGGAATGAAATGAATCAACATTCGGCGTAACATAGGCCACTCGGATCATTTTCCACATGACATGTCCAAAACATGATATATGCACATATCAAATGTCCAGTTCAAATTTGCATATAAATTCAGCTAATTTTGAAACCTAGCTAAATTCATAACTAGATAGATAACCTAATTAATTAACATAACCGAAGAACCCTAGTAGAGAGGAGGGGTTCTGAGAGTGCGAGGCGAGAGGCAGGCATGACGGCCGAGTGGGAGAGAGGGAGGCGGCCGACGGGCCGGGGGCGGGCGCTGAGGCCTTGGGGAGGAAGGGGCGCCGAGTCGGGGTGTGAGCCGGCCGAGTCGAGGTGAGGCCCGGTCGAAGTCGAAGGGCGGCGGGTCGAGGGCTAAGCCTTGGTCTGGGGTCGAGGGTCGAGGGCGACGGGCAGGGAGACGGGAGAGCGCTGGGTCGGGCAGCCGCCGCCAAGTGAGTCGTGAGTCAGGCCAGGCAGGGGTCGGGACGGCGGTCTGACGGGGAGAGAGAGTGGGGATTTGGGAAAAATGCCGGGATGAAGCGAGGCGAGTGAGAATTTTGGGTTAAGTGGGCGTGTGATGGCGCGTTATGTCAAAAGCAGCGCTACTAACATCGATAGCTATAGCGGTTTAGGAAAATGTGCTACTACTACATTCATAGCTGCGCGGTTTATGCAAAGCAGCATTTGCTACTACCGTCATCTTGCCAGTTTTCCTTTTCTTTTACTTTATTTTATCCCACTTTTATTTCGAGGCGGTGAGCGAAGGGAGGCGATATATATTGCATCATTTGGCGGTTAAATATGTATGCAAAATAGGAACATATTATTACACATCATTGGACCCATGCATAATAATGGCTAAGTGTGTATACAAAATAGGAACATATATATATATATATATTACACATCAAGGACATTCTTACAGATATGCATTTGATCAAGGCAATGAGGTGTATCGAGTTTGTGCAGATACTCCAAGTCCCAGAACACAGACCTCAACTTCCATACCTTGAGCGGCTCGGCGCTGTCTCATCGTCTTTCGGCGTGCGAGGCACTCCTTCCAGCTTTTTCAACAGCTCATAGATTTGGCACCGCCCGCTTATGTGGAGGTCCTCGATGCTCGGCGTGACCATTGAATAGATCTCCACGGTTTCTCCACGCGTCGTCTGTTCAAGCCATCTTGATGCCCCATGTACATGATTTTCCCAGACCGCCATCTTTCCTTGGCGTTAGCTGCTTTGAGGCGTCGTATCATCCATGCACCGCGCATCCGCAATATCCATGGCACACCGCCTGCCACATATCCGAATCGAGATAGTCCTGCCTTTGTCGTGATCATTGTGACTCTCATGTTGAAATACTCACCTTTCTTTGGCGTCCCATGTCTTGGCGGTGTTTTCCATAACGTGTCTAAGTCCTCTTGAAGTAGCCCCGGATACAAATTAATATTATTTCCTGGTTATTTCGGCCCTTGAATAAGCATGCTCATGTGAATGTACTTGATTTCATGCACAACCGGGGAGGTTGTACATCCATACAAACACGGGCCATGTGCTTTCTGGTTGGTGTTCGGTTGCCAAGCAGATTCATGCCATCGGTACCGCAGCCGAAACACGATGTTCCTTGCATCACATTCAAAATACCGATAGAAGTTGTTCAACGCTCTCCACCGGCTTCTATTCTTCCGTGTCTCGACTCGGATCATCTCCATCGTCGGGCTTCTTCCTCTCGCGTGCAACAGCATTAGCTTAGCTTCCTTGGGATCTACAAAATATCTCTCGAGGCGGGAGTGATTGGTAAGTACCATACAACTTTCTCGGGATATTTCTTCCGGCCTTCTTGTATCGAGAAGCATTGCACACCGGCGGCTTGTTTTTCGCGTGCTCCTTCCGATAAATTATGCAATCGTTGATGCATGCATGGTATCTAACGTGTGGCAGATCAAGAGGGCACACGATCTTCTTGGCCTCATCAACACTAGTAGGACATAGATTACCCGCGGGAAGAACATCCTTTAGGTACTTGAGATGCTCATCAAGGCTAGTGTCGGTCCATTTGTTTTGAGCCTTCGTCTTCAAGAGTTGGAGCGTGAAACTCAAGCGGGTCACCTTAGGATTGCAACCATCATACAATGGAGTGTTCGAGTCTACCACCAGTTGCTCCAGCAGCTCTCTCAGTACTCGTCTCCTTGCGAAGCAATGCTTGAACATGAGGGTCCCGCACAATTGAACTTAGTACCGACGAACTCTGCTGTGTGGAGTCCATGTCGTTCTCTCCGCCGCCATGTCCGGCCTCTTCTCCTCCGCCATGTCCGGCCCCTTCTCCGCCGCCATGTCCGGCCTCTTCCCCGCCGCCATTATCGATCATCTCTTCATCTTGCCCCGTGTCATCATTGCCTGCCCCGTCGGCATCCTCAACATCGTCATCCTCATCTTCAATTATCCACCGAGTATAGCCATCCATGAAACCAGTCATGAGCAGGTGCGCTTCCACACAACCATCGTCATGGGGGTCGAGCCAAACTATTCCTTTGCATTTTCGACACGGACATAAAACCTCTGTCCGGTTATTTTCTTTCATGTCCTGCACCGCCGACCGCAACCACCTGTCCACCATCGTTCAACTGACCATCGTCAACTCTGCACAGTAATAATAAACAAATCAATTATAAAATTGCATGCATGCATCAAAGTCATAAAAAAATTTGGCATGACCTTCCCTAAAAATAGGACATATATGGATCTAGAGTTTGCCCGGAATTCGCCAAAACGGAAATAAATTGACATTTCGGCAAAACATAGGCAACTCAAAAGCACAATTTGGCGGCGTCAACTCATGCCACACACACAATTTCCACAAACATATCACACACACATAAACATATTTCCATTTTGCAAAAGCATGAAATTTTCATCACCTCTATCTCGATCGAGATCGAGCACACGATAGAGATGATGTTGTAGGGAGATCAAAAGTGCACAAACCTCTTCTTGACAAAGATAGATCTAGTTAGGGGGCAAATAGGTCACTTAACTAAACCCTACATCTACCTAGCTACCTAATTTGGGAGGAGATAACTTCAACTAGTGGAGGGGGAAGGAAAAAGAGAAAGGAGATGCATTAATGGAGGTGGTGTAGTTATGTAGGAGTAATGAAGAGAGAGAAAGGTGGATAGAAGAGAGAGAGTAATGGGGGAGAAGTATTGAGGAAGAAGAAGAGTGAGAGCGGGAGCATGTGGTGGAGGTAGGGGGAAGGGAAGAGAGGAGGGAGGGGGAGGTAGGGGAAGGAAAAGAGAGGAGGGGAGGGGAGGGGACGGGTGGGGAAAGGTGTTGGGTTGGTGCGGGTTAGCGATGGCGGGACCAAACGCTAGCTTTGCTAAGGAATTAGCAGCAGCGCTTTGAAATCTGGCTCTACTACTAAGCGGGACAAAAAGTGTGGCAATTTGAAATTTAGCAAGAGCGATCTCTGGAAAAGCGCTACTACTACATATTTAGCGATGGCGCTGTTCATGACGACCGGCTATCGCTACTTTGAGTTAGGTGAACACCGCCGGTCGATATTTGTAGCAAACACGTTTTAAGCCGACAGCGCTCATTGCTAAATCCTTAGCAGCAGCGAGTTTCTGAACACGCTACTACTAATTAGCACATCGCTCATTTTTGAGCCGCGCTGCAGCTAAAATTCTGTGTATAGGCTTTTCCCTAGTAGTGGGGGCTGAGCAAATGCGGTAACATAGCCAAGCAATGGTTTGCTAGGAAGGGTGAAAAAGGTTAGAGGCTGGCATGGCAATTTGGGAGGCTTGAAGAGCAAATGATAGGTAGCGCAGCATAGCGATAGAATGAAGCAACTAGCATAGCAATGATAGTAGTGAGATCCAGGGTAGCGGTCATCTTGCCTGAGATCCCACTAGGAAGAAGAATGAGTCCATGAAGAAGACGAACGGGAGTAGTCAAACGAATCCTCACAATCGCAACATTACCGGAACAAAGAAGCAACACCGGAAAGAAACGATCAACATGGTAAATGCACAAGCATAAACATGGCATGATGCGCAAACAAGTATGATGCATGTCCGGTTTAATAAGGCATGGCATGGCAAAGTGCAACAAACCACACTACAAGTTAAGTGGAGCTCAATATGCAACGAGTTGCATATTGACGAAACACCACAACAATTATTTAGTTCATATCATTTAAGCTACCAAACAATATTAAATGCCGTTAAACATGGCAAGAGGTGAAGCATAATTAAGCTACCTATCTAGGCAAGTTTAAATAAGGCCGGAACAACAAACAACAATTCCGGAAAATCCCCATAGGCATATTTAGAATTTGTTACTGTTCTGCCCTAAAACATATTTTATTGTTGTTAAACAGGAAAATAAAGCCCACCATGTTAAACTAGGCATTTTCCCACCCCATTTACATATAAAGTTTATTTAAAACCGAGCTACGGTTGGTTAGTTATGAAATAAATCATTTAAACATGGCATTTGAGCAAATTTAAACAAACAGCTTTTTAAACATTTTAAACATGGATGAAAGTGGCATAATGTGAAACTAGATGAAATTCTAAGCATTTTTCATATTTAAAACATTTTAATCCGATGCACGGTTACTGAGATATTAAATGCATGAAGTAAGAGGGTTTTTCTGTAAAACAGTAAATCACTAGATAATGCTAAATTCATCCAGGCGAAAAAAACATTACGCGGGCCGAATCTGCAACAGGTGAAAGGGCTAGCGGGGCTGCTGATTGCTCACCGTGGGCCAAGCCCAGATGATGGAGAGGTAGGCCGGCTGGGGAGGCACTCACTGGGCCGGATCTGGAGGCAACGATGCGGTCAACGGGTGCAGCTGGTGCGCTCGTTCACCTCGCGTGGAAGGAGCAGAAGGGGGTCGGGGCGACGCGAGTGAAGCAGAGCAGCGTGGCAGGAGTCAGCGGGCGAGGAGGCAGGGCTCGTCCTCGTCCTCACGAAGCAAGACGATGGCGGCGGACTTGGCGCGTGGAGCAGCCGTCGGGAAGCAGGCGAGGCAATGGCTCTGAGGCGGAGGTCACGGATCCGGCACGGGCCATGGAGAGCTCCTACTATATATATATATATATATATATATATATATATATATATATATATATATATATAGACGGTCTATTCAGTAATATTAGCGAATAATTATTCTCGCACACCACTTCGCACTACACGCCAATGAAGCGCCTTCGCATCATTTTGACGACGAAACCGCAATAGAGACTAGTGAACTTCTCGTCGGAAAAAAGCGCACGCGTTATTTTCTCGATCTGTTTTCGCTCTAATTTTTTAACCGTTTATCGGAATGATGCGTGTAATATATCATTGAAAAGCTATGGATTAGGCGCAACTTCGACATGTTGAACACTTTTCGAGATTCCACACGGTTTAAGAGCAGTTTTGAAAATAGTGCGGCGGATGACGAGTGGCAGCGAGCATTTTTTCGCGTTTTTTCTAAACCGCTTGTCGGAACGAAGCAAATGATACGCCATTGGATAGTTATCGTCGAGGCGCGTCTTTTTCATATATAAACCTTTCTCTAATTCATTACGGTTTAAGAGCAGTTTCAAATTTACTAAATCGCGGAACTCTGTTTTTCAAATTTTTTGAAATTTTCGGTACTGTTTTCTCTCTAGTTTTTGAACCGTTTGTCGAAAAGAGGCGTATGATATGTCGTTGGAAAGATACGGACAAGGCGCAACTTTCATATGTTGAAATGGTTTTGAGATTCCTTACAATTTTTAGTTAATTTTGAAAATCGTGCGGCTGACTTCGAGAGGCAGCGGCTGTTTTTTCGCGAAATTTTTACGAACGGCTGGTCGGAATAATTCAAATCATACGTCGTTGGAAAGATATCGACGAGACGCAACTTTTTCATGTAGAACACTCTCTCTAATTCCTTACGGTTTAGGAGCAGTTTCGATTTTACCGAAAAGCGGACACTCTGTTTTTCACGACACCCAAATGGACGTGGGTACTTCATCCGACTGAAAACCGCACTGCAATGGACGAAAAACCGCACTGCATCACATCGGGTAAGAGAACTGCATGGTTACTTTTATTCAAAGGTGATATTTTTCAAGAACGGGAAAGTAGAGTGCACTTCAAATCGGGTGTAAACGAACCACAACACTATCAAGAAGTGAACCGCATTACTTTTTTTCGCTTCCATAACAATTTTTTTGCACTTTCGGGATGAACAACATCATACGGCCGACCGCACTGCTTCTGAATGAAAACCGCACTGTATCGAATGGGCAAGCCAGCTGCATAATATCTTTTTGTCGGATGTAAATTTTCTCACACAAGTTTTCGTGAGTTTTTGTCGTTTTTTTCCTACCTTTTTATGAACGAGGGCGGGCCGCAGAGACGGGGCAAGTGAACCGCATAATTATTTTGTTGTATCGAAGTGAATCACATAATTATTTTGTTGTTTTTAACTTTTTAAAAAAAAATTCTTTGTAAATTCATCCGAACAACATGGCCATTGCTAGTGAGCTGCATGAATAAGTCGAGTGGACTGCATTTAAAATTACATTTTTGGCTCCAAAAGATGTTACCTTCCAACAACACTCTTTTGATTTTTTTTAACAAACAAGTGAACTGCAACAAAGTATACTGAGCTAACAAAACTGTATGCACACACACACTTTTTGAAATGTTAGCAGAATATTTGCTTGCCACTTTTTGCAATTAAGACAAATGCCCTTCAACATATGGAACTAAACATACAATTTTGTAACATTTTTCTCATGCAGCGAGCTGGAGAAATCAAAAAAGAGATATTCAAAATTCATCCCGTTGGTGGAGCTGGTGGTAGCAACAAATCCCGACGGTGCTCGTCTCACAGTACAAAAGTGTACTTCTTCGGCAACGCCTTTGCGCTGCTCTCTAAGTGCGTTGTTTCGTAGCCATACTCGTACTGTGTCCCTCCTTTGCCACTCAAATCAAAATGCATCGGGTCCCAATAGTGGACTGCACCGCACAAGCTAATCACCGGAAAACTGAACAGCCCTTACATCGACCAAACTGCACGGCCAGGAAGTGGCGCCTCCGTCAGGCAAGAGCGAAACAAAAAACAGCACTGGAGCTCTCTCAAAAGCAAACTACACTGCGAAGAGTACAAATAAAGCAAAAAAATACGCCTGAGTTGCATGCACATGCGCTCTGCACCACACGGGTGCACCACGAGAACTGCTCGTCGTGTGTGTTTCATCATCCACCCCTAATATGCACATAGGGGTGCCGTGAGCTGCAAATTTGGAAAAATGGACCACAAGGCGACCTTGGTGGTGCAAAGAGCCAAAGCAACCTCTGATCTTTGTGAGGTTGGCACTGAGCCGTATCCATGGATCCGTGGCCGAGCTCACCAAACCCAGCTACAATCTAAGAGGACGCTCGAGGCTGGTGGTTACTGCACCGTGGCTGACGATGAGGGAGCCCGGCGAACCTGCACGAAGACAGGGGCCCTTTCCAAGCTGCACGGGGGCCGTGACCGAGCTGCACGGGGGCCGCGACCGAGCTGCATGTGGTGGGGTGGCGCCCGAGTACCTACGGATGGCACAGATAAGGGTCTCGCCGGAGACCGCCACGAGGAGAGGGCTCGTCGTCAACTTGATCCAGATCAAGGACGAATGGCGGATCCGGGCGTGGGGGATGGGTGATGCCGGGCAGGGGCGGCACGAGACCAGCCCGAGGAGCACCAGGAGGTGCGGCCAGCTGCGGCGCCGGCGGGGGAAGAAGTCGGATAAGGTCGGGGATGGACCAGAACGATGAGGTCGGCCCTGACCCGCTGGATGTCACCGTCGGCGCACGAGCTGGGGAGGAGAGGGCCATGAGGGGCTCACCGGATCTGGGGAGGAGAGGGCCACGGTGACCTCGACGCCGGGAAGGGCTGGTGCGGACCGCAATGGCGAAGACGATGTAGATCTAAGGTGGAGGAGGGATGAGCGGTGGCTCACGCGAGCAGGAGCTGGTTCGACGGGGTCTCAGGGGTGCCGGCTCCATGGATCCAGATGTGGCTCCGCTATTCTGGCGAACGCCCGACGGATCTGGGGAAGGGTGGAGCACCGGCGATCCCGGAGAGGTGGTGGCGCGCGGGGGGAGTTGGTGACCTGGCGCCGCGTTGGGGGTGGCGGCTCGGCGGCGTGGTGGGAACTGGTGGCCGGCCGTGTGGTGGGAGGTGGTGGCGTGTCCGCGCGGTGGGAGATGGCCGGCCGCGCGGTTGGAGTTGGTGGCCCGGCGGCGCTGTGAAGGGAGGGGAGCGGGGGGAGAAAGTGATGGTGGTGGGGAAGAAGGCTGAGGGTGGATTTCTTTTACTGCGTTAGTCAGCGAGGGTCGGGTCGGTTAGGGTGTTAGCAGAATAAGCCGGATTGATGTGCAGAATAAGGTCTTAAGGGTGTTATCATAATAGACCCACCTATATATATATATATATATATATATATATATATGCGAGTGAGTTTAATTAAGGGCGATCTAGTCCCTCCGATCGAAATCGGACGGCTGAGAAAATATAGGTTAGGAAGACTAACTAAGAAAACGGAGATGTTTTGTAGATGTTTGGGGATGATCCGGACCCAACGGTGACGACGACCCGGGTCGGGTTCGGGGGAGTTTCGGACGCGCTCGCGAGGGGGCTGCGAGCTGGCAAGAGGTTAGGTGGGCACAGTCAAGAGGGAAGCGAAAACCCGATTGGTCTCGGAAAAGTCAAGAAAGCAAGGGGGGACGTGGCAACTAAGAACGGGTGCCAGCTTTATGAAAACATGCAGATGCAATGCGCATGATGCTATGAGATGAGATGCATGACATGAACAAAATGCAAAACAAAAGACAAAAACCCAACCACGAAGGAAATATCATATCGCATCTCTGGAAAAGGCAAGAGTTGGAGTTACGAATATGGAAAGTTGTATCCGGGACGTTACAACACTCCACCACTACGAGAGGATCTCGTCCCGAGATCTAGGATGGCGCCGGAGAGAAGCGGAAGAGAAAGAGGCAAGACAAAGTTGCTTCTTTGACAAACGAGTGAAACCAATGAACCTCGAGAGGTTGAAAACTTGAAAGAATAACAAACGGAGACGAACAAGATTGCAAACACTCCATTAGCAAAGAGAAACAAGGAACATTACGAGAACCTTGTAGGTTGAAAGACATGTGAAAATGGTTGCAATGGACAAGAAGCACATGCAAGCACTCCGGTTGAAATGAGATGTACAAGGAACGTTAAAGAACAATTACAATGACACTCCTGTTGGAAATGGAAGGAATAGAATATGAACTTGGCAAAATGAAAGCACTTGGATGAGACTCCGGTTAAAAGAGGAATGATAGACACCACACTCCTGTTAAATGGATAAGCAATAAAAAGAACAAGATCTTGACAAAACAAGATGATGGGTCGAAGAGAGCAACATCAAAATGCCTCCGAAAGAAATGAAAGAATGGAATGAAAAGAACATAGAAGACAACATCTTCTACCTCAAATGAATTTGATATAGCATCCTTGCAAGAAGTTTAGAATGGAATTGTTGGGAAACCAACAATGAAAAGAATAAGCTTGTAGTGGACTTATCAAAACATCTCAAAACTAGAGGTGAAATTATACCACAACCAAATGTCTGAAAGATGAGAAGAACGAAGAAATGCAAAACTCCACTTCAGAAGAAAAGGAAGAATTATTTGCACTTCGAGACGCGAGAAGAAAAGATACTTGAACTCCACCAACAAAATCTTGATGAACACTTGAAGCATGAATTAAATCATGAAGAACCACCATGAAGAACTCCGGTGACAAAAGGATGATGAGATAGAATGAAGGAAGAAAGAATAAGATTCAAGACTTGCGGTGATTTAGACGGGGGCTTCGCGACGAGACAAGCGAGAAAACTTGGAACTCCGGAAAGAAAAGATTAGAACACTTCGAACCAAGAATGTGATATGATGAACAAACTCCGAAAAGAAGAGATTACTCAACTTGATGAAAGAAGAATAAGAATTATGTTATGCTTATCCTCATCAAATTTAATTGATGACAACCGGATTTGGCATGCAACTTATTCTTGTTGAAAAGGATTAAGGGGGGGTTATATGGCACAAAACTTAAGAAAGTCTTCATGAACCACCGGTAGGATTGGAAAGAATGAATGAATTAATCTGATAATCAAGGAAAATAATCTTGAATGAACCACCGTAAGAATTCGAAAATGACTAATGAAAGAGAATGAATCACCGGGAAGAATTGGAAAACGAATGAAGATACTTGAGGGGATTTAGATACATGAGAACGAAGAGGCCATGAACTGATTAGAGGTTATTTGAACGATGCACCGGTAAGATTTGGAGAACAATAGCTACACGCTGAGAATGAAGAATTATGACATGATGGCCTTCGGAGGAAAGAAATGGAAACAACTCATGAAATGCTCCGGATGGGTGAAAAGAATTCCCACAATCGAAAAAAATTATGGGAGGATGGCATCAAACTTGAACTACTCATCTTTGGAAGAACGGGTAAGGATTTAAGAGGAACTGTTCTTCGGTCTTCAAAATCCGAGAATGACGACGAGAAACACCACCATGAATTGTTGAGATACTCTGAGAGAAAGAAAAACAAAGAGGTTGAGCCAACAATGAAAATAATTTGAAATCGATCTTGGAAAACATCTGACTGATGAAATTCATTCTTACGTCAAACTTCGAAAAGAATTTGGGAATGGATCCGGGAAAATTAGAAGAGTCAAGTAAGATCCTGGGAAAAGACATGTGGGTTAGGGCCCACTCGAAAGAAACATCATTGAAGGATTGCTTGAAATAGAGATTGCACCGGTAGAATTAAATAGCTTGAATGAGAGAAAAACCTTGAAGTAACTCGAACGGATTAAGAATGGAAACATGATTCTTCTGAGATATCTTGAGCACTCCGGATAAGAATAGAGAGAGGTGAATAATTAAGAGGTGCACCAACATGGAAAAACATTTGACACGAGGAAAATAATATGATCAACACTGAAAACTTGAATTGAATCCACCGAAGAAGAAAAAGAACGAAGAATGATGAACTTGTAGAGCATCTTCATGAGTACCACTGGGTACAACATGAAAGAAAAAGGAATGAAGAGACTTCACATGAATAAAATGGATAGTTGACTTAATATCTCTGAGTCCTTGAAGAAAGGGTGGGAGGGCAGGAAAACAAAGGCAACTTCGGGACGGGTGAAACGAACAACGTTGGGAAAACTGAGAATTGATCTAGCAAATATTGAAAGGATAGGATTAACTTGAAGAGAAGCACACCGATTGGAAAGAATTGACATGACAACCTCAGTGATCAAGAAAGATTAGTATTCACATAGAAATATGAGAACACCGTTTAGGAAAGGTATGGAATCAACACTTGACATCGAAGCAACTCGAATACCACAACTCAAAACAAAACAAAGGATTTGGCTTGCAGAATAAGCCGGAACAAATACATATGATAGAGATTTACCCAATCCCATATCAGGCATCTGTCGGGAAGATATTCTAGGAGCTACTTGAATTCCCACCTATAAACTCCCGAAACTTTCTGGTTATGCAATCTGGTGTTGGGGATACAGGGGAAGCAATATATTTCACCCAAACTAACAATGCCTACATCCACCTGTATCCATCCGCCAACACATAACCAAGAAAACTTCAGAAATCGTGTACCTCAACCTTCAAAAAGCATCCGTTATACGAACTATGGCAATACTCCCGAACTCCACAGTACTGGGTGGCGTCGAGGTTATCTCACCAACAACTGCATAAAAGAGATTTTTGATGTCGGCAAAACTCAGGTATTCCAGAACTGCGACGATAAAATTGTGACGACAACACCTCGGAGCTCAACTCCCCGGGATACTGCCACAACCCCTAAATGTCAGGAGGCACCAAGAACAATGTTCTCGTAACAAGAATATCAGAACAATTCCAAGATACCTGCGTGATCCTAAAAAACTTTTGTGGAAAATTGAGGAGAGGAAAGACAAAACATCTACATCGAGAGTCCTCACCAGAGCAACGAAGGGGCTGAGGAGTAAAAAGAATCCTACTCTTCAATATATATAATCCTAAGACTCAAAATAGTTTTCTTCTAGACTCAACAACGGCCAACAATCAAGGGGGCTCCTATGGTCGGTCGAGGCTCTGATACCAACTTGTCACGCCCAATATGCGACCCTATCCTAAAGGAACTCGAAGGTCCCACTAAGGATAGAAGCGCATATTGGAGACGCTTTTGCAAGGTGGATATCATTACATCGTACCATTACATAATAGTTGGGGATACATACAAGAAGCATACAATGCCACACAAATACAACATCATCATACATAAGAGCATCATCCGACTATGGATGAAACACAAACTGAAACTCAAACGACATCCACCTCGCTAGCCCAGGCTGCCGACCTGGAACCTATCCCCTGATCGAAGAAGAAGCAGAAGAAGAACTCCAAAACAAGCAAACATCGCTCTCGCGTCATGATCAACGCAACCTGTACCTGCAACTGTTGTTGTAGTAATCTGTGAGCCACGAGGACTCAGCAATCCCATTACCATGGGTATCAAGACTAGCAAAGCTTAATGGGTAAGGAATGGATAAGTGGTGAGGTTGCAGCAGCGACTAAGCATGATATGGTGGCTAACATACGCAAATAAGAGCGAGAAGAGAAGCAACGGAATGGTCGTGAAGCTAGCAATGATCAAGAAGTGATCCTGATCTCCTACTTACGTCAAACATAACCCAAAACCGTGTTCACTTCCCGGACTCCGCCGAAAAGAGACCATCACGGCTACACACGCGGTTGATGCGTTTTAATTCGAATCTGGTGTCAAGTACTCTACAACCGGATATTAACAAATTCCCATCTGCCACATAACCGCGGGCACGGCTCTCGAAAGTTTATACCCTGCAGGGGTGTCCCAACTTAGCCCATCACAAGCTCTCATGGTCAACGAAGGATATACCTTCTCCCACGAAGACCCGATCAGTCTCGGAATCCCGGTTTACAAGACATTTCGACAATGGTAAAACAAGACCAGCAAAGCCGCCTGATGTGCCGACAAATCCCGATAGGAGTCGCACGTACCTCATTCTTAGGGCACACCGGATAAGTCAAGCTACGAGTAAAACCAGCCCTCAAGTTTCCCCGAGGTGGCCCCACAGGCTGCTCGGTTCGGACCAACACTCGAAGGAGCACTGGCCTGGGGGGGTTAAATAAAGATGACCCTTAGGCTCCGGAAACCCAAGGGAAAAAGGCTTAGGTAGGCAAATGGTAAAACCAAGGTTGGGCCTTGCTGGAGGAGTTTTATTCAAAGCAAACTGTCAAGGGGGTCCCATAAATCACCCAACTGCGTAAGGAATGCAAAATCAAGGAACATAACACTGGTATGACGGAAACTAAGGCGGCAAGAGTGGAACAAAACACCAGGCATAAGGCCGAGCCTTCCACCCTTTACCAAGTATATAGATGCATTAATAAAATAACAGATATTGTGATATCCCAACATAATCCTGTCCACCATGGAGCAATCTTCAACTTCACCTACAACTAACAACGCTATAAGAGGGGATGAGCAAATGCGGTAACATAGCCAAGCAACGATTTGCTAGGAAGGGTGAAAAAGGTTAGAGGCTGACATGGCAATTTGGGAGGCTTGAATAGCAAATGATAGCTAGCGCAGCATAGCGATAGAACGAAGCAACTAGCATAGCAATAATAGTAGTGAGATCCAGGGTAGCGGTCATCTTGCCTGAGATCCCGCTAGGAAGAAGAACGAGTCCATGAAGAAGACGAACGGGAGTAGTCAAACGAATCCTCACAATCGCAACATTACCGGAAGGAAGAAGCAACACCGGAAAGAAACAATCAACATGGTAAATGCACAAGCATAAACATGGCATGATGCGCAAACAAGTATGATGCATGTCCGGTTTAATAAGGCATGGCATGGCAAAGTGCAACAAACCACACTACAAGTTAAGTGGAGCTTAATATGCAACGAGTTGCATATTGACGAAACACCACAACAATTATTTAGTTCATCTTGTTTAAGCTACCAAACAATATTAAATGTTGTTAAACATGGCAAGAGGTGAAGCATAATTAAGCTATCTATCTAGGCAAGTTTAAATGAGGCCGGAACAACAAACAACAATTCCGGATAATCCCCATAGGCATATTTAGAATTTGGTACTGTTCCGCCCTAAAACATATTTTATTGTTGTTAAACAGGAAAATAAAGTCCACCATGTTAAACTAGGCCTTTTCCCACCCCATTTACATATAAAGTTTATTTAAAACCGAGCTACGGTTATTTAGTTATGAAATAAATCATTTAAACATGGCATTTGAGCAAATTTAAACAAACAGCTTTTTAAACATTTTAAACATGGATGAAAGTGGCATAATGTGAAACTAGATGAAATTCTAAGCATTTTTCATATGTAAAACATTTAATCCGATGCACGGTTAGTGAGATATTAAATGCATGAAGTAAGAGGGTTTTTCTGTAAAACAGTAAATCACTAGATAATGCTAAATTCGTCCAGGCGAAAAAACACATTACGCGGGCCGAATCTGCAACAGGTCAAAGGGCTAGCGGGGCTGCTGATTGCTCACCATGGGCCAAGCCCAAATGATGGAGAGGTAGGCCGGCTGAGGAGGCGCTCACTGGGCCGGATCTGGAGGCAACGATGCGGTCAACGGGCGCACCTGGTGCGTGCTACGTCTTGAGCTTGCGTTGGTTTTCCTCGAAGAGGATAGGGTGATGCAGCAAAGTGTAGCGTAAGTATTTCCCTCAGTTTTGAGAACCAAGGTATCAATCCAGAAGGAGGCTCCTCAAAAGTCCCACACACCTACACAAACAAACTAAAAACTCGCAACCAACGCAATAAAGGGGTTGTCAATCCTTCACGGCCACTTGCGAAAGTGAGATCTAATAAAGATAGTATGATAAGATAAATATATTTTTGGTATTTTATAATATAGATGCAAAAAGTAAAGATGCAAATAAAAGTAGATTGAAAGCAAATATGATAAGAGATAGACCCGGGGGCCATAGGTTTCACTAGAGGCTTCTCTCAAGATAGCATAAGTATTACGGTGGGTGCACAAATTACTGTTGAGCAATTGATAGAAAAGCGCATAGTTATGAGATTATCTAGGCATGATCATGTATATAGGCATCACGTCCATAACAAGTAGACCGACTCCTACCTGCATCTACTACTATTACTCCACACATCGACCGACTCCTGCCTGCATCTAGAGTATTAAGTTCATAAGAACAGAGTAACGATTAAGCAAGATGACATGATGTAGAGGATAAACACATGCAATATGATATAAACCCCATCTTGTTATCCTTGATGGCAACAATACAAATCGTGCCTTGCAACCCTTTACATCCTTTGGGTAAGGACACCGCAAGATTGAACCCAAAGCTAAGCACTTCTCCCATGGCAAGAAAAACCAATCTAGTAGGCCAAACCAAACTGATAATTCGAAGAGACTTGCAAAGATAACTCAATCATACATAAAAGAATTTAGAGAAGATTCAAATATTATTCATAGATAAACTTGATCATAAACCCACAATTCATCGGATCTCGACAAACACACCGCAAAAAGAGTTTACATCGAATAGATCTCCACAAGAGAGGGGGAGAACATTGTATTGAGATCCAAAAAGAGAGAAGAAGCCATCTAGCTAATAACTATGGACCCGTAGGTCTATGGTAAACTACTCACACCTCATCGGAGGGGCAAGGATGTTGATGTAGAAGCCCTCCGTGGTTGATTCCCCCTCCCAGAGAGTGCTGTGAAGGCTCAAGATGAGATCTCGCGGATACAGATGGTTACGGCGGTGGAAATTGTGTTTCATGGTGCTCCTGGATGTTTTCGGGGTACGTAGGTATATATAGGAGGAATAAGTAGGCCAGTGGCCGCCCGAGGGGCCCACGAGACAGGGGGGCATGCCCTACAGGGGGGGCGCGGCCCCCTCTCTCGTGGGGCCCTCGGAAGCTTCTTGACTTGCACTCCAAGCTCTCCAGATCACGTTCGTTCCAAAAATCACGCTCCCAAAGGTTTCATTCCGTTTGGACTCTGTTTGATATTCCTTTTCTTCTAAATACTGAAATAGGCAAAAAAAACAGCAATATGGGCTGGGCCTCCGGTTAGTAGGTTAGTCCCAAAAATGATATAAATGTGTAAAATAAAGCCCATAAACATCCAAAAGAGGTAATATAATAGCATGGAACAATCAAAAATTATAGATACGTTGGAGACGTATCAAGCATCTAAGCTTAATTCCTGCTCGTCCTCGAGTAGGTAAATGATAAAAGAGAATTTTGATGTGGAATGCTACCTAGCATAATTCATAATGTAATTTTCTTTATTGTGGCATGAATGTTCAGATCCAAATGAATACAAAATAAAAGTTCATATTGATAAAAGAAATAGTAACACTACAAGCATACTCATCAAATTAATCATGTCTTCTCAAAATAGCATGGCAAAAGAAAGTTCATCCCTACAAAATCATATAGTTCGGCTATGCTTCATTTTCGTCACACAAAGATGTTCCCAACTTCTATACCCCCGATGACAAGCCAAGCAATTGTTTCATACTTAAATAATCTCAAACTTTTTCAACCTTCACGCAATACATGAGTGTGAGCCATGGATATAGCACTATGGGTGGAATAGAATATGATGATGGGGATTGTGTGGAGAAGACAAAAAAAAGAGAAAGTCTCACATTGACGAGGAAAATTAACGGGTTATGGAGATGCCCATCAATTGATGTCAACATGAGGAGTAGGGATTGCCATGCAATGGATGCACTAGAGCTATAAATGAATGCTCAACAAAAGAAAACTAGTGGGTGTGCATCCAACTTGCTTGCTCACGAAGACCTAGGGCATTTGAGGAAGCCCATCGTAGGAATATACAAGCCAAGTTCTATAATGAAAAATTCCCACTAGTATGAAAAAGACAACTTATGAGACTCACTATATGAAAAAATGGTGCTACTTTGAAGCACAATATATGAGACTCACTACATGGAGAACAAAGTGCTACTTTGAAGCACAAGTGTGGAAAAAGAGATAGTAACATTGCCCTTTTTATTTATTTTCTTTTTTTTGGGCCTTTTTTTTTCTTTTTGGCCTTTCTCTTTTTTTTGGGCAATGCTCTAATAATGATGATCATCACACTTCTATATGATTACAACATATGAATTACAACTCGAAACTAGAACAAGATATGACTCTATATGAATGCCTCCGGCGGTGTACCAAGATGGTGCAATGAATCAAGAGTGACATGTATGAAAAATAATGCATGGTGGCTTTGCCACAAATACGATGTCAACTACATGATCATGCAATGGCAATATGACAAAAGTAAAGTATGTCGTGATGATGATGAACGGAACGGTGGAAAGTTGCATGGCAATATATCTCGGAATGGCTATGGAAATGCCATAATAGGTAGGTATGGTGGCTGTTTTGAGGAAGATATAAGGAGGTTTATGTGTGATAGAGCGTATCGTATCACAGGGTTTGGATGCACCTGCGAAGTTCGCACCAACTCTCAAGGTGAGAAAGGGCAATGCACGGTACCAAAGAGGCTAGCAAAGGTGGAAAGGTAAAAGTGCGTATAATCCATGGACTCAACATTAGTCAAAAGAACTCATATACTTATTGCAAAAATTTAGAAGTCATCAAAAATCAAGTACTACGCGCATGCTCCTAGGGGGATAGATTGGTAGGAAAAGACCATCGCTCGTCCCCGACCGCCACTCATAAGGATGCACAAGCCAAGTACACTTCATGTTTCAAATTTGTTACACAACTTTAACCATACGTGCATGCTACGGGACTTGCTAACTTCAACACAAGCATTCTTTAAATTCATAATCACCCAACTAGCATGACTTTAATATCACTACCTGCATATCTCAAAACAATTATCAAGTATCAAATTGATCATAGCATCCAATTCACTTCCTATGATAGTTTTTATTATACCCAACTTGGATGCCTACCATTCTAAGACCAACTTTATGATAATAGCAAATACCATGCTGTTCTAAAAGAATCTCAAAATAATATAAGTGAAGCATGAGAGACTAGCAATTTCTTCAAAATTAAGACACCATCGTGCTCTAAAAGATATAAGTGAAGCACTAGAGCAAAAACTATCAAGCTCAAAAGATATAAGTGAAGCACATAGAGTATTCTAGCAAATTCTAATCAAATAGGCTTCTCCCAAAAGGTGTGTACAGAAAGGATGATTGTGGTAAACTAAAAAGCAAAGACTAATATAATACATGACGCTCCAAGCAAAACACATATCATGTGGCGAATAAAAATATAGCTCCAAGTAAAGTTACCGATGAACGAAGACAAAAGAGGGGATGCCTTCCCGGGGCATCCCCAAGCTTAGGCTTTTGGCTATTCTTGAATATCTTGGGGTTCCATGGGCATCCCCAAGCTTAGGCTCTTGCCACCCTTTATTCCATAGTCCATAAAAGCTTTACCCAAAACTTGAAAACTTCACAACACAAAACCCAACAGGAAATCTTATAAGCTCCGTTAGTGAAAGAAAACAAAACCACCACATAACGTACTGCCATGAACTCATTCTTTATTTAATTTGGTGTTAAACCTACTGTATTCCAACTTCTTTATGGTTCATAGACTGAATTACTAGCCATCGATGCATTGAAATAAGCAAACAACACACGAAAAACAGAATCTGTCAAAAACAGAACAGTTGTAGCAATCTATAACTAACACAAACTTCTGGAACTCTAAAAATCCTACCAAAATAGGAAGTCCTGGACAATTTGTTAATTGAACAGCAGCAAAAATAATCAATGCAAAAGCACGTTCCTTTGATTAACAAAATTATATTCGTGCACGCAAAGTTTCTATTTTTCAGCAGAATCAAATCAACTATCATCGTAGGTTATCCTATAGGTTCTACTTAGCACAAACACTAATTAAAAGATAAAAACACATCTAACCAGAGAGTAGATGCAACATTTATTACTAAACAGGAGCAAAAACAAAAAAATAAAAAAAATTGGGTTGCCTCCCAACTAGCGCTATCGTTTAACGCCCCTAGCTAGGCATAAAAGCGGAGATTGATCTAACGAGTGCCATCTTTGGCACTAAATTCATAAGTAGCATGCATGATAGATTCATAAGGTAATTTGACTTTCTTTCTTGGAAAGTGCTCCATGCCTTTCTTTAATGGAAATTGGAATCTAATATTCCCTTCCTTCATATCAATAATCGCATCAATCGTTCTAAGGAAAGGTCTACCAAGAATTATAGGGCAAGAAAGATTGCAATCTATATCAAGAACGATAAAATCTACGGGCACCAAATTTCTATTTGCAACAATGAGAACATCATTGATTCTTCCCATAGGCTTTTTAATGGTGGAATCCGCAAGGTGCAAATTTAAAGAGCAATCATCAAGATCATGGAAACCTAGAATATCACATAAAGTTTTCGGAATCGTGGAAACACTAGCACCCAAATCACACAAAGCAAAACACTCATAATCTTTAATTCTAATCTTTATAGTAGGTTCCCACTCATCATTAAGTTTTCTAGGTATAGAAACTTCCAAATTAAGTTTTTCATCATAAGATTGCATCAAGGCATCAACAATATGTTTGGTAAAAGCTTTATTTTGACTATAAGCATGAGGAGAGTTAACAACGGATTGCAACAAGGAAATACAACCTTTTAAAGAACAATTATCGTAATCAAATTCCTTGAAATCCGAGATAGAAAGTTCAATATTATTAGGAGTTGAGGATTCTCCAATCTCACTTTTACCAATTTTAGCGTTAAGATCTAAAGACTCCGAATTCTTGGGACGCCTTCTAGGCAAAGTTGATTCATCATCAGTCCCATACTCATCAAAATTCATATTGCAAAACATAGATCTAATTGGAGACGCATCAATAACTTTAAGATCCTCATCATTATTTTCATGTAATTCTTGTGGTTTAGCGGCCATCTTATTGACTAAGGTGGCCTGCTTGTCAGAAATTTTGGCTATAGCATTTTCAAGCCGGGTAATTTGAGCGTTAACACCAAAAAATTCTTTATTCATATCATCAAGCTCTTTGTTCATAAACCCCAAAAAACTTTTTTGTTCCTTAAGTTCTTTTCTAAAGAAATTGTTGTGCTCAAATTGCAAATTCATAAAGCTTCTAATATTTGATTCAATCTCATCCATCCTTCTGAGAAGGTGGTCAGGACCCTTAGGCAAAGCCATAAGGACAAGAAGGAGGCACAAGCAAGCAGAAAAAGGCAAGCGAAAAAAAGAGGAGGAGATTGGGAAAGAGAGGGCAAATAAAACGGTAAGGGTGAAGTGGGGGAGAGGAAAACCAGAGGAAAATGGCAAATAATGTAAATGCGAGGGAGATGGGTTTGTGATGGGTACTTGGTATGTCTTGACTTGAGCGAAGACCTCGTCAACAACGGCGCCATAAATCCTTCTTGCTACGTCTTGAGCTTGTGTTGGTTTTCCTCGAAGAGGAGAGGGTGATGCAGCAAAGTGTAGCGTAAGTATTTCCCTCAGTTTTGAGAACCAAGGTATCAATCCAGTAGAAGGCTCCTCAAAAGTCCCACGCACCTACACAAACAAACTAAGAACTCGCAACCAACGCAATAAAGGGGTTGTCAATCCCTTCACGGCCACTTCATGAAAGTGAGATCTAATAAAGATAGTATGATAAGATAAATATATTTTGGTATTTTATAATATAGATGCAAAAAGTAAA
Organism: Aegilops speltoides; assembly: GCA_021437245.1. Lineage (NCBI taxonomy): Eukaryota > Viridiplantae > Streptophyta > Magnoliopsida > Poales > Poaceae > Aegilops > Aegilops speltoides. The sequence continues at coordinate 204,584,163 of CM038144.1, forward strand.
GATGCAAATAAAAGTAGATTGAAAGCAAATATGATAAGAGATAGACCCGGGGCCATAGGTTTCACTAGAGGCTTCTCTCAAGATAGCATACGTACACGGTGGGTGAACAAATTCTTGTCGAGCAATTGATAGAAAAGCGCATAGTTATGAGATTATCTAGGCATGATCATGTATATAGGCATCACGTCCATAACAAGTAGACCGACTCCTACCTGCATCTACTACTATTACTCCACACATCGACCGACTCTGCCCGCATCTAGAGTATTAAGTTCATAAGAACAGAGTAACGCATTAAGCAAGATGACATGATGTAGAGGATAAACACATGCAATATGATATAAACCCCATCTTGTTATCCTTGATGGCAACAATACAATACGTGCCTTGCAACCCTTTCATCCTTTGGTAAGGACACCGCAAGATTGAACCCAAAGCTAAGCACTTCTCCCATGGCAAGAAAAACCAATCTAGTAGGCCAAACCAAACTGATAATTCGAAGAGACTTGCAAAGATAACTCAATCATACATAAAAGAATTCAGAGAAGATTCAAATATTATTCATAGATAAACTTGATCATAAACCCACAATTCATCGGATCTCGACAAACACACCGCAAAAAGAGTTTACATCGAATAGATCTCCACAAGAGAGGGGAGAACATTGTATTGAGATCCAAAAGAGAGAAGAAGCCATCTAGATAATAACTATGGACCCGTGAGGTCTGTGGTAAACTACTCACAACTCATCGGAGGGCAAGGATGTTAATGTAGAAGCCCTCCATGGTTGATTCCCCCTCAAATGAGAGTGCCGAAGGCTCCAAGATGAGATCTCGCGGATCTGAGAAGGTTCTGGCGGTGGAAATTGTGTTTCATGGTGCTCCTAGATGTTTTCGGGGTACGTAGGTATATATAGGAGGAATAAGTACGTCGGTGGACGCCCGAGGGGCGCACGAGACAGGGGGCGCGCCCTACAGGGGGCGCGGCCCCCTATCTCGTGGGGCCCTCGGAAGCTTCTTGACTTGCACTCCAAGCTCTCTGGATCATGTTCATTCCAAAAATCATGCTCCCGAAGGTTTCATTCCGTTTGGACTCCGTTTGATATTCCTTTTCTTTGAAATACTGAAATAGGCAAAAAAATAACAATATGGGCTGGGCCTCCGGTTAGTAGGTTAGTCCCAAAAATGATATAAACGTGTAAAATAAATCCCATAAATATCCAAAAGAGGTAATATAATAGCATGGAACAATAAAAAAATATAGATACATTGGAGACGTATCAGTGCGCTCGTTCACCTCGCGTGGTCGGAGCAGAAGGGGGCCGGGGCGACTTGAGCGAAGCAGAGCAGCGCGACAGGAGTCAGCGGCGCGAGGAGGCAGGCTCGTCCTCGTCCTCGTGAAGCAGGACGACAACGACGGACTTGGCGCGTGGAGCAGCCCTCGGGGAAACGGGCGGAGACAACGGCTCTGAGGCGTAGGTCACCGGATCCAGGGCACGGTCGCGGAGGAGCTCCTACTACATGGCGCCATGACTGCTGCCTGTGTTCCTGGACAGGGAGAGAGAGAGAGAGAGAGGAAAAATGAGAGAGGAAGGGGAGAACGGGAAGGAGGAGGAAGGACAGGGAGGAGCAGGAGCGATGGGGCCTGCCTGGGGTTGCCGGCGACAACGAGGCCGGTCGTCGGAGGCGTGAAGGCGACGCCGAGGTTGCAAGGGCGGCAAGGCAAGCCCTAGCTTGAGGCGTCCATGGCTGCAGGTGCGGGCGCAGGAGGAGTTCAGGTCAGAGGCGGCCATGGCGTTCCCTGATTCAGCAAGAAGAGAGAGAGAGAGAGAGAGAGAGAGAGAGAGAGAGAGAGAGAGAGAGAGAGAGAGAGCATGCTTAGCGGAGGGAGGAACCAGAGAAGGGAGAGAAAGGAACAAGGAGGGGGCACGGCGAGCAGTTCCTGCTGGTGCTCGGCGTCGAGGTTCGCCGGGGCAGAGGAGGAGCTCCTCTCCTTTGGGCTTGAGCGAAGCAGGAAGGAAGATGCATCGGGTGGGAGAACAGCTCAGCGCGGGGCTGCGGAAGGAGGAGGCACGGAGAACAAGGGAGGTGGTCGGAGGCTGCGGTTGGTGGATTGGATCGGGATGAGATCCCGAGGAAGACAGACAGGGGGAGTGGCGGCGGCTTGGAGGATCCCTAGAAATTAGGGATTCGGTCTCAGGATAGACTAATATATATATATATGCGAGTGAGTTTAATTAAGGGCGATCTAGTCCCTCCGATCGAAATCGGACGGCTGAAAAAAATAGGTTAGGAAGACTAATTAAGAAAACAGAGATGTTTTGTGGATGTTTGGGGATGATCCGGACCCAACGGTGACGACAGCCCGGGTCGGGTTCGGGAGTTTGGACAGCGTCGCGAGGGGTCATGAGTGGCAAGAGGTTAGGTGGGCATGGTCAAGAGGGAAGCGAAAACCCGATTGGTCTCGGAACGGTCAACGAAAGCAAGAGGGGACGCGGCAACTAAGAACGGGTGCAAGCTTTATGAAAACATGCAGATGCAATGCGCATGATGCTTGAGATGAGATGCATGACATGAACAAAATGCAAAACAAAAGACAAAAACCCAACCACGAAGGAAATATCATATCGCATCTCTGGAAAAGGCAAGAGTTGGAGTTACGAATATGGAAAGTTGTATTCGGGGCGTTACAATGTTGGACCTTGAATGCCTCCAAAGGTTGAAATGCCTACAAATATATTTCATACAAGCATATTGGCAAAATGGTATGCAAACGAACACGCAAGCATAAACTTGATGACACAAAAAGAGGACGGCTTGCTAGCATACCATGTATTGCATGACGATGCCGCTCACGGGGCGGGCCTTGACGCTCTCAAGAGTGGCACAAAAGTTGTTGCACTCTTGTTGGATCATCCTCCATCGCTTCGAAATGGACACCCACCCGCGCACGCTTACTATTTGGTACGGCGGAAACTTCTTGCGCTCATGGAACTCACGGTGGACACGAATCCAAAAGGTTGAATGCTTGTGTTCGGTGCCCGTCTTGGGGTCTTGTCCAATGTCTCTCCAACACCCGCAAAGAAGCTTGTCCTCGACCGTCGTGTATGCCTTGGTCCGCTTGCTCTCGCGCTTCGGCTTCGGCCCAACGGCTTGGTTGGCGAGCTCGTCCTCAAGCAAAGGCTCCCCTTCGAAGTCGCACTCATCCTCTTCCTCTAGCCCGTAGTTCTCCGAAAACTCATGGTCGAGAGGGAAGCCGTCTAGGTCTAGGCCGACCTGATCACACATGAAGGCGACTTGATCTTCATTGTAGCCAGCGGACGACGTGAACGCCCCTCGGCCATCCTAGCTTTGTGTCTCGTCGGGATCGAAGCCAGCGGCCTGCACACCACCTCGAAGAGCATGTTCTGCATGTAGTTGTCGTCGGCGGCGGCCGACATTCCGTTGAACAGGTTGTGTGCGCCCAGTAGCTGGTCGGCTGGCGTCCGCCGCGCGCATTTCCTCGCGCCTCCGCCTAACGAGCTAGCGGCCACCGGTGTGGCGTTGAGGTCGATGAGCACGGGCGTGGAAGGTGCGACCACGCTCACCTCGGGCGAGCACTCCCCGGAGAGGCGCGAGGCCTGCGGGTAGACGTGGAAGCCGGGCACCGGGGTGCAAGCTGACGCGCGGGACGAGTCGGGCAGCACCCTCCGAGGGAAGGCGGATGAGCCGGTGCTGCCCGCGGCGGCCACGACGGCGTTGACGAGGCTGTGCTGGCAAGGGTTGTAGAGCGCCTCCCTCGTTGCCGCGACGCGGGCGTTGGTGACCTGCTACTGCGCGGCGGCAGCGACGGCGGCCGCCGCGATGGCTTCATCCCTCGCATCCGCCGCGTGCCTCCGGTCCTTCCTCTTGGCCGACTCCTTTGTCCGCTGTTCGGGCGTCAGTGCCTTCTTCGACTTCGGCGCGGCGGCCTTGCGGGGGGCGCAAGGCTTGCCTTTGTCGGACGAGGCGAGGAAGGCGAGAACGGCGGCGGCGTCGAGGTCGAGGTGGTCGTACATGGCGGGCGTGGGGCGGGAGCGCACTCGCGCGGGAGGGTTTTTGGGGGAAATGGTGGTGGCTGCCACCGACCGGCGGGCCCGGGGAGAGGAATAGGCGCGCGCGTCCGTCTCGCGTCCGCGCCGACGCAAATCCGGCTCAAAATTGGGCCGGCAATGAGTTGGCAGGCGGACTCGCGTCCGTTTGGGTTGGCGCGTTGGGCCGATTTTTGTATCCGCGCCGAACCAAACGGACGGCGGCGGACGAAATCGGTCGCCGCATTGGAGTTGCTCTTAGTGCAACCACAAAAAGATGAGGTCTTGAAGATGATGCTTCCATTGAAGGAACAACGTTAAGAGTGTCACCATCGTTGATTCAACAAGTCAGATTTGAGTTTTCACCTGGAAAGGAGAACTCAAGGATGGAGAGGTGTCGAACTCCTCAAGGATGCCTCCAACAAGGAAAAAAATTTGTCATCACCTGCAACAACCAATTGCAGGACTTTCGTCCAGACAAACTGCAAACCAATGTCGGACACACCCATCACCAGATTGAACATATAAACCTTGAAAAACTGCTAGGCAGAAGAGAGCTATCCACGTCGCCCTATAAACGCTATGAATAGTGCTCGTCCACCACCTGTTAATTCCGTGCCCCGTCGATAGCATTTTCATCATTTCGCATACCGCTCCGGTGGAGGTAACCTATCCTTACGCCCATCTCGCACTCACGAGCCTCTCTCTCTCTACCTCGAACCCTAGCTAGACCGCGCCACCTCCCTGTCCCCATGCCGTCGTCTCCTCCACCCGGCCACCATGATCACTCGCGCCCGTCTCCTCCGGCCACCTCGCCCATAACCTCCCTCCTGTTTTAAAAGGAAGGAAGGGAAGAGAAGAGGAGAAGCGAAGCGGTCAAAGTGACGGCCATGGCTATGGCGCTGAGATCCGCCCGGCCCGTTGTCGCCAGCAAGCGCTCATGAGTGAAGGGCGCCGGAGCTGCCGTCGTGAGGAAGCCGCGGGAGGACGAGCTCAACGGCGCCCGGGCACTCACCGCCAAGAAGCCGACGGAGGAGGACTCGACCGACAACCGCCGCTGGACGAAGAGCCCGAAAAAATCCCCAACCACCCCTGCGCCACCGCCTCTTCACCTTCGACCACGGGTTGCAGCGGTCAGAGGACCAAGGTGTGGATTCTCCTGCCCTTCCCTTTTCCTTGATTCTCATCTGTTCCAACAGCCCCTCCCATTCTTGCGTACACAGTACACACACTGTCTCTCTCATCCCGTGGATGGGAATGGCCAGCGTGGATGACGGGTCTTGCTGTTCTTTGCACGTATTTCTGTCAGATTTGATTTAATTTCATCCTCGCTATTCATAATCTATTAATTAAAGGCAGAAGAGAGCTATCCACGTCGCCCTATAAACGCTATGAATAGTGCTCGTCCACCACCTGTTAATTCCGTGCCCCGTCGATAGCATTTTCATCATTTCGCATACCGCTCCGGTGGAGGTAACCTATCCTTCTGCCCATCTCGCACTCCGCCGAGCCTCTCTCTTCTCTCTACCCCCGAACCCTAGCTAGACCGCGCCCACCTCCCTGTCCCGCCGCCGTCGTCTCCTCCACCCGGCCAGCCGCGGTCACTCGCGCCCGTCTCCTCCGGCCAGCCTCCGCCCGCAACCTCCCCCCTCCCGTTTTCAAAAGGGAAGGGAAGGGAAGAGAAGAGGGAGAGCGAGCGGGTCAGGTGACGGCCATGGCCATGGCGCTCGCAGATCCGCCGGCCCCGTCGTCGCCGCTGCGCTCGCAGGTGAGCGGCGCCGGGAGCTGCCGTCGTGAGGAAGCCGCGGGAGGACGAGCTCAACGGCGCCCCGGGCACTCACTGCCAAGAAGCCGACGGAGGAGGGACTCGACCTGGACAACCGCCGCTGGACGAAGAGCCCCGAAAAAAATCCCCCAACCACCCCTGCGCCACCGCCTCTTCACCTTCGACCACGGGTTGCAGCGGTCAGAGGACCAAGGTGTGGATTCTCCTGCCCTTCCCTTTTCCTTGATTCTCATCTGTTCCAACAGCCCCTCCCATTCTTGCGTACACAGTACACACACTGTCTCTCTCATCCCGTGGATGGGAATGGCCAGCGTGGATGACGGGTCTTGCTGTTCTTTGCACGTATTTCTGTCAGATTTGATTTAATTTCATCCTCGCTATTCATAATCTATTAATTAATGACCTGTACATACATATTTCATCATGTCTACTAATAATCTCATCAGTTTACAGTTCATACATCCGGTTATTTTATCCTGTTTTCTTCAGGTTTGTATTTAGGGTGTTCTTTTTTCCTTTTTCAGATGTATGCCATATGTGTTGCAATCGTTCTAGAACACCCCCATTCCTTCTCTTCCTATCAATTTAGTCAGGACCCACTTTGGACCATTTTCATAAACCACTCTAAACCATTTTCTGAAAATTGATAGGAAGAGAGTGATTTTCATAACAGCAGCTGCACCCCCCAGGGTTAATTAGAACCTAAAATGCTGCCTTTAGTTTGTGAAAAAGGTCTAGAGTGGTTTCTGCAGCTGCTGTTATGTTTCATTGATTCAGTCCTATAGTCGGATAGTCCAGTGGATTTTACTAAATGGTTTTGTAGATTTAATTAGTGAAAAGGCCTCAATTGGTTTATGCAAAATTGCTTGTCTGTTGGCAGTTGAAGCATAATTGGCAAATGGGCCTTGCCGTGAGTCGTGGTGCAACAGTGATCTCGATGAGCAGGGCAATGGTCAGATAAAAGTCAGCACCAAAGATGACTGGAAGCACTCAAAACAGTTTACCATGCTAGAGCTATGTCAGGTACCTACTGTTCTTGTGTGTTTTTTGTTTTCTATTTCCCGTCAGAAGCTCATTCCATAATCAATTTGCAGGTTGTACGAGGGCAGTTAATGAATATACTTGTGACACTTATACTCTCAGGTAAATTACTAATCATTCAAATCACTAATCAGGTAAAGCACAATAATAAGCCCACCAGTCATAGAAGAGGAAAAATAACCACGAAGTGAAAATAGATTGTGAAAATTAGACGGCTCAGATGATGTAAAAGACAGAATCGGGCGACCAGCGAGTGTTCAATCTGGGGGAGCTCGGAGTAGCCGAGTTGCCCAGCCAGATTAATTTTTATTTGGCATTCAGATTCTTATTTTGCGCCTCCTAGATTTTTAGCTGGGTGTATAAACACACACTTCAGATTTCAGTGACGGGGGTAAATTATTGTGCCATATATATTGTTGCCATATTTAGTAACCATGCATATACATGTACATTAGTTTTTATCAAATGTACATGTGCTCCTGTAGCATATCTTCAGGTTTCGGGATTTAAATGCCCTTTGTTTTGTGTACCATGTGGTTAACTGAAATTTTCTTTGCTTATTCTACTGTTTTTTTAGCAATGCCGACAAACATGGTTTATGATGATATTGGTGGTCTGAAGCTTTAGATCGTCAGGGCTGCTCTCATTCGTTCAATTTGCCACTGATCGTTCCATTCTACTGCTGTTCATTATTATCATACGAAGGTCAGGTGTTCTTCCGTTACAATGCTCCTGACGTGTTTCATGAAATGTCTATGAGCTGGTATGTTGTTCATTCTCTCTTTTCTTTCTTCTTGCAGGCTGATCTATGTTCTCTATTTGTTGGGTCCTCCGTGTCATTATCAACAAGGTTGGGTCTCTCTTGCTCAGTTTTTGTCTACTAAAAGTGATGTGAGCTGATGTGCTTGTTTGGGCGGTCTCCCCGTGTGTGTGATATTTGTTTGCATATCAACCCTGTGTGCTTGAAATTTGCTTGCATATCATGATATCAAACGAGGATGTGTTCTTGTTTACCTCTTGAATAGACAGATCTTGGTGCATTACTGCTACCGTGCCTGTAGGTGGTCAGCGAGGGTCGCACTTGCGCTATGCTTCCCTCTGGATTCTTGCATGGTGTTCGGGTGCCTAGCTTAGTTCAGTTATGAGTCAAAAGTAACAAAATCATATGTTTCTGAATCTTGCATATACCTTACAATGCAGCGGCCCATTCTTGTCGTGCCTGGACTAGCTAGATCGATTAGAGTTTGTCTATTATGCCTTCGGTAATCAGCAGCAACACACGATATCCTGGAACCTGCATTAGTTATTGTTTGCACAATAATTATTTACTGATATCATTACCAAGCTATCCGAGCCATCACTCCCTGGACACCACTTGGTTTCCTTGCCCATCTATTCGTCGGATCTGTACACAATTGACAGGATTGACTTCAGATCTTACGAAAGGTTTCATAAAGATAGTTCAGAACCTAATCTATACAAAGTTTTACAAACGAAATCTACACAAACTCATGGATTTGAAACTGAAAGATATTATGTGATGCATCTCTCCAAAAATCCAGCATAATTATATAGAGGGAACATATATTCCCAGAAATTTACGGTCGCGGTCAAGAGCAACAGCGAGTGTGGAGCAAGCCTGTGGGAGTGTTTTTCTGAAAGCAAGCCCTCAGCTCGCCCCGACAACCTTTCCCTGTCAGCTTTGCTCCCCTCTTCCTCCTGTTTGCTTAGAATTGTTTTATAGTCGTTCATATTCTGGATTAAATTCTGATGAGGTTTCTGCTTGTTAGATTAAATTCTAGCGAAGACTGCCACAAGAAGGTTGTATTTTACTTGTTTAGTCTAAAAAAGAGCTTTTGACTTATTTGATTAGATTCCAAGTCAGCTTTTGGGGGGACTTTAGATACAATTTGTTAGTTGAAAAATATATGTGTTCTTGCGCTTGAGAAATTGCTGCCAGTGTTACTGTATCATATATGAATATGTACAAGGCATCAGAAAGCACAAGTAGCGAGAACAATTAGTTCAGTTTTAATATCATAGTGCTACTCATCCTAAATTGTGTTAAATTAATCTGCTAGACTATGGTGATAATAGAGGGGCACTGTTTTTTAAAATTGTTTCTTTGTTCTAATTATAAAGGGCCCTCTGCAAGGATATTGATTTCATCAGGTGTAGAAGTTTAGTTGGACAGATATTGTTCGTCAGTTTCTTAGTGCGTGCCTAGCTGTTTCCCCTTTTTACATTGCTTATTTTCTATAGGATTTCTTGAAAGATAATAACTTGCTTCAACAATTGTAGAATAATCATGGTTTCTTTGCATTCCTGTACTTATATACGATTAACAATTTCATGGCTATCCTGTGTAAGAAACAGACATCATTGGCTGAGTGATGTAGTCCTATTGTGAAGATGCTTATTGTTTCATTTCTGTAATGTAGGAAGATGTATATCCTTTCAAGTTCACTGTTGTGGTTACCACTACAACACACGTCCCTCCAAGGACCAAGGGTGGGCATGATCTTCTACAAGGTTATTGTCTGTGACTATTAGGACAGATCAACTTTGCGGTGTCCCCATCGCTACAAGTCAAGCTAATAGAGCTAAATGGGTATCCAATTTTAGAAAGCACACTTAAGAAACATGCACAGGTGTCTTTAGATCCTATGGAGCATTCCTAATAATGACCATCTATTTAACTATCTTGGATCATTGCCATTACAAAATGCAGCATGGCATTCATAATGTTCAGTTATTCATAAATGTGGCATTTACTTCTTCTCCTGGCATGATATTTAAGCATCTTGCATATACCAATCTGTTGATGATTCAATTATTGATTCTGATGTACAAACAGGCAAAACCATTGCCTGTTTGGATGATGCACATGAGTATGTTTTTGTTAGTTTTCGGTGATGTACGTCGTGAAGCAGGATGGGCGGACGGAGACGGTGCACTTCAACAAGATCATGGTGCGGCTCAAGAAACTCAGCTATGGGCACTTCGACAAGAGCACTGCGACCCCGTGCTCATCGCGCAGAAGGTCTGCGTCAGGGTATACATGGGCGTCACCACCAGCCAGCTCAACGAGCTCGCCGCCGAGACCGCTGCCACGCTCACCGCCTCCCACTCCCAGCCTGACTATGCCTCCGTACGTTCCCTCTTTTGATTTGTCTCTCCCCTTCCGGTCCGTTCCGTTCCCCCCTCATGGCCCCCGTGTTCGTGTCTCTTGGCCTGACGTATGTGCGTGTGTGGTTCTTCTGCAGCTCGCGGCGAGGATTGTTGTGTCCAACTTGCCGCCAAGTGGAAATAGTCTGTGTGGCGCTCGTAAATAAAGAGCATTCCTGTAGAAAGGTACAGGAAAGAATAGGGAAACTTCTGTCATTTTCTTTGGTCTCTGAAAAATAAATGGTGATATGGGCTGATACATTGCTAAATTATATGATACAAACTCACTTCTCTTTTTTGATTTTTGGTTTACTTAGTTGTGCTACAATGGCTCTCCTAGGAATGTTCTTCCATGTTTTGATGTGCACAATAATCCAGAAAGTGCATGCATCCAGAAACCAAATAGGATTTTGTGTGTGTTATCTTCTCATAAATCTTGTGCTCGTCCAATAAGAATAAGGTTTGGTGGTATTGCTTTTGTTTGTCACCCGGTAGATTTCAGACTTCAAGCTAGCTGCAGTTATTTCAGGTTATATGTGCAAATCCTTGGTGTGACATGGTAACGGACCATGGGTACTTTGCAATCTCACATGTCTAATTCTTGATTTATGTGGTACCATGGTCTAAAAATTGGTCCTAAAGATACATGATGTTTTTGTACAAAGTTGAGACAGTTATTTTGGAACGGAGGTAGTATTAGATTATTTTGTTCCTTTTTAATTTGGTTCTAAAGATATAGTTTCAGAGTGATCATTTTGCATCAGCCAAGCTTGCCGTTGTTACAAATAATTGTTCTGTTGTCCTCAATTCACTTTCTTGGTTTTTTAATGCTACAAGCATTATTGTTTCAGTTTTTTTTAGTTATTGATCATGCCATTTTTTCTTTTTGTCTTTGTAGCTGAAAGATTAGTGAGACTGACTAAATTCTGAACATGTTCCATGTGACAGAAATAGCATGTTGATTTCATCTTGAAATAATCATAGCTGAGGGAGGAGGTTCGTAACTGAGGGTCATGTGCAGCTGGAGGAAGAAGTTGCGAAGCTTGGAACTCTCCTTGTGAAGGGCTCAAGGACAACAGTGAGGACAATGCCTCTTTAGTTGTAATTGTGATACTCCTGATGTGCAAGTAAACACTCCTGTGATACTCCTTTGCTAAAATGTTGGTTGTTAGTACAGAGGTGGTGACATTATTTGGTTCTCTTGGTATTGATTTCATGATTTGTGGTTAATACATGATGTAATACAATCCACATTGCATTATATTTTGAGTTATATCTCTTACTTACTACTAACATTTTTTCTCTAATTCGCTTCTTGCATCATTGGCGCAACCGGGTCATCTAGTATGAGTAGCACGTCCTAGCCAGAGCGCAAGAGCGAGCCACCGGAGAAAACGCGGCCCGCCTGCTGTCGCACATTGCCTTGGGCGCTTTAGATCTGAGGGTAAGAGTGTTATTAGACTGAGCAACCTAGGCCATTGCAGGCCCCTGACCAGGAGCTCCTCGCTAGGGCACCGACTTGTATACTCTACTAGCTGCAATGGCCCCACCTCGTGCCAACCAGCCACCACACGACCTTGCGCCAATAGATCCGCCAACCACCGTCGGGTGACCTGCAGACCTCGCCCACCAGCAGACGCCAGATCCACAACATCCTTGGCCAAGATCGTGTGCACGCACCACATTGAGCCTTGCACTTCGCACGCCTCCCGGCTGAACAACTTGTCGGGACAAAGCGCTACCCGACTGTGTTGCTCGCCGGGTCAGACTAGGCGTCTAGACCCAGCTCACCAGACAACGTTGGAAGGAAACGCCTCGCCGCTGCTCTCCTCAAAAGCATGGCCAGATTTTTCACCGGCTAGCTCAGCTACAGCTAGGGAAGGACGGATGAATAATGGGAGGTTGAGTCTAGGTAGGGAGCCACGTGCTTTCCTTTCTACATTATAGCCGGCCAACCAGGCCGGCCCGCAAGCACACCGGCACGACATGGGCTAAACAGGCCGGGCCCAACACGCAGCACGCACTGGGCCGTACTTGGGCTGCTAGGCTGAGCACACGTGCCGGCACGAAACAGCCCGATTTTTTTTATTTTTTATAGCTCTATATGGCCCAGGTAAAAATAGGCTAAAAAACGCCCAGTGCGCCAAATAGCAGTCGGACTAGCATCCCTGACGTGCCGGCGGGCCAGCCCGATTAGCAGTTGGGGCGTACCTGGGCTGCAGGCTGCAGCACGCGCGCCGGCACGGCACGACCCATATAATAATCGTGCTTAAGGGCCGGGCCGTCCCAGGCATGGTTACAATCGGCCGGGCCATGCCGGGTCGGGCCGACCCATTTGGCCAGCTATGTTCTACATCACGGGTAACTGCATGTGCAATGCATATTAATATTAGATAAGATACTAATTGTATTGCGCGTTAGTATTAGGCAAGATACAAGTTGCATGTTTGTTGACATGAGATATAAATTGCATGTTAATATTAGGTACTCCCTCCGTCCCATAATGTAAGACGGTCTTACATTATGGGACGGAGGGAGTAGTGGTTAATGTTGACATTAATATTCGGCATAATATTAAAAGGTGGAGGTGCTAAATACCAGGCGACATAGATCGTTGAATAGATGCAGTTCAACGGATGAGATTTGTTCGATCTCAAGAACTCTCATATATTGATATTGATATAGATATAAATAAATAGGTAAATTACTTGTTGGGTTTGTTACCGTTGACAGATAAGAAATGGGCACCCATTGACACTGTCCAGCATGCCAAATCAGTGGTCAAAAAGGTTCATATGCTTGGATCAGGGACCGAGAAAGATGCCACACACACACCGGCCAGAGGCCACTGTCTCAAATAAGATTCTGGCCATGGTTTTGTAAACTATGATTGGCAGCCCAAAAATTACTGCAACTTTTTTTTTCTGTCCTCCTCCTGCCGCTGATGATGTCCAGCATCTTGCAGATGCCCACTAGAAAGAAAGAACACCCCCTGTTATTTTTTGGCTACTTCGGCATGCACAAAAGGAGAACCTTATCTACATTCCACCAACTCATCAGATGCTGAGTGAGCTGATCTACCAGTAGAAGCAAGTCGTTTGGTCATCAAACTTTTCATCATGGTTTGCAACAGGACAGAAGGAAAGATGACAGGGGGGGGGGGGGGGTACAGCAGCAGCAGGTTGGTAAAAGCAGTAAAGCTTTGCACTTTGCATCAGTACATGCGAATTTCAGGATCACATGGTCCACCCAATCCAAGGGCAACGGTATTTTAATTTTCCCCTCACAAATCACCTAGAGAAAGATAGTTTCAAATTACCAAAGTAAGAAACAAAATACTCAAGAACTCCCAAATCTCTCAGATTAACTGTATACCTGGCTGGCATACCTGAGATCAGCCAGGTGACTAGATTCTACATGTAATAGTAAGGCTGCAGATTATCAAGAACTGGTGTTTTTTGCTCATCGTCACATGGACTTATACAGAAAAGTTATTTTTTTCTCACCGTCAGGGTTGAGGAAGCACTTTGCGGCAAAGAAGAAGAAGCACGGCAAGAAATTAAGCAAAAAAGAACTAGCCTAGTACTAGTAGTAAGTAGGAGTAGCAAACATCTCATCAGTAACTCACATCCTTTCTCGCTAGCTGCTACACAGCATCCATGGCGATGCCAAGAAACGGCAGGCACCATCCGGTCGGGCTAGCCGGGCCGGACGCGCTTCTGTCCGGCGGCGGCGGCGCGGCCGGCGGCATCGGAGGAGCGCAGCGTGCCCGAGGAGTCGCCCTCTGAGGAGCCGCCGTCCATGGCGGCGCCACGGTGCGCGAAGGAGGCAGAGAGGTCGGCGTAGAGGCCGACGACGCGGCGGATATTGTTGTTGAGCTCCCGGATGAGGCCGACGTTGCGGGTGAGGCTGTCCGGCGCCCGGGACTCGTGGTTCTGGTTGATCTCGGAGATGAGCATCCGGTTTTGGTCCAGGATGCTCTGCACCTGCACGAAGCTCTTGTGGAACGTCTGGATCAGCTTCCCGTCCACCACCTGGTGGTGCTCCCCTCCGCCGCCGCCGCCGCCGCCTCCATTGCCCATCCCCGAGAAGCTCTCGCCTTCCATCCCTTTCTCCCTCTCCAAACTCTTGTTGGTTCTTCTTCACCAGAGCTAGCTAGTCTCCCCTGAAATTGACTCATAGATTACAAAATTAGTTGGCTAAACTTTGCATTTATGTGGGGATCGGGCTGTACTGAAAACAAATAAAGACCCATCAAGAACATCTAGCACAAAGAATAAGTGTGCGGGTATTGTACTACAAGGCAAAACTAGCACGCAATCGAGGTAGCGGGTTGCATGTGAAAACCAGCGTGAAGATGAAACCCAAGACAATAAATCACCTCTCTGAATTTCCTCCTAGAAAATAAAATAAAATCCAAGCATCAGGGGAGCCGGCGCTGGCTCTATCAACTAGAATGGCCGCAAGTTGAAATAGGAGGGGAGGGGGGTGTGTGAGAAAAGCAACATAAAAAGAAGGGAAAGATTCTATAGGACTCACCAAAACAAATGTTATCCCGCAGAAACCTTTGCAATTAAGATGAGAAAAGGTGGGTGGAAACCCAGGATGATAGAGAGGGGATGGAATCTATCGGGAAGTGTTTGGGGAGAGAGGAAGGGCCTGAGGTGAAATCATGGCCATCTCCATGTCCTTGCCCACCTTTTTATTCCTCTCTCTGTCCCTCTTTCTTCTCCCAGAAACACACACACACACACACACACACACACACACACAAAGGAGAGAGAGAGAGGAAGAGATGGGAGGACAAGCAAGCCTTTCCCAATGACCAAAAGCTGGCCCCAATCGCATAAATATATGAGAGGGGGCTGCCTATTGCTTGGTCCCTTCCGCGTGTGTTGCTTTCTGCCCACATTTGCATGCACCAAAACAAGAGTACTAATCAACCCATAATCCAATATTTGCCAGGAGGCCCCCCCCCCCTTCCCGTGGGCAGAATAATGCCAAGAGTGGGGACTGAAAGCAGCAGCACCGAACGATAAAGAAGAACAAGCTGGATTTTATTGTCCCAAACAAGGCAACAAATTCCCTCAAGAACTACCAAGCAGCCAAAACAGGGATTGCAATCCCTGATGAGACGACAAGTCCTGAATGCAGCGGTGCCAGGCAGGAATGGGAACCGGACAGAGAAATTCTAAGAGGAACAAACCAAGAAGGATGCGGTTCAGTAACCCTCCACAAGTCCGAATTATCTTGACAGATTCTTTTATTTTCTTTTCTTTTTTAGAACAATTGTCTTGACAGGTGAAACGATGGAATTTGGAGGATTCTCTTCCAGCACCACTTGGGCTGCCCAAACAGGAGTTGATCTGATCCTTCCGGTGCAGGTGTAGGAAAGGTTAGAAAAAACAACTTTTCTATCGCTGGATATGCAGGTATGCAAACACAAACACATGGGGATGGCCGGATGGGAATGTTATCCTGTAGTATGTGCCATATAAACAAGTACTCCGGCGACTAAAAGACCATGCATCTTCCTTTTGTATTATTCTTTCTGCCCTGCCAACCATCCACACCATATGGGTTAGGGCATCTCCAACGTTATATCTTAAAATGGACACACCAAATATATTCACGGACACGTCTCGATATGTGAACAGTGGTAGGAGAACCGGCCACTCAATCGCATGCATCACGAAGACATCAAATACGGACAACAATATGGGCCAGATAAATCTATATCTAAATCTAAACCTACTATTAAAGTAAGGTGATATTCTTCTTGGTTTCGTCATCCTACATTACGTGAAATACATGAGGTGGTACTAATTTGTAGAGCTAAGTTTTGTATGGGCTATTAAAAAAGGTTCGTATCGGCTCAGTCAGGCCTGCGTTCCTCAACTTGGGCCTTCACTTCTACGTTGCGATCAGCCTCCTCAGGTTGTTTCAGTTTTTTTATTAAGAATCCTACCTTGTCCCGCACGGGATCGAGCTGGCGATCGAGTTCCTCCATGGGAGCTCCTAACCGGTGCCTTAAGCGCCGGTTCAGGCAGCTGGCGCTCGCGGCTCCGCACCCCATGGGCCGGCCCACCTCGCGCAGTAGAAGGAAAAAAAGTTCTCGCGAAAATACACACAAAAAGAGCGGATCCAGCCACTCGAACTCACGCCTTACAGCTAAAACACGAGTACCGCTTTGCTAACCACTACAACCTCTGAGCACCAGCGACTACAAGGAACGCGCGAGCTATTTAAGACCAATGCGGCAGCGCTATTTATTAGATTTGCGAATTATTTGAAAACAATTTGGAAAAGTTGTTTTTTTATAAAAAAGAATTCATCAGATTTTGAATTTGTTTACGAATTTTAAAAAGTAGTTCATCGATTTTGAAAAAGGTTCATCAAATTTGAAAACAGTTCGTCAATTTTGGAAAAAGTTCGTCAAATTTTGAAAAAGTTCATCAAATTTGAAAAATTGTTCATAGATTTTGAAAAAAAAAGTTCATCCATTTTGTAAAAATTCATCAAATTTGGAAAAAGTTCATGGAATTTTATTTTTTTAATGTATTTCGTTTTTTGTTCATGATTTCAAAAACGTGCTCATAGTTTTCAAATTTTGTTCAGAATTTTCAATTGTTCAGTGTACATAAAGAAATGTTCAATGGGTATCTTAATCGTTTTTCAGCGCATATCACAAAATTGTTCAATGTGTAGTTAAAAATTGTTCAGATTATATTACAAAAATGTTCAATGTATAAAATTTGTTCATCTTATATCAAAAAAATGTTCAGTGTATATTTGAAAATCGCTCGTCATATATAAATTTTTGTTCATGTTCTCAATAATTGTTCACATTTTTAAAAGTTCATGGAATTTTAAATTTTATTAATGTATTTTTCGTTTTTTGTTGATGATTTCAAAATGTGTTCATAGTTTTCAAATTTATTCACTTTTTCAAATTTTGTTCACAATTTTAAATTGTTCAGTGTACATAAAAAATGTTCAATAGGTATTTAAATGGTTTTTCAGCGCATATCACAAAATTGTTCAATGTTTAGTTAAAAATTGTTCAGATTATATTACAAAAATGTTCAATGTAAAAAATTTGTTCATCTTATATCAAAAAAATGTTCAGTGTATATTTAAAAATCGCTCATCATATATAAATTTTAGTTCATGTTCTCAATAATTGTTCACGTTCTAAAATGTTCATGCAATTTTAAAATTTTCATCGAATTTTTAAAAAAGTTCATCGATTTGATAGAAGTTCATTCAATTTATAAAAATCACGAATTTTAAAAGATTTGCATTTGTAAGAAATTTAAAAAAGGAAAATGAGAAAAGAAAAAGAAAAAACGAACCAGAAAAAAAAGAAAAAAAACGCCCAGAAATCAGCGAGCAGTAATAGCTGGATAAAAGAACGAAAATAAGTAGTTGGACACAATGGGTCTGGTGATCTGTTGGTTTGTGCGCTGCTGTTTCAACGGATAGATCGCGGGTTCGAGCGCTTACATTCGAAAATACGATTTTTGCTGCAGTTTTTTAACAGAAAGAAAAAGAAGGAAACGGGCCGGCCCATCGCGACGCGGGGGTATGCGCCCGTTTGCAGCAACAGAAGAAACGGGCGCTTAAGGCGCCCGTTAGGAAATGCCTTCCTCCATTGAGTTGTTTCTCTTTTTTTTCTAAACAAATCAGTCGTCCGCCTGGGCCTTATGGGCCAGCAAGTACGTCTCAACTTCCAATGGAATCAAAAACCTGCTATGCTAGCGTAGGCCTGTATTGATGCGTCTTTTTTGTCAATAATCCCACCTTGCTCAGTTAAATCGATTATCATCAGCCAGTCGCCTTAGAAAATAAACAATGAGCTGATAAAGCGGGATTAGTGCATACACAAAAGCACAACAATGACTTGAGACACACCTACAATGAGGCGGATGGAATGCACACAAACCCGATGCACAGGCAAAACGTAGGCACATGATGCCTCAAATATGAAAAATGCAAGGAGAGAAAGGACGAAAGCATGCTTGTGTTGCCCCCAGTTTTGGTCCATACTTATTGGACTGGGAGCGTGGATTTTTTTCTCCGTTGCAACGCACGAGCATGATTGCTAGTCTAGAGTAAATACACATGGGTTGTGAGGACACATGTGTTTGGGTTTGTGGGAATCCATACATCCGGACTGGTCAGCGAAAATTTAATGCATTGCCATGGAGGGCAAAAAGTGTTTGTACCACACGGTCCGAACATTTAGAGATGTTTTGATGCATGGTGTTGAAAATGCCCTTAGAGCAACTTCAATGGGACGACCCAAACGGACGGCGATTTCGTCCGCTTTTTGTCCGTTTGGGTCGGCCGCCCGCCCCGCGTCCGCCCTGTTTTAGATATGTGTCGGTAGGGCGCCCAACGCGCCGACCCATATGTACCGACGTGGCTGCCTGGCCCCCCTATTTTTTGCATGATTGCATAGTTTGAATCAAAATAAAATCATTTTGAACCGAATAAAATAGCATAGTTTATTACAAGCCAAATGAAAATAAAAATGTCTCACATAGCTCTCACATAATTTTGCAAACGAATAAAAGAAGATACATCTACTGGTTGCCAACATGAGCCCACACATGCTCAATCAAATCATTTTGCAGTTGCACATGAGTTTCCCAATCACGCATATCTTGATGAAATTGGATGAACTGTTCAAATGTTGCCGCTACTCCATGCTCAGGCACAACATTCTTACCCTGAAACTGAAACCCTTGATCATACAGACGTTCCGGGCGCTCGTCTTCTACGATCATATTATGCATGATCACACAAGCAGTCATCACCTCCCACAGTTTCTGCATGCTCCAGGTATTACTAGGATATCGAACGATGCCCCATCGAGATTGCAGAACACCAAAGGCATGCTCGACATCCTTCCTAGCACTCTCTTGCTCTTGGGCAAATCTTTTGCTCTTCTCTCTAACAGGGTTGGGTATTGTCTTGACAATGGTGGTCCACTGAGGATAGATACCGTCACCCAGATAGTATCCTTTGTCGTAGGTGTGGCCATTGATAGTAAAGTTCACCGGTGGGCTGTTGCCTTCGGCAAGCCTAGCAAACACCGACGAGCGCTGAAGCACGTTGATATCATTGTGTGATTCGGCCATGCCAAAGAAAGAGTGCCAGATCCAAAGATCTTGAGACGCCACGGCCTCAAGTATGATGATGCCGACCCGACATGGCCCTTATATCGCCCTTGCCAAGCGAAG
This sequence comes from Aegilops speltoides, assembly GCA_021437245.1. Classification (NCBI taxonomy): domain Eukaryota; kingdom Viridiplantae; phylum Streptophyta; class Magnoliopsida; order Poales; family Poaceae; genus Aegilops; species Aegilops speltoides. The sequence continues at coordinate 204,603,454 of CM038144.1, forward strand.
GGCAATTCTTCCACTCCCAATGCATGCGATCTATACTACCAAGCATCCTCGAAGCCCTCACGGCATTCATCGCCAACAAACGGGTCAGATCTTCGATCGACTCTGAAGTACTCAAGGCCAAACACATCAATAACAGCCTTGCAGAACTTATACAGGGACTCTAGGCAAGTATACTCGCTCATACAGACGTACCCGTCAATAAGATGCCTACTCATACGGAAACGGCGGCGAAATTTCTGATGTTTGAACTACGGGTTTGTTGTATCAAAGTAGTCCTTCCAAAGGAGGAAATGCCCGTTCTCTTGGTTGCAATTCGATGCCGGAAGGTGGCCCTGAATGGAGCCACGGAACAATGGCCGCTGGCTGTTGAGGTGGTGATGGACCAACACGGCAACCAATATTTCCTCCTCGTCATCGGAGGACGAATCGTCGGTGTCGCAACGGAAACTGTGAAAAAAGAACTCGTCGGCGGAGTCCATTTTGTACCTTGGCAAACTGATGAATAGCTTACGGGCGTCGGCAAAGGAGATGGCCGACGAAGGGAGTCGCGGCGTGCACGGACCAGCTAGCTGTCTTGCCGGTGTCCGACGAGCGTGCCAATGAGGATCTGGCCGGGCGGCGAGGCGACTTCTTGGTCGGGGGCGGCTGTGTGGTGGGGGCGTGGGGGTGGGGGGGGGGGGTTGGGAACCAATCGGCTCCCGGGCGGCAAGATGGCGGTGGCGGGTGACGTGGGAGTGGGTGGCGTAGCTGGGCGGATGTGGAGGCACCGACAGCTGGCAGAGTCGCCGGCAAAAATGGGCAGCGGCGTCGGCGACAAAGGAGGAGGACGAGGGTTGCTGTTGGATGGGGGAGGGCAATGTGACACAGACCAGCGGGCCCGGGGGAGGAGAGGGCGAGCGTGCGCGCGTCCGTCGTGTGTCGGCGCCGACGCAAATCCGGCTCAAAAATGGGCCGGAAATGGGTCGCCCGCGGATGAAAAGTGGACGCGCGTCCGTTTGGGTCAGCGCATTGGGCCGCCTTTTCTGTCCGTGCCGACCCAAACAGATGGCGGTGGACGAAATGGGTCTCCCCGTTGGAGTTGCTCTTAGGCTACTCATAGTGGGGAGTATCATATAATAGTATCATATGCATATACGATACTATATAGAGCCGGCGCTCATGCGCGAGCACGACTTGCCTCTTGCTGGCAGCTAAAGGATCGATATGGTTGACTAGAGGGGGTGAATAGGCAACTACCAATTTTTAGCTTTTCTTAACTAATTAGGGTTAGCAACAAAATAGGTTGTCTAGATGTGCAACTAGGTGAGCAACCCATATGATGCTAATAACAACAACAACACGCAAACACAAGATACAACACAAGTAAAGCTTGCACAAAGTAAAGGTAAGAAGTAACCATAAGTGGAGCCGGTGAAGACGAGGATGTGTTTCCGAAGTTCCTTCCCTTTGAGAGGAAGTACGTATTCGTTGGAGTGGTGTGGAGGCACAATGCTCCCCAAGAAGCCACTAGGGCTATCGTATTCTCCTCACGCCCTCGCACAATGCGAGGTGCCGTGATTCCACTAGTGGTGCCCTTGAAGGCGGTGACCAAACCTTTACAAACAAGGTTGGGCCAATCTCCACAACTTAATTGGAGGCTTCCAACACCACCACAGAGCTTCACCACAATGGAATGTGGCTCCGAGGTGACCTCAACCATCTAGGGTGCTCAAACACCCAAGAGTACCAAGATCCCCAGGGGATTAGTGGGGGGAATCAAATCTCTTGGTGGAAGTGTAGATCGAGGCCTTCTCAACCAATCCCTAGAAAATCAACAAGTTTGATTGGCTAGGGAGAGCAATCGGGAAAGAATGAGCTTTTGAATGGCAATGGCTAGAAAATCAACAATTTTGATTGGCTAGGGAGAGAGATCGGACAAGAATGAGCTTTTGAATGTCAATGTAGCTTGGGAGGAAGAGGTTAGCCTTAGGAGGAAGAAGACCCCCCTTTATAGAGACAGGCAAAAATCCAACCATTTTCTACCCTGTGCTTGCAGCCAAGTGGTACCACCCCACACAGGCCTAGAATACATCGGTTGTACCCACGGTAGTGCTGCCGGAGCAGTATTACCGCTGCCCCTAGCGGTACTACTGCTTAGGGATTTTAGACCTGGAGAGGCATCAGTAGTAGAGGGTTCCAGGGCGACAGTACCTGCGAAGTGGTACTACCATCCTAGTGCCGCTCTACTACCGCTTAGAGCAAAGTGGGAATAGAAGCTCGCACAGAGGAAACCCCGCAAGCGGTAGCGGCGGCGGCAGTATGGGTTGTAGTACTGCCAGAGCGGTACTACCGGGCTACTACCGTGCTACTACTGCTAAATGCAAACCGGCAATAGAAAGTTGCACGCTCGGGGAATGCCTAAGCGGTAGTACCACGGAAGTACCCAGCGGTACTACCGCATAAGCGGTACTACCATGGGCACTACTGGTACTACCTCTTGTAAGTCACTGAAAATCCACAGAAAACATATGGATACGCTCTAGAGAAGGGAAAGGAATTTGTGGGTGCATATGGGGCTGTGTACGTGTCGATTCCGCCCATACCTTTCCAACTCAGACCCCCTCTTAATAGTACATATCTCCTACGACTCAAATCCACCAAAAAGAAATCGTCGGAAAATAACCGTCTTCACTCTTTACCATCAAGGGGGAAAAACCATCTCGTGCCTATTGATATAGTCTCTGAAAAGGTCAATGCACACGATTAGTCCACAAAACGCATTGTCATCAATCACCGAAACTACTAGGGTAAAATATGCCTTAACAATCTCCCCCTTTTTGGTGGACTGATGACAACACAGGATTTGCCCAAAAAGATATAAGAGATAACTAGGCAAACCGATAACCTACAAAATATAGACATGCTCCCCCTATATTTTATAGACCGGCAAAACTTGTAACAACAGAATATACAACGCTAAGCAGGAAAGCAATAAGAACAATAAGCACAATCTCACGCACAGAGGGTCATAATAAGGATAACTAGGGTAGCATATGTCTTACACCATATGATAGAGACTCACACCAAACCAAAGCAAACAAAGATAAAGAGTTCACAAGCAGAAGCTCAGAAGCAAAAATAACCAAGCTTGTGACTTGACAACACCCTGCAGAAAGACAAATCCCCGGTCCTAAACCTCTCCCCTTTTGGCATTGAGACACCAAAAGGGGAAAAGACAGGCCTAACACAACTCCAGATGGCACTAGTCTCCTCCCGTGGACTCGTCAGACTCCTAAGAATTAGACCCATCAACAGACTCCTCAGCGGACTCGTCGGACTCCTCCTTGATCTCCTGATCCTGAGCTGGAGCAGATGTAGCAGCATTGGACTCATACGAATCCGTCCAATGAGAGTTTGAAGAAATCCACTTGTCCTCCAGAGTGATACGATCCTTAGAGCCTTCCTGAACTGGAATCTCAAGCTTCCTCATAATTGTTGGGGAACGTAGCATGCAATTTCAAAAAAATTCTTACGCTCACGCAAGATCTATTTAGGAGATGCATAGTGACGAGAGGGGTGTGTCTACGTACCCTCATAGACCAAAAGCGTAAGCGTTTAACAACGCGGTTGATGTAGTCGAACTTTTTCTCATTTCGACCGATCAAGTACCAAACATACGACACCTCTGAGTTCTACACACGTTCAGCTCGATGACGTCCCTCGAACTCTTGATCCAGCAGAGTGTCCAGGAAGTAGAAGAGTTCTGTCAGCACGACAGCGTGATGATGATGATGGTGAAGTTATCCGCGCAGGGCTTTGCCTAAGCACTATGTGAATATGACCGAAGGCGTAAACTGTGGAGGGGGCGCCACACAAGGCTAACAATAGTTGGTGTGTGTTATTTAGCGTCCTTCTCCTATTCAGCCTCCTTCCTTAGGGGGGGACCCCTTGTGGGCTGGTGTGCTCCCCTCCTATGGCCCATAAGGCCCATTATTCCCCGGGGGGTTCCGGTAACCCCCCGGTACTCCGATATGTCCCCGATACACCCCGGAACACTTCCGGTGTCCGAATACTATCTTCCTATATATCAATCTTTACCTCTCGACCATTTAGATACTCCTCGTCATGTCCGTGATCTCACCCGGGACTCCAAACAACATTTGGTCACCAAATTACATAACTCATATAATACAAAATCGTCATCGAACGTTAAGCGTGCGGACCCTACGGGTTCGAGAACTATGTAGACATGACCGAAACACCACTCCGGTCAATAACCAACAGCGGAACCAGGATGCTCATATTGGCTCCTACATATTCTATGAAGATCTTTATCGGTCAAACTGTTATGACACCATATGTTATTCCCTTTATCATTGGTATGTTACTTGCCCGAGATTCGATTGTCGGTATCTTCATTCCTAGTTCAATCTCGTTACCGGCAAGTCTCTTTACTCGTTCCGTAATGCATCATCCTACAACTAACTCATTAGTCACTTTGCTTGCAAGGTTTCTTATGATGTGCATTACCGAGAGGGCCCAGAGATACCTCTCCGATACTCGGAGTGACAAATCCTAATCTCAATCTATGCCAACCCAACAAACACCTTCAGAGATATCTGAAGAGCATCTTTATAATCACCCAGTTACGTTGTGACGTTTGATAGCACACAAGGCATTCCTCCGGTATCCGGGAGTTGCAAAATCTCATAGTCAGAGGAATATCTATTTAACATGAAGAAAGCAATAGCAATAAAACTGAACGATCATTGTTCTAAGCTAACGGATGGTTCTTGTCCACCACATCATTCTACTAATTATGTAATCCCGTTCATCAAATGACAACACATGTCTATGGTAGGAAACTTAACCATCTTTGATTAACGAGCTAGTCTAGTAAAGGCTTACTAGGGACACTGTATTTTGTGTATGTATTCACACATGTATCAAGTTTCTGGTTAATACAATTCTAGCATGAATAACAAACATTTATCATGAAATAAGGAAATATAGAATAACAACTTTATTATTGCTTCTAGGGCATATTTCCTTCAGTCTCCCACTTGCACTAGAGTCAAGAATCAAGCTCACATCGCCATGTGATTTAACACCAATAGGTCACATCGTCATGTGATTTAACACCAATAGTTCACATCGTCATGTGATTAACACCCATAGTTCACATCGCCATGTGACTAACACCCAAAGGGTTTTCTAGAGTCAATAACCTAGTTCACATCGCCATGCGATTAACACCCAAAGAGTACTGAGGTGTGATCATGTTTTGCTTGTGAGAGAAGCTTAGTCAACGGGCGTGTCACATTCAGATCCGTATGTATTTTGAAAATTTCTATGTCTACAATGCTTTGCATGGTGCTACCCTAGATAATTGCTCCCACTTTCAATATGTTTCCAGACTAGACTCAGAGTCATCTAGATTAAGTGTTTAAAGCTTGCATCATCATAACCCTTTACGATGAACCCTTTATCACCTTCATAACTGAGAAACATTTCTTTAGTCCCCTAAGGATAATTTTGACCGATGTCTAGTGATCTACTCCTGGATCACTATTGTACCCCCTTGTCAAACTCATTGGCAAAGCACACAATGGGTCTGGTACACAACATGGCATACTTTATAGAACCTATGATAGAGGCATAGGGAATGAATTTCGTTCTCTCTCTATCTTCTGCCGTGGTCGGGCTTTGAGTCTTACTCAACTTCACACCTTGCAATACCGACAAGAACCCTTTCTTTGACTAATTCGTTTTGAACATCTTCAAAACTTTGCCAATGTATGTGCTTTGTGAAAGTCCTATTAAGCGTCTCAATCTATCCCTATAGATCTTGATGCCCAATATGTAAGTAGCTTCACCGAGGTCTTTCATTAAAAAAATTCTTATTCAAATATCCTTTTATGCTCTCTAGAAATTCTATATCATTTCCAATCAACAATATGTCATCCACATATAATACAAGAAATGCTACGGAGCTCCCACTCACTTTCTTGTAAATACAGGCTTCACCATAAGTCTGTATAAAACCATATGCTTTGATCACCTTATCAAAGCGTATATTCCAACTCCGAGATGCTTGCACTAGTCCATAGATGGGTCGCTGGAGCTTGCACACTTTGTTAGCACCTTTAGGATTGACAAAACCGCCTGGTTGCATCATATACAACTCTTCTTTAATATCCATCAAGGAATGCAGTTTGTGACATCCATTTGCTAGATTTCATAATCATAAAATGTGGCAATTTCTAACATGATTCAGACAGACTTAAGCATCGCTACGGGTGAGAAAGTCTCATCATAGTCAACTCCTTGAACTTTGTTGAAGACTTTTTGCGACAAGTCGAGCTTCGTAGATAGTGACATTACTATCAGCGTCAGTCTTCTTCTTGAAGATCCATTTATTCTCAATGGCTTGCCGATCATCGGCAGCCCACCAAAGTCCACACTTTGTTCTCATATATGGATCCTATCTCAGATTTCATGGCCTCAAGCCATCTGTTGGAATCTGGGCTCATCATAGCTTCTTCATAGTTCGTAGGTTCGTCATGGTCAAGTAACATGACTTCCAGAACAGGATTACCGTACCAATCTGGTGCAGATCGTGCTCTGGTTGACCTATGAGGTTCAGTAGTAACATGATCTGAAGTTTCATGATCATTATCAATAGCTTCCTCTCTAGTTGGTGTAGGTATCACGGGAATAGATTTCTCGGATGAGCTACTTTGCAAATTGAGAGAAGGTACAATTACCTCATCAAGTTCGAATTTCCTCCCACTCACTTCTTTCGAGAGAAACTCCTTCTCTAGAAAGGTTCCATTCTTGGCAACAAATATCTTGCCTTTGGATTTGTGGTATAAGGTGTACCCAATTGTTTCCTTAGGGTATCCTATGAAGACGCACTTCTCTGATTTGGGTTTGAGCTTATCAGGCTGAAGTTTTTTCACATAAGCATCACAACCCCAAACTTTTTGAAATGACAACTTAGGTTTATTGCCAAACCACAGTTCATAAGGTGTCGTCTCAACGGATTTTCACGGTTCCCTATTTAACGTGAATGCAGCTGCCTCTAATGCATAACCCCAAAACGATAGTGGTAAATCGCTAAGAGACATCATAGTCGCACCATATCTAATAAAGTACGGTTACGACATTTGGACACACCATTACGCTATGGTGTTCCACGTGGCGTGAGTTGTGAAACTATTCCACATTGTTTTAAATGAAGGTCAAACTCGTAACTCAATTATCTAGCTGCGCGATTAGATCGTAGAAACTTTATTTTCTTGTTACGATGATTCTCCACTTTATTATGAAATTCTTTTAACTTTTCAAATGTTTCAGATTTGTGTTTTATTAAGTAGATATACCCATATCTGCTTAAATCATTTGTGAAGGATAAGAAATAAAGATACCCGCCGCGAGCCTCAATACTCGTCGGACCGCATACATCGGTATGTATTATTCCCAAAGTCATTGGCTTGCTCCATTGTTCCAGAGAACGGAGTTTTAGTCATTTTTTCCATGAGGCATGGTTCGCAAGTATCAAATGATTCATAATCAAGTGATTCCAAAAGTCCATCTGCATGGAGTTTCTTCATGCACTTTACACCAATATGACCTAAACGGCAGTGCCACAAATATGTTGCACTATCATTACCAACTTTGTATCTTTTGGCATCAATATTATGAATATGTGTATCACTACAATCGAGATCCAATAAACCATTAACATTGGGTGTATGACCATAGAAGGTTTTATTCATGTAAACAGAATAACCATTATTCTCTATCTTAAATGAATAACCGTATTGCAATAAACACGACCCTATCTTGTTCATGCTCAATGCAGCCACCAAATAACATTTATTTAGGTTCAACACTAATCCCGAAAATATAGGGAGTGTGCGATGCTGATTAGATCAATCTTGGAACCACTTCCAACACACATCATCACTTCACCCTCAATTAGTCTCCATTTATTCTGCAACTCCTGTTTTGAGTTACTAATCTTAGCAACCTAACAGGTATTAAATACCCAGGGGCTACTACAAGCACTAGCAAGGTACACATCAATAACATGTATATCAAATATATCTTTGTTCACTTTGCCATCCTTCTTATCCGCCAAATATTTGGGGTAGTTCTGCTTCCAGTGACCATTTCCTTTGCAGTAGAAGCACTCAGTTTCAGGCTTAGGTCCAGCTTTGGGCTTCTTCACGGGAGTGACAACTTGCTTGTCACTCTTCTTGAAGTTCTCTTTCTTTACCTTGCCCCTTTTCTTGAAATAGTGATCTTGTTAACCATCAACACTTGATGCTCTTTCTTGATTTCTACCTTCGCCAATTCCAGCATCGTGAAAAGCTCGGGAATCATTTTCGTCATCCCTTGCATATTATAGGTCATCACGAAGTTCTAGTAGCTTGGTGATAGTGACTAGAGAACCCTACCAATCACTATCTTATCTAGAAGATTAACTCCCACTTGATTCAAGTGATTGTAGTGCCTAGACATTCTAAACATGCTCATTAGCTGATCTATTCTCCTCCATCTTGTAGGCAAAGTAATTGCCAGAGGTCTCATACCTCTTGGCATGGGCATGAGTCTGAAATACCAATTTCAGCTCTTGGAACATCTCATATGCTCCATGGTGTTCAAAACGTCTTTGAAGCCCCGATTCTAAGCCGTAAATCATGTCGCACTAAACTATCAAGCCGTCATCATATTGAGCTTGCCAAATGTTCATAACGTCTGCATCTGCTCCTGCAATAGGTCTGTCACCTAGCGGTGCATCAAGGACATAATTCTTTTGTGCAACAATGAGGATAACCCTCAAATCACGGACCTAGTTCGCATCATTGCTAATATCATCTTTCAACTTAGTTTTCTCTAGGAACATAAAAAACATTGGGGAGCTACAACGCGAGCTATTGATCTACAACATAATTTGCAAATACTATCAGGACTAAGTTCATGATAGATTAAGTTCAATTAATCAAATTACTTAAGAACTCCTAGTTAGATAGACACCTCAAGTCATCTAAATGATACGTGATCCAAATCAACTAAACCCTCTCCGATCATCATGTGAGATGGAGTAGTCATCAATGGTTAACATCTCTAAATTGATCATATCTACTATATGATTCACGTTCGACCTTTCCGTCCAGTGTTCCGAGGCCTTGTTTGTACATGCTAGGCTCGTCAAGTTTAACCCGAGTATTCCGCATGTGCACAAGCTGGATTGCACCCATTGTATATGAACGTAGAGCCTATCACACCCGATCATCACGTGGTGTCTCAGCACGAAGAACTTTCGCAATGGTGCATACTCGGAGAGAACACTTATACCTTGAAATTTAGTTAAGGGATCATCTTATAATGCTACCGCCGTACTAAGAAAAATAAGATGCATAAAGATAAACATCACATGCAATCAAAATATGTGACATGATATGGCCATCATCATCTTGTGCTTTTGATCTCCATCTTCAAAGCATCGTCATGATCTCCATTGTTACCGGCTCGACACCTTGATCTCCATCGTAGCTCATAGTCGTCTTGCCAAACTATTGCTTCTACAACTATTGCTACCGCCTAGTGATAAAGTAAAGCAATTACATGGCGTTTGCATTTCATACAATAATGCAACAACCATAAGGCTCCTGCCCGTTGCCGATAACTTTTGCAAAACATGATCATATTATACAATAACGTATATCACATCATGTCTTGACCACATCACATCACAACATGCCCTGCAAAAACAAGTTAGACATCCTCTACTTTGTTGTTGCAAGTTTTATGTGGCTACTACGGGCTTCTAGCAAGAACCGTTCTTACCTACGACACAAAAACCACAGTGGTGATTTATCAAGTTTGCTGTTTTAACCTTCAACAAGGACCGACCGTAGTCAAATTCGATTCAACTAAAGTAGGAGAAACAGACACCCGCCAACCACCTTTATGCAAAACTAGTTGCATGTCTATCGATGGAACCGGTCTCATGAACGTGGTCATGTAAGGTTGGTCTGGGCCGCTTCATCCAACAATACCGCCGAATCAAAATAAGATGTTGGTGGTAAGAAGTGTGACGATCACCGCCCACAACTCTTTGTGTTCTACTCGTGCATATCATCTATGCATATACCTGGCTCGGATGCCACTGTTGGGGAACGTAGCATGGAATTTCAAAAAAATTCCTATGATCACGCAAGATCTATCTAGGAGATGCATAGCAACGAGAGGGGGAGAGTGTGTCTATGTACCCTTGTAGACCAAAAGCGGAAGCGTTTAACAACGCGGTTGATGTAGTCAAACTTCTTCTCGTTCCGACCGATCAAGTACCAAACATACGACACCTCTAAGTTCTGCACACGTTCAGATCGATGACGTCCCTCGAACGCTTGATCCAACAGAGTGACGGTGATGGTGAAGTTATCCGCGCAGGGCTTCGCCTAAGCACTACGTGAGTATGACCGGAGGTGTAAACTATGGAGGGGGGCGCCGCACACGGCTAACAATCATTGGTGTCTGTTCTAGGCGCCCCCTCCCCATGTATATATAGGTGGGAGGGGGAGGGGAGCTGCCTTGGGCACCCCAAGTAGGAGGAATCCTACTTGGGGGCTATATTCCAATTCGCCCCCCCTTTCCTTTTATCGGAAGGGGGAAAAAGGGAAGAGAGGGAGGAGGAAGGAAGGGGGGCGAACCCCTACTCCTTATCCTATTCATACTCCTTCCTTAGGGGGGGGGCGCCACTCCTTGTGGGCTGGTGTCCTCCCCTCCTATGCCCCATGAGGCCCATCATTCCCTCGGGGGGTTCCGGTAAGCCCCCTGGTACTCCGATATGTACCCGATACACCCCGGAACACTTCCGGTGTCCGAATACTATCTTCATGTATATCAATCTTCACCTCTCGATCATTTCGAGCCTGCTCGTGATGTCCATGATCTCATCTGGGACTCCGAACAATATTCGGTCACCAAATCACATAATGCATATAATACAAACTCGTCATCGAACGTTAAGCGTGCGGACCCTACGGGTTCGAGAACTATGTAGACATGACCGACACACCTCTCCGGTCAATAACCAACAGCGGAACCTGGATGCTCATATCGGCTCCTACATATTCTACGAAGATCTTTATCGGTCAAACCATTATGACATCATACAGTATTCCCTTTGCCATCGGTATGTTACTTGCCTGAGATTCGATCATCGGTGTCTTCATACCTAGTTCAATCTCGTTACCGACAAGTCTCTTCACTCGTTCCGTAATGCATCATCCTGCAACTAACTCATTAGTCACTTTGCTTGCAAGGATTCTTATGATGTGCATTACCGAGAGGGCCCAGAGATACCTCTCCGATACTCGGAGTGACAAATCCTAATCTTGATCTATACCAACCCAACAAACACCTTCAGAGATACCTGTAGAGCATCTTTATAATCACCCAGTTACGTTGTGACGTTTGATAGCACACAAGGCATTCCTCCGGTATCCGGGAGTTGCATAGTCTCACAGTTGGAGGAATATGTATTTGACATGAAGAAATCAATAGAAATAAAACTGAACGTTCATTGTGCTAAGCTAACGGGTGCGTCTTGTCCACCACATCATTCTACTAATGATGTGATCCCGTTGATCAAATGACAACACATGTCTTGGTTAGGAAACTTAACCATCTTTGATTAACGAGCTAGTCTAGTAGAGGCTTACTAGGGACACAATATTTTGTCTATGTATTCACACATGTATCAAGTTTCCGATTAATACAATTCTAGCATGAATAATAAACATTTATCATGAAAGAGGGAAATATAAACTAACAACTTTATTATTGCCTCTAGTGCATATTTCCTTCAATAATAGCCTTCCTCTCTCGACGAGCCTTCTTGGCATCCACATGTGCCAAGTACATTTTGTGCTGAACATCGGTCTGAAGGCAAAAGAGCTTCTTCACCTTGTGCTTGAGCTTAGCTGCCCAACCCGACTGACCAGAGAAATGCTCAGTGCCTGGAGCAAAATCACCATCATCACCCTGATCCTCTCCAGAAGCGGAAGGAACTACCGCCTCAGGACGAGTAGTAGAGGCTCAAAGCATCTTTTGACGCAAGTTGAGGATGTCATGAGAAGTAAAGGGTCCAGTCTCAAGAGGCTCACCAGGGAAAGTTGAGCTCCAGGTAGTTTGAATCAACTTCAAGATGAAGGGAGCATAAATCGGGCAATGGTCTCCATAAGTAGCATTCACTAGCTCCTTCCACATGACACGAGAGACATCCAAGACTCCATCCATTCCCTTCTCAGAGTGACATAACAGTAACATATCCACAAGGTGCCCATGCACCATGTCCAAGTTGACAATACGAGGAAAGAGAGTGTGCCAGAAAATGTGATGCATAATGTCAAACAAAGGCTTCATCTCCTTCTTAACACCTTTCTCTGTCTTGGTAATGATCATATGGGGGTGCAACTTATACTTTTGAGTAGCCCCCTCTTCATGGTGAGGACGAAGGCCAAGGGGCTTCCGCAGCAACTCGTAAGAATATCCCAGAAGCTCCATAAATGCACCCCAAGTGGTGTGCAACTGCCTGCCATTGGTCATCCAGATCATAGTGCGCATGATGTTTGTGCCACACCATATGGTTGCAAAGAAATGTGCTACCAACTCTGCACTGAAGTCATAGTTGAAAGTCACGAGGGGCACGATGTTGAGCTGTGCACAAAGGGCACGGGGTTCTCCAAAATATGGATGGTACTTCTCCTTATGTGCCATGTTGTTTGACTTTGTCTTCACAAACAGGTTCTTCCTTCCCTTCAGCTGGTCAAAGTACACAAGAAATTGGTCCTTGGTCCAAAATGGAGTGCCAACCAAAGAGGGATCATGAGGAAGGAGGTAGGGTTTTTTCTCAGGGTATTTCCAATACTCATTTTGCTTCCAACTCAGCAGCTATATTGACAGGTTTCTTCTTCTTGCGAGCAGCTGACTTGACATTGGATTTTCCCTTGTTCTTGGCAGAACGACGACAAATAGGCAGCGGTGTGGGGGCAACCTCTGCTTCATCTTCTAAATGAATAACTCTACCAAAATGGGTGCGCCCATGCTTGGATGGGGGATTCACATTCTTGCGATGAACCTTGAAGCTACTACCACCTGAAGAGACACAAAACCGCAAGGAAAAGCATGAATACAAACTATGCATAAGCCAAGGAGAACCAAAAGTAAGAAAGGAAGGCTTAGGTGAGCATTCTGGAAGCTGGGGCCTCGAGCAGAGGAACAGGGGCAGTAGTACCGTCAGAGTGGTAGTACCGCTGTTCCTGGAGCGGTAGTACCACTCTGGGAACTGATGCACAACCTTCCAAGATCTGATAGTACCGGAGGTCACAAATTCAAAAATGCTCAATTAAAACTCCAATCCTCCTATCTAGCGGTCATTCAACATCCTACTCAAGCCCCGATTTAGCCAAAAATTGATAAACCAACATGCATTAACCGAGAAACCGAGATTTGAAAGATAGAACCCTAGGAATAATGAATGGGGGCAATACCGGGTTCCATGGCGAGAGGAGGTCGTGGGAAGGACTCCACCGGACATGCTGAAGACGGCAAGGAATCGGCCAGCCGGAGCGGCGGCCGAGGCAGAACTTCGTCGCATGTGTGAGCGAGAGGCATGGGGAGGGAGAGCGAAAGGGTATGGGGGAGTTAGAACTTCCCCTGCCCGACGCTTAACCCCCACAGCGTCCCGCTAAGCGGTAGTACCGCCCCGATACTATAGCCGGGCAGGAGGCCCAGTAGTACCGCACGAGTGGTAGTACTGCTGCATGGAACGGTAGTACCGCTGGCAGGGAGACAGAACATCCCAGAAATTAAAGATGGCTTATGCAAAACTTGGCTGGTTGAAGCATAGAGATAGGCTTGGGATGAAGACTCAAAAGGACAGCACGGGAAAGAGATACTCCAAGTTTGAAAGACAAACAAACCAAGGGCAACTTGGAGTAACTCAAAGCACAAACAACGCCCTAAGGAAACTACTCGAACAAGCACCTCTCAAGAGAGGGCGGTGGCTGATACGTCCATTTTGCATCATGCTTTTATATCAATATTTATTGCATTATGAGCTGTTATTACACATTATATCTCAATACTTCTGGCTATTCTATCTTATTTTACAAGGCTTACCATGAAGAGGGGGGATGCCGGTAGCTGGAATTCTGGCTGGAAAAGGAGCAAACATTGGAAACCTATTCTGCACTGCTCCAAAAATCCTGAAACTCCACGAAACTTATTTTTGGAATAAATAAGAATTATTGAGCAGAAGAAACACCTCAGGGGGCCCACACCCTAGCCAGGAGGGCGGGGGGCGCGCCCACCCCTACTGGGTGCGCCCCTGTTTCCTGGGCCCCCTGGTGGTCCCCCGGTGTCCATCTTCTGCTATATGAAGGCTTTTACCCTGGAAAAATCATGGGCAAGCTTACGGGACGAAACTCCGCCACCACAAGGCGGAACCTTGGCGGAACCAATCTAGAGCTTCAGCAGAGCTGTTCTGCCGGGGACACTTCCCTCCGGGAGGGGGAAATCATCACCATCGTCATCACCAACGATCCTCTCATCGGGAGGGGGTCAATCTCCATCAACATCTTCACCAGCACCATCTCCTATCAAAACCCTAGTTCATCTCTTGTATCCAATCTTGTATCCAAACCACAAATTGGTACCTGTGGGTTGCTAGTAGTGTTGATTACTCCTTGTAGTTGATGCTAATTGGTTTACTTGGTGGAAGATCATATGTTCAGATCCTTAATGCATATTATTACTCCTCTGATTATGAACATGAATATGCTTTGTGAGTAGTTACGTTTATTCCTGAGGACATGGGTGAAGTCTTGCTATTAGTAGTCATGTGAATTTGGTATTCGTTCGATATTTTGATGAGATGTATGTTGTCTTTTCCTCTAGTGGTGTTATGTGAACATCGACTACATGGCACTTCACCATTATTTGGGCCTAGAGGAAAGCATTGGGAAGTAATTAGTAGATGATGGGTTGCTAGAGTGACAGAAGCTTAAGGATAGTACCCAAGCACCGGTCCACTCACATATCAAATTATCAAAGTGCCGAACGCGAATCATATGAGTGTGATGAAAACTAGCTTGACGATAATTCCCATGTGTCCTCGGGAGCTCCTTTCTCATTATAAGAAATTGTCCAGGCTTATCCTTTGCTACGAAAGGATTGGGCCACCTTGCTGTACTTTATTTACTTTCATTGCTTGTTACTCTTTACAATTTATCTTATCACAAAACTATCTATTACCTACAATTTCAGTGCTTGCAGAGAAAACCTTACTGAAAACCGCTTATCATTTCCTTCTGCTCCTCGTTGGGTTCGACACTCTTACTTATCGAAAGGACTACGATAGATCCCATACACTTGTAGGTCATCAGTGGCTGAGGCCACCTATGTTTGAGTCAATTGGTATGGCATCACGATGATTTTAACCTTGGGCCCATGACAAAAACTCGTCTTTGAAGCACAAGTACCATCAAGAATGGCTAATGTGAAAGATTGGGTTAATTTTGGCATAATAGGGGGAGGGAGAGTTCATTGAGAGAACAACACCCCCCTAAATCCATGCCTACATCTAGAGTAAGATATGATGATTAGTGTGGTGGGGTGTGCCTAGATTCAAGCCACATTGCTCAAATCAATGATATTTAGCTCATGCCTTAACTCGCGAAATCTTGCTTCATCTAGAGGCTTGGTGAAGATATCAGCTAGTTGCTCTTGAGTGTTGATGTAGACGATATCAATATCTCCCCACTTGATGTGATCCCTAATGAAATGATGACGAATCTCATTATGCTTCCTCTTGCTATGTTGCACCGGGTTGAGGGAGATCTTGATAGCACTTTCATTGTCACATAGAAGAGGCACTTTGTCACAAGTGACACCGTAATCCTTTAAAGTTTGCCTCATCCATAGTAACTGTGCACAACAACTTGCGGTAGCTACATATTCGGCCTATGTGGATGAGAGAGACACACAATTTTGCTTCTTCGAAGACCAACTCACCAAAGAGCGACCAAGGAATTGGCACCCTCTGGAAGTTGACTTCCTATCCACACAATCTCCCGCCCAATCCGAATCCGAGTAACCAATGGGATCAAAGCTTGCTCCTTTGGGGTACCATAGGCCAAAGTTTAGGGTATGAGCCAAATATCAAAAGATTTGCTTGACTGCCACATAGTGGCTTTCCTTACGTGCAGCTTGAAATTGTGCATAAATTCCCACACTCAACATGATATCCGGTCTAGATGCACAAAGATAAAGCAAGGATCCAATGATGGAACAATATACCTTTTGATCCACCGCTTTACCATTGGAATCACTATGAAGCTTGCATTTGGTTGGCATGGGAAACTTGACCGGCTTGACATCATCTAGTTTGAATCTCTTGAGCATGTCTTCGGTATACTTGGCTTGGTTGATGAATGTTCCTTATCTTCTTTGCTTGACTTCAAACCCGAGAAAGAACTTCAACTCTCCCATCATAGACATCTCAAACTTCTCGGTCATTAGTGCGGCAAACTCATCATTGAAAGATTTGTTAGGAGAACCAAATATAATATCTTCAACATATAGTTGGCATATGAAAAAAAATCCCCTTTGACCCTCTTAGTAAGAAGAGTGGGATTGATTTTCCCAATTTCAAACCCATGATCTTGTAACAACTCGCTAGGGTGCTCATACCACGCACTTGGGGTTGTTTAAGGCCATACAGTGCATTTTTGAGTTTGTATACATGATTGAGGATCTTCGGATCCTCGAATCCCAGAGGTTGTTTGACATACACCAACTCATTCAAAGGACACTACAAAAAAAGATACATCCGTGACATTTTGGGCCGAACGAATTTTTTTCGGTCATACTTATGACACTTCTATGACGATAATTGTGACAAAACTAGGTATCATCATAGATGTGGTGGGATCCTACTTCTATGACAAAAAATCATGACAGAAAATGGGCTTTTCGTCCTGGGCGGGCCGGAGACGCAGATGCATGACATTCTTTGGGGCCGTGCATGACGAAAAACTATGGTAGAAGCGAGGGAGAGGAAAATATCAGGGAGTTCCCGGTTACGGTGGGTGGTCAGGGGCCGAGCGATGCATGTTTCTCTCGTACACGTATGCGCGTGGGTGCGAGAGGCGTTGGGCTCTAACTAAACCCAAGCGATTGCACTATCTACGTTACTGAACCCGAGCGATCGATCCCTTGCTGTTAACTGAACCCGAGTGATTCCTTTGCTACTGCTGCGAACTGAAGCCGATCGAACCCTGCTGCCTCCTTCCCTTGATGAACAGTGTGTGTTGTTGGGGGGTTTGGATGAACAGTTCCCGGTGGGGGTGGATGAACAGGACCCCGTGGTGTTGCCTTTGGATGAACAGGACCCCGATCGAACCAGTTGGGGGTGGATGAACAGGACCCTGTGGAGGGCTGGATGAACATGACGACCCTGTGGAGGGCTGGTTGAATAGTTGCCGGTGTAGGGTTGGATGAACAGTAGCCCGTGGAGGGGTTGTTGAACAGGACCCCATGGAGATGGCTGGTTGAACAGTAGCCGGTGGAGGAGCGCGCGGTGGAGGCTGGATGAACAGGAGCCCATGGATGAAAAGTCGCAGGTGGAGGCTGGAGGAGGTCGACGATGGATGAACTGTAGCCCGTGGAGGCTGGAGGAGGTCGACAGTGGAGATTAACAGTATCCCGTGGAGTCCTGTTTTGTGGTACGCCACACCCCTCCCGATGAACAGGACCCCCGTTTCGACCATAGCGCTCCAACATAAGTCCGTTTCCTACGTTTTGCGGTACGCCACACCCTTCCCGGTCAACAGGACCCCGTTTCGACCGTAGGAGGTCAAATAGAAGTCTGTTTCCTCTGTTTTGTGGTATGCCAGACCCCTCCCAATGAACAGGATCCCATTTCGACCGTGGCCGGTTGAACACAAGGCCGTTTCCTCCGTTCTGCGGTACACCAAGCCTCATTTCCATTGGCTGCTCCGTCCAAGCCGGCTGGCTCCCTATGAACACGACGTATTCCAACCCAGTCGGTTGCCTCCCGATGAACAGGACGTTGTTTCTCCATTCTGACCCAGCCGGTTCGCTGCCCGATGAATAGGACACCATTGCTGCCGTCTGTTGCCTCTCCATGTACACTAGCCCTGGCCGTCCGTATACATATGCGCGAGTACGTGCTCGAGACCCCGCCCGTATGTACGTACGTGGCCATATTTTCTTTCTTGCACCCTGGCCGATGTACGTACATGTACATGCTACGTGCGCGCCTCTACTACGACACATGCCCTTCCTTACACGGCCACGGTTCATCGCTGCAGCCTGTAGACAGACCGATCTTATGTACGTACACATTCACGACCAGAATGACAATGCTATGTATGCTTCGACCAGGTGGGTCCCGACTGTCAAGCACTTCCTTGCGTGCGAGGATGTAGCTGGTGGGTCCCAGCAGTCAGGGGATGAATCATTTTTTTGCCTGTAATATGGATGCACTTCCTTGCGTGCGAAGATGTAGCTAGTAGGTCCCAGCAGTCAGGGGCAATGTTTTTTTTCACGAAATACGGTGGCCATCCGGTGGGTCCCTGCTATCAGGTGGAGGAATCATTATTTTCTGCGTAATAAGGAGGCACTTCCTTGTTGCGGCCGTGGACCCAGCTGTTAGCCTCTCCACGTACAGTACTCTTCCGATGGAAGTCGGTCATTGACCATATTGACCACGCCGCGCTGAGAGCACCAAGGCGGTGGACGACAGCGAGGCCTAGTAAGGGGACGACACGGAGCCGGGGAAGACGCGGCAGTGGATGCCCACACGGATAGGAGTACGAGGGTTCACTGGTTCGACTGCGGTGTGAGGCTGCCGCCACCGCAAAATAATAGGGGGTGTGGGTGAGTGGAGGGATGGCCTGGTGTAGGACCTTGAGAAGAGGTGTCTAGAGGGGGGTTGATTAGACACTAAGTATCAAAGTTGCAGTTTTTAAGATCTTTAAGTTTAAGTGGAGTTTAGGAACAAGTTTAACATTCACAATACATAACAAGGAAGCATGCAAAGAGTATATGAGCAGCAGAAAGTAAAGCATGCAACTTGCAAGAATGTAAAGGGAAGGGTTTTGGAGGATTCAAACGCAATTGGAGACACGGATGTTTTTGGCGTGGTTCCGATAGGTGGTGCTATCGTACATCCACGTTGATGGAGACTTCAACCCACAAAGGGTAACGGTGGCGCGAGTCCATGAAGGGCTCCACCCACAAAGGGTCCACGAAGAAGCAACCTTGTCTATCCCACCATGGCCGTCGCCCACGAAGGACTTGCCTCACTAGCGGTAGATCTTCACGAAGTAGGCGATCTCCTTGCCCTTACAAACTCCTTGGTTCAACTCCACAATCTTGTCGGGGGCTCCCAAGTGACACCTAGTCAATCTAGGAGACACCACTCTCCAAGAAGTAACAAATGGTGCGTTGATGATGAACTCCTTGCTCTTGTGCTTCAAATGATAGTCTCCCCAACACTCAACTCTCTCTCATAGGATGTGGATCTGGTGGAAAGAAGATTTGAGTCGAAAGCAACTTGGGGAAGGCTAGAGATCAAGATTCATATGGTAGGAATGAAATGTCTTGGCCTCAACACATGAGTAGGTAGTTCTCTCTCAGAAAATGTATGCTGAAAGTGTAGCTTCAATCTAATGGCTCTCTTCGCGAATGAAGAGGAGGTGGAGGGGTATATATAGCCTCCGCACAAAATCTAACCGTTACACACAATTTACCAAACTCGGTGGGACCGAATCAACAAACTCGGTCGGACCGATTTAGCAAATCTAGTGACCGTTAGGATTTTTGGTGGGACCGATATGCAACTCGGTAGGACCGATATGGTTAGGGTTAGGGCATAATGTAATCTCGGTAAGACCGATTACACAAACTCGATGAGACCGATTTTGGCAATAAGCTTTCCAGAGAGTTGGTCAGGCAAACTCGGTTGGACCGATTACACAAACTCGGTGAGACCGATTTTGGTAAGGAGTCAACCAGGAAGTTTGCATTGTAATCTCGGTAGTACCGATTGCTCAAACTCCATGAGACCAATTTTGGTAATGGACATACACAGAGAGATTACAATCCCATCTCGGCAGGACCGAGATCCCTATCGGTGAGACCGATTTGCCTAGGGTTTGTGGCAGTGGCTATGACATCTGAACTCGGTGGCGCCGGATAGAAAGAATCGGTGGGGCCGAGTTTGACTTTAGGTTTAGGTCATATGTGTGGAAGTGGGAAAGTAGTTGAGGGTTTTGGAGCATATCACTAAGCACTGTGGAGCAAGAAACTCATTAAGCAACACCTCATCCCTTCTTGATAGTATTGGCTTTTCCTATAGACTCAATGTGATCTTGGATCACTAAAATATAAAATGAAGAGTCTTGAGCTTGAAGCTTGAGCCAATCCTTTGTCCTTAGCATCTTGAAGGAGTTCCCACATCCTTTAGTCCATGCCACTCCATTGTTGAACTTATCTGAAACATACTAGATAAAAGTGTTAGTCCAACAAGAGATATGTTGACATTAATTACCAAAACCACCTAGGGAGCACTTGTGCTTTCACCTGGCCAACGGTGGGAGTAGTAGGGGGCGGTGAGGCCTCCGCGGTAGCACAACCGACCATGGGAGGCAGGAGCAGGCGGCACGACTGGCGCTGCTTTGGGCGGCTGGAGCAAGAACACCAGAGGTTGAAGAAGCACGACGGCCATTGGTGGACATCGTACGGTCACTGCAGCTAGAATCGTTTATATTGACTAAGTTGACAAAGCCCCTGGTACGCGTCAACTTAGTAGGCCCACAGGTCAGCTTCCAAAATGGTGTGCCCCAGATGTTAGGGGGAGGAATCATTTTTTGGGCGGGTGAAGCTAGAATATCCGAGATTGAAGAAGAAGCACGACATCCGTTGGATGGACATCCAATGGCCACTACTGCTAGAACCGTGTGTTGACTATAAGTTGACAAAGCCTTGCATACTCGTTAACTTATTTTTTTGAGGGGACGCGTCAACTTAGTAAGCCCACAAGTGTGTGGTAGAGAACTTATAGCCCATTTGAGATTTGTAAGAATGTGCAGCCCATTTTTGAATTCTAATGGAATTTACTACAACCCATTTGCAGTTTGTTAAAAGTACTGCCCATTTTCTACCAAGGAAAATGATTAATAATTTCAACCAACCGTTCAAAACAGAATTCAATAAAATTTCCCACATTTTGATGGGATCCAAAATATTTTTATCCCGAAATTTCTAGTCAGATTAAATACAATTTCAATATAAATTTGTATTACGTAAAAATCCAATGAAACATTGCGCGCGCAACAATTAATGAGATTAAAATTTTCAAAATCCGAAATAATATTTTATAAAGTAATTACGTGTTTGGTGCATTTTTTATAATTCTTGCCAGCTTTTTATAATTACATCCCATTTATTATTTCTTGAAGCCCATTTTCTTGTTAAGCCTAATGCATCCCTCCTAGGAAAGATTTGCACCAACAAGCGAGAGAATAACAAGTTGACCTTGCACAGGTATTCCTAAAAAAATTATAAGCTGGGCTAGCCATTTTCAGCTTGAAAAAAATAATATCTGGGCTGGATATCTGGCCTGGGCTAGACGGGCCACAGCCCGCCTAGTTAATTCCTTGCTCTCCTCTGAACAACAACGAAAACATCGCTCAAGAAAAACTCTGCAGTGCTCACACCTCAAAAACACAAATACTGCTCGAGCTGCTTGGTCCCAGCTGCCGGCCGCTCCTTGTGCAATTCTCTCCTTTATTGACTACACAGGTTCACAATGGTGTGGGAACGTGATGTCAGGAAACCAGGAGGAAGCAAAAAAATTATAGTTGTATATAATAAGGAGGCACTTGCGTACGTGCGGCTATGGCCCTGGTGGGTCCCCACTGTCATCCTATCCAAGTAAAGTCATCTCCTCATTCCTCATGTCCGTTGACCATGTTGACAACGTGAGACGGCAGCGCCACGACTAGCGCAAAAACTCAAAGGAGAACGGAGAGGGCCTCACGGGCCCTAAGGATGGTCTGATACAGTGCCCGCTACTCATTGGGGAAGCCAGGATCATAGGGCCACATGTCCGCGAGTTCATTGTATTTCGCTTGTTCACCGGTGCTCGTTGAGGAGACGGAGGTTGCAACATAGGTCCCCCTGTGCAGGTAGCTCTTCCACCATTAGGGTGTCGAAGTGCGGCCGCACCTGCTCTATGGTGAACACGGCATGAACCGGCTTGGACAGTGGCGCCGGCTCCTGGTCGGAAGCTACGTCCATCGTCTGATTGTCGTCGCTCAGCTCGGCGAGCTCACTGGCGAGCCAGCATGTCCGGCTGCTGGACCTACCCGCTGCCAAGCACGAGTCTGATTGCCCTGTCCCACCCAGACCACCTCCCTCGCCCGTGCGCGCTTTCCGCCCGAAACGGTCAGCGCCGCCCGCCCCGCTTCCCAGTGCAGGCGATTGCTCCGCCTTCAAATTACAAAAGTGTCGTCCGTCAGTCCGTCTGCCGCCCACATTAATGATACGTGGTTGCCGAGGCGGTTACTCCGGTGCCACACATCCGTCCGTCCGCCATCCACCATTGCTATATAAACTGCTGCGCCGGCCATAGCCACAGTAATCCATCTCCGTTCCCTTTCTCCTGTCCACACCACTACTACCCACCATGGCTTCCTCGCGCTCTAACGCTCTTCGGGACGGGCGGACAACGGACCACAAGGAGATGGCAGCCATTGCTGCCAACTGGCTGGCCGGCAGGCAGCTGGAGGATGACGACGTCCCAATGGAGAACATGGTAGTCAAAGATCCGGCACCAACCCCCTCCTCCGCACCATCCTCGTAGGTGCATTGCACCATGACCATCGGTGAGGCCCATGCCCAATACATGGAGATGGTGAGGCAGAAGCGTGAGGGGCAGTTCCGGGAGGCGCATGCGGATGCCGCCTACAACCACCATCTCCTCCAGGAGCACTTGCAGGCGGAGGAGCAGATCGTTCTTTCCAATACTACCGGTGGTTGTTGAAGACCTTTTTCAAGTTTACGCCATATCTCTTTAATCCTTTCTACAAGAATAAGTAGTATGCCAAATCCGTTGTTTGTCATCAATTTAATTGGTGAAGGATAAGCATAACATAATTCTTATTCTTGTTCAGCCAAGTGATTAATTCTTTATTCCGGAGGCCCTTAAAATTCTCGGTTT
Source organism: Aegilops speltoides (assembly GCA_021437245.1). Classification (NCBI taxonomy): domain Eukaryota; kingdom Viridiplantae; phylum Streptophyta; class Magnoliopsida; order Poales; family Poaceae; genus Aegilops; species Aegilops speltoides. The sequence goes on from CM038144.1 coordinate 204,626,762, forward strand.
CATTTGTTTCATCTTCTTTTTTCCCGGAGTTCCAAGCTCAAATTATCACGGAGATCCAGCTAAATCATCACAAGGCTTCACCTTGTGTTTTCAATTTCTCTTTCTTTTCATTCCTTTTATTACCGGAGTTCTTCATGGAGGCTCTACATGGTAGTTCGTCAAGGATTCTTTTCTTTCTTCAATTGTTCTTCAAGATTTCTCTTGAAGTTAAGATCAGCCAAGCTATACTCAAAATTAAACATGGTGTTCAACACATGTCTTGTTTTGAGGAGTTCAAGCATTCTTCATCTTGCATTCCAAAGTGCAATTCTTTCTACCTTATCTTCTGAGGTGGTGCTAGGTCATTCTTGATAATTTTCCCTTCGCGTTTCATGATTCACAAGTTTTCAAGAGTGACATATGTAAATCCATCATTTTCTCTTTGTTATAGAGATCTTTTCAACCGTCAATCTCTTCATTGGAGTTATCTTGGTATAGATTTCACCTAAAGCCTTCCCTAAGGAATGTTGCTATTTTGGTGCTTATTAATGACCCAAGTTATCTCTTTTCCATCTTGATGGAACAAGCTTTCATCTCTTCGTTATTCTCAAGCAATAGTTTCCGTTAGTGGCAGAATTTCACCTCAAGTTTTGAGATGTTTTCAATAAGCCCACTACAAGCTTATACTTTTCGTTGTTGGTTTTCCAACAACTCCATTTTAACCTTCTTGGAAGGGTGCTTTCCAAGCTCATTCGTGGCAGAAGTTGGCATTTTCTTCTCCATTCTTTTATTCCAATGATCTAACTTCTATTCTTTCATTACGGAGGCTTTGTGATGTTGTGCTCTTCACCCATCATCTTGTTTTGTCAGGATCATGTTCTTTTTCTTGCTTAACCATTTAACCGGAGTGTTGGGTCATCTCTTCAAGTTCTTTTCATCTTATCAAGTTTTCTTCTCTTTTCTACCGGAGAGCTGTCCAAATTCTGTCATTCTTGTTCCTTGGCTATCTCGTTATACCGATGTGGTCATATTCTTTTCATTCGTGAAGCTTTTATTTCCATGTCTTTCAACCTTCAAGTTCTCGTTGTACTCCTTGTTTCTCTTTTCTACGGGATTGTTTGTAATCTCGTTCATCTCTGTTGTACTCTTTCTTTTAAATTGCTCAACCTCTCAAGGTTCGTGGTTTTACTCGTTGGTCAAAGAAGCAACTTAGTTTTACCTTTCTTTTTCTTTTCCGTTTTCCCTTCGGTGCCATTCTAGATCTCGGGACGAGATCCTCTCATAGTGGTGGAGTGTTGTAACGCCCCAAGACCGGAGCTTCAGATGCCTTCCAGCTATTCCGAGTTTTGTCGTGTGATTTGTTTTATTTTTGCATTGCATCATGTCATCATGCCATCTTGTGTTGCATCTGGGTCATATCAAGTATAGCTTCGTGCTTGCCATGTTGCATTTTGTCATTCATGTTGTTTCCATGAGCATCTTGTGCGTACCCTTGTCACCTCTTCAAACCATTGCACCTTCACTTCTCCTTCCTTCCCTTTTCTTACGTTCTTGCAAGTGCCACTTTGCCTCCACCAAAATGCTCATCTTTTCCCCAAAATTCTAACACCGTGTACCTAGCCTCTCCGCCAAATTTCATCTCTTTTGGAATTGTTTTGGTTAAGGTTTAAAATGGTTCAAGTTTGAATTTAATTCAAACTTGAATTATTTTACGTCCTTTATAAATCTCCAAACTAATTTTATTAAATAGTGAGCATGCTCGGGATCATGAGAATATTTTTATATTTCTCTAGCTCCTCTTCTTTTCCCCTACTCTTTCCCTTTTGTATCTCGTCAGAAGAAATGGAAAGGAAAAGTGCCTCCAGGCCCAGCCACGGCCTCTAGGCCCAGCCGGCGCCCCACCGAGCAGGCCCACCTAACCTTTCCCCGTAACCCTAGCCCGCATCCATCTCTCCCTCTCGTCCCTTTGCCTTGCCACAAGACTCACACACCGCATCGAGCCCCGTGCCCGATTCCCACGCGCATCTCCTTCCTCTCGCTCGAGCTCCCAGCAAGAACCGCTCGATCCATCGCTCTGCTCCCAGCGTCGCCGCCCGCGCCCTCCGCGCGACCCTCCGCCACCGCCGCCCGTCGGCCACAGGCCCACGCCGCCCGGTGCTCGCCTCCCCAGCCTCGCCGCCGTCGCCCGAGCCTCCGCCGCCCGGCCATTGCTAGTCCCGGCCATCCCTGCGCCCCTCGCGCCTCGCCTCGCCTCTACACCTCCCGCATCGGCGCGCGCCCGCTCTCCTCCAGTCTTCTCACCTCGCGCCCAAGAAGAAGCCGCCGCCCGCTCCCTCGCACCACCCGGCCGAGGACCCCAACTCCGCGGCCCCGTGCCCCTCCTCTGCCTTCGCCATCCTCCCACCGCGCGCCCCGGCAACCCTCCTGCTCCGCTGGCCTGGTCCGCCTCGTCGCCATGGCCTTCTGCCTCCTCTGTCCGCGCCGGACGTGTCCGGAGGAGCCGGACATGTCCGTCCAGTCAACCCTCGGCCCGGTCTGGACCCGCTCTTCGACCCCTCCTGGACCTGCTGCTGCTGTCAAGTCCCTTTGCGGAGTCCCGCAACGGCGGCGAGTACCTCTATGATGACCCTGGATGTCTACGAGCTATGTATCACTACAGCCGGTGTGATTTTGTCAAGTCCGACTACGACGTGCACGACTACATTCGATGTGGATTTCGTCAAGTACCACTTCGGTTCGGCAAGACCACCAAGTTCGACTACGTGTGACATCGAGTACGACTCCACACGCATTTACGATCGTCAAGTACCACTACGCTCAAGGCGTTGGAAGCGCCAGCACGACTACATCGCGGTGATCGTGTACGACTACCGGCGCCAAGTCCGCGAGTACCACTACGGTTGCGATGTACATCTACACCAAGACTGGACCGACAAGTACCGCGAGAACATTTGTACCACTACCGTCGATCCGAACATCTACGGCGTGTACAACTACCGCCGCCACGCGTGAACAACGACTTCCACTACAGCTCGTGTACCACTACTTCCACTACTTCCACAACATCGCGAGAACATCTACTTCCCTCGACGACTCGAACCGCTCCGAGAATGCACGCTTCGAAGGTATACCCCGAGACGACCACCGTGGACCGAATGCATGTGTTGTATGAGATGCCCGTCTTGCACCGTGTCCGAATTGTCACGCGTTTCCTTGCCACTAATCCGTGGGAACCCGGTTGCCGGGATCATTCCACCATCTTTCGCATGTTCCGCACGCTCCCGTCACCTTTCTTTTGCACCGACATCTCGAGGAGTTGTCGGATCACCGATATGTTGCCGTGGCATCATTTCGGATTTCGCCGCCGTGGCACCCTTTTCGTTTCGCCGCCGTGGCACCCTTTTCGTTTCGCCGCCGTGGCACCCTTTTTGTTCCGCCATGGCTACAAATGCTTCATATCATGCTCATGTCAACATTTTCATAAAAATTGCATATAACTTGTGCATGTCATCCGCATCATGATAACAACATTTAAATGTTTAAGATTGTTGTTGCATTAATTTGCTAAATAACATGGGGATTTTCCGGAAGTGTTGTTTGTTTTTCCGGCCTCATTTAAACTTGCCTACATTGTTAGTTTAATTATGCCTCATCCCTTGCCATGTTTAATAACATTTAATATTGTTAAGTAGCTTATAACGAGATCAAACTAAATAATTGATGTAGTGTTTCGTCAATATGCAACTCGTTGCATATTGAGCTCCACTTAATTTGTGGTATTGTTTGTGCACTTTGCCATGCCATGCCTCATTAAACCGGACATGCATCATACTTGTTTGCGCATCATGCCATGGTTATGTGATGGTTGTTTACCATGTTGTTTGTTTCTTTCCGGGTGCTTTCTCTCGTTAGCTTCGGTTTCGTTCCGGAGTTGTGAGGATTCGTTCGACTTCGTCCGTTTGTTTTCTTCATGGACTCATTCTTCTTCCTTGCGGGATTTCAGGCAAGATGATCATACCCTCGAAATCACTACTATCTTTGCTATGCTAGTTTGCTCGCTCTTTTGCTATGCCTATGCTACGATGCCTACCATTTGCTTGTCAGCCTCCCAAATTGCCATGTCAAACCCCTAACCTTTGACACCATTCCTAGCAAACCGTTGTTTGGCTATGTTACCGCTTGGCTCAGCCCCTCTTATAGCGTTGTTAGTTGCAGGTGAAGATTGAAGTTTGTTCCTCGTTGGAACATGGAGATGTTGTTCCTTGTTGGAACATGGTTACTTGTTGGGATATTACAATATCTCTTATATTATTAATGCATCTATATATTTGGTAAAGGGTGGAAGGCTCGGCCTTATGCAGTGTTTTGTTCCACTCTTGCCGCCCTAGTTTCCGTCATACGGTGTTATGTTCCCGGATTTTGCGTTCCTTACGCGGTCGGGTGATTTATAGGACCCCCGACAGTTCGCTTTGAATAAAACTTGTCCAGCAAGGCCCAACATTGACTTTTACCATTTGCCTCACCTAGCCCTTTTTCCCTTGGGTTTCGGAGCCCGAGGGTCATCTTTATTTTAGCCCCGGGCGGTGCTCCTTCGAGTGTTGGTCCAACTGAAGCGATGTCCGGCGCCACGGGCAACCAGGTCTATGCTAACCCGACGTCTAGCTCATCCGGTGTGCCCCGAGAACGAGATATGTGCAGCTCCTATCGGGATTTGTCGGCACATGGGAGGTCTTGCTGGTCTTGTTTTACCATTGTCGAAATGTCTTGATGTGGGATACCGAGTCGATCGGAGTGTCTGGGTGAAGGTCTATTCCTTCGATGATCGCGAGAGCTTGTCATGGGCTAAGTTGGGACACCCTGCAGGTATAAACTTTCGAGAGCCGTGCCATGGTTATGTGGCAGATGGGAATTTGTTAATGTCGGTTGTAGAAAACCTGAAGTTGACCTTAATTAAAATACATCAACCGTGTGTGTAACCGTGATGGTCTCTTTCCGTGAGTCCGGAAGTGAACTGGTGTTGGAGTTATGCTTGACGAGGTTGCTATAGGATCACTTCTTGATCATACTTTTATCGACCGTGCTTTGCCTTCTCTTCTCGCTCTCATTTGCGTGTGTTAGCCGCCATATATGCTAGTCGCTGCTGCAGCTCCACCTCATTACTCCATCCTTCCTATAAGCTTAAATAGTCTTGATCTCATGGTGCGAGATTGCTGAGTCCTCGTGACTCACGGATACTTCAAAACCAGTTTGCGGTGCCTATGTTACCGAAAGGGAGACGCAATCAAGCTCAAGGAGGAGCTCGATGAAGATCTTGCCCTTTGTGTTGTTTCGTTCTAGTTGATCGAGAGTGGAGCCCAGTTGGGGTCGATCGGGGACCTTTTGTCGCATTTGGGGTTCTTCTTTTATTTTGGTTCCGTAGTCGGACCTTGATTGTATCTGGATGATGTAATGCTTTATTCATGTAATTGTGTGAAGTGGCGATTGTAAGCCAACTATGTATCTCTTTCCCTTATGTATTACATGGATTGTGCGAAGATTACCTCACTTGCGACATTGCTTTCAATGCGGTTATGCCTCTAAGTCGTGCTTCGACACGTGGGAGATATAGCCGCATCGAGGCGCTAAGTTGGTAATCAGAGCCATCCCCGACCTTAGGAGCCCCACTGCTTGATCGTTTTTAGCGGCCGAGTTGTGTCTAGGAAAATGTTTTGAGTCATTTAGGATTATATATATCGGAGAGTTTAGGAATTCTTTTTACTCCCGGTCCTTCGACCTTACGGTGAGGTATCGACGTAGAGTTTTGACTCTTCTCTTCTCAAATTTCACTAAAATTTTGTTTAGGATCACGCTGGTATCTTGGAATCGTTCGATGGTTTTATGATGACAACATTGTCTTGGTTGCCTCGACATTTAGGGGTTGTGGCGGTGTCCCGGGAGTTGAGCTCCGAGGTGTTGTCGTCATAATTTTATCGTTGCGATTCGGAATACCGAGTTTAGTGCGCCGACATCGAAAATCTCTTTTATGCGGTCGGTTGGTGAGATAACCCGCTAACCCAAAGATCTTGAGGTGAGTACGGAGTATTGCCATGACTTGTATAACGGATGCTTTTGAAGGTTGAGGTAGACGATTTTGAAGGTTTCTTGGTTATGTGTTGACGGATGGATACAGTTGGATGTAGGGATTGTTAGTTTGGGTGAGATATATTGCTCCTGTATCCCCAACACCAGATTGCATAACCGAGAAAGTTTGGGAGTTTCATAGGTGGGAATTCAAGTAGCTCTTAGGATATCTTTCCGGCGAATGTATGATATGAAATTGGGGTTCGACGTCTAGTGGTCCGCCTATTCACGGTTGGTTTTACTGATGGTCTCGTTGTGTCTTAAAGAGTCCTTGGCTATGCCGACTGGGGCGCTTTGTATGTCATGTGCCTTGCCTTGTACATGATGGTCTGTCGATTGAGCCGTGTAGGCCCCACCACGAAAACTTGGACGAAATCCCTATCATATGTTTGTTCCGCTTATTCTCGCAAGCCAGTCCTTTGTTTTTGTTTTGAGTTGTGGTATTCGAGTTGCTTCAATGTCAAGTGTTGATTCCATACCTTTCCGAAATGGTGTTCTCATACTCCGATGTGAATACCAATCCTTCTCGACAATCGAGATTGTCATGTCAATCCTTTTCAACCGGCGTGTTTCTCTTCAAGTGGATCCGATCACTTCAACATCAGCAAGACCAATTATCATTTCTTCTCATCGGTATTTGTTTCATCCGTCTCCAAGTTGCCTTTGTTTTTTCCCGCCCACCCACCCTTTTTCCTCAAGGACTAACATTTCTTTACCAAGTATCCTTTTATTTGGTGAAGTTTCTCCATTCTTTTCCGTCAATGTTCTTACCCGGTGGTTCTCAAGAAGATGTTCTACTAGTTCGTCATTCCTCATTCTTTTCTCTTCTCCGGTGGATTTAAGTCAAGTTCTGTTGATCATACCTTTTTCCTCATTTCAATGTCTTTTCATACCGGTGCACCTCTTTATCATTCTACTTCTCGCTATTTATTATTCCGGAGTGCTCAAGATATCTCGAAGATTCGTGTTTCCACTCTGCATTCGTTCAAGCTCTTTCGAGATTGCTATCTCACTCAAGTCATTTAATTCAACCGGTGCAACATCTCTTTTAAATCTTTTCAACGGTGTTCTTTTGAGTGGGCCCTAACCCACGTGTCTTTTCGAGGATCTTACGACTCTTCTATTTTCCTGGGCTATCCTAAATTCTTCTCCAAGTTTGATGTAAGAATGAGTTATCATCAGTCAAATGCTTTTCTCCAAGATCTTTCAAATTCTTTTCATAGTTGGCTCAACCTCTTCGCTTTTGATTCTTCCGGTGTGCCTCAATAATTCTTGGTGGTGTTTCTCTTTGTCATTCTCATCATTTGAAGACCGAAGAAGAGTTTCTCGTTAATCTTGCTCTATTCTCTTCAAGATTCATGGTGCTAGCTTGTTGCAATCCTCTCATGATTGTTTTCGATTGTGAGAATCTTTTCACCCATCCGGAGCATTTCATGGGTTGTTTCCATTTCTTTCCTCCGAAGTCCATCATGTCATAATTCTTCATTCTCAGCGTGTAGCTATCGTTCTCTAAATCTCACCGGTGCATCGTTCAAATATCCTCTAATCAGTTCATGATCTCTTCGTTCTCATGTATCTTGTTTGTCTCAAGCACCTTCGTTCATTTGCTAATTCTTACCGGTGATGCGCCCCTACTTCGATCATTTTCAATTCTTACGGTGGTTCGTTCAAGATTTCACATCTTTCATTATCATTTAATTCATTCGTTCTTTCCAATACTACTGGTGGTTGTTGAAGACCTTTTTCAAGTTTACGCCATATCTCTTTAATCCTTTCTACAAGAATAAGTAGTATGCCAAATCCGTTGTTTGTCATCAATTTAATTGGTGAAGGATAAGCATAACATAATTCTTATTCTTGTTCAGCCAAGTGATTAATTCTTTATTCCGGAGGCCCTTAAAATTCTCGGTTTCATTTGTTTCATCTTCTTTTTCCGGAGTTCCAAGCTCAAATTATCACGGAGATCCGGCTAAATCATCACAAGGCTTCACCTTGTGTTTTCAATTCTCTTTCTTTTCATTCCTTTTATTACCGGAGTTCTTCATGGAGGCTCTACATGGTAGTTCGTCAAGGATTCTTTTCTTTCTTCAATTGTTCTTCAAGATTTCTCTTGAAGTTAAGATCAATGACTATACTCAAAATTAAACATGGTGTTCAACACATGTCTTGTTTTGAGGAGTTCAAGCATTCTTCATCTTGCATTCCAAAGTGCAATTCTTTCTACCTTATCTTACGAGGTGGTGCTAGGTCATTCTTGATAATTTTCCTTGGCGTTTCATGATTCACAAGTTTTCAAGAGTGACATATGTAAATCCATCATTTTCTCTTTGTTATAGAGATCTTTTCAACCGTCAATCTCTTCATTGGAGTTATCTTGGTATAGATTTCACCTAAAGCCTTCCCTAAGGAATGTTGCTATTTTGGTGCTTATTAATGACCCAAGTTATCTCTTTTCCATCTTGATGGAACAAGCTTTCATCTCTTCGTTATTCTCAAGCAATAGTTTCCGTTAGTGGCAGAATTTCACCTCAAGTTTTGAGATGTTTTCAATAAGCCCACTACAAGCTTATACTTTTCGTTGTTGGTTTTCCAACAACTCCATTTTAACCTTCTTGGAAGGGTGCTTTCCAAGCTCATTCGTGGCAGAAGTTGGCATTTTCTTCTCCATTCTTTTATTCCAATGATCTAACTTCTATTCTTTCATTACGGAGGCTTTGTGATGTTGTGCTCTTCACCCATCATCTTGTTTTGTCAGGATCATGTTCTTTTTCTTGCTTAACCATTTAACCGGAGTGTTGGGTCATCTCTTCAAGTTCTTTTCATCTTATCAAGTTTTCTTCTCTTTTCTACCGGAGAGCTGTCCAAATTCTGTCATTCTTGTTCCTTGGCTATCTCGTTATACCAATGTGGTCATATTCTTTTCATTCGTGAAGCTTTTATTTCCATGTCTTTCAACCTTCAAGTTCTCGTTGTACTCCTTGTTTCTCTTTTCTACGGGATTGTTTGTAATCTCGTTCATCTCTGTTGTACTCTTTCTTTTAAATTGCTCAACCTCTCAAGGTTCGTGGTTTTACTCGTTGGTCAAAGAAGCAACTTAGTTTTACCTTTCTTTTTCTTTTCCGTTTTCCCTTCGGTGCCATTCTAGATCTCGGGACGAGATCCTCTCATAGTGGTGGAGTGTTGTAACGCCCCAAGACCGGAGCTTCAGATGCCTTCCAGCTATTCCGAGTTTTGTCGTGTGATTTGTTTTATTTTTGCATTGCATCATGTCATCATGCCATCTTGTGTTGCATCTGGGTCATATCAAGTATAGCCGTGCTTGCCATGTTGCATTTGTCATTCATGTTGTTTCCATGAGCATCTTGTGCGTACCCTTGTCACCTCTTCAAACCATTGCACCTTCACTTCTCCTTCCTTCCCTTTTCTTACGTTCTTGCAAGTGCCACTTTGCCTCCACCAAAAATGCTCATCTTTTCCCCAAATTTCTAACACCGTGTACCTAGCCTCTCTGCCAAATTTCATCTCTTTTGGAATTGTTTTGGTTAAGGTTTAAAATGGTTCAAGTTTGAATTTAATTCAAACTTGAATTATTTTAAATCCTTTATAAATCTCCAAACTAATTTTATTAAATAGTGAGCATGCTCGGGATCATGAGAATATTTTTATATTTCTCTAGCTCCTCTTCTTTTTCCCTACTCTTTCCCTTTTGTATCTCGTCAGAAGAAATGGAAAGGAAAAGTGCCTCCAGGCCCGGCCCACGGCCTCTAGGCCCAGCCGGCGCCCCACCAAAGCAGGCCCACCTAACCTTTCCCGTAACCCTAGCCCGCATCCATCTCTCCTCTCGTCCCTTTGCCCGCCCAAGACTCACACACCGTGATCGAGCCCCGTGCCCGATTCCCACGCCAGATCTCCTTCCTCTCGCTCGAGCTCCCCCAAGAATCGCTCGATCCATCGCTCCGCTCCCAGCGTCGCCGCCCGCGCCCTCGCGCGACCCTCCGCCACCGCCGCCCGTCGGCCACAGGCCGCGCCGCCCGGTGCTCGCCTCCTGGCCAGCCTCGCCGCCGTCGCCCGAGCCTCCGCCGCCCGGCCCTTTGCTAGTCCCGGCCATCGCCTGCGCCCCTCGCGCCTCGCCTCGCCTCTACACCTCCGCATCGGCCGCGCCCGCTCTCCCTCCAGTCTTCTCACCTCGCGCCAGCAGTAGGCCGTCGCCCGGCTCCCTCGCACCCCGCGGCCGAGGACCCCAACTCCGGCGGCCCCCGTGCCCCTCCTCTGCCTTCGCCATCCTCCCACCGCGCCCCCGGCAACCCTCCTGCTCCGCTGGCCTGGTCCGCCTCGTCGCCATGGCCTTCTGCCTCCTCTGTCCGCGCCGGACGTGTCCGGAGGAGCCGGACATGTCCGTCCAGTCAACCCTCGGCCCGGTCTGGACCCGCTCTTCGACCCCTCCTGGACCTGCTGCTGCTGTCAAGTCCCGCCTGCCGGAGTCCCTGCAACGGCGACGAGTACCTCTACGATGACCCTGGATGTCTACGAGCTGTGTATCACTACAGCCGGTGTGATTTTGTCAAGTCCGACTACGACGTGCACGACTACATTCGATGTGGATTTCGTCAAGTACCACTTCGGTTCGGCAAGAGCACCAAGTTCGACTACGTGTGACATCGAGTACGACTCCACACGACGATGCGTCAAGTACCACTACGCCCGAAGACGTTGGAAACGCCAAGTACGACTACATCGCGGTGATACGTGTACGACTACCGGCGCCGAAGTCCGCGAGTACCACTACGGTTGCGATGTACATCTACACCAAGACTGGACCGACAAGTACCGCGAGAACATTTGTACCACTACCGTCGATCCGAACATCTACTGGCGTGTACAACTACCGCCGCCACGTGAACAACGACTTCCACTACAGCACGTGTACCACTACTTCCACTACTTCCACAACATCGCGAGAACATCTACTTCCCTCGGCGACTCGAACCGCTCGAGAATGCACGCTTCAAGGTATACCCTGAGACGACCACCGTGGACCGAATGCATGTGTTGTATGAGATGCCCGTCTTGCACCGTGTCCGAATTGTCACGCGTTTCCTTGCCACTAATCCGTGGGAACCCGGTTGCCGGGATCATTCCACCATCTTTCGCATGTTCCGCACGCTCCCGTCACCTTTCTTTTGCACCGACATCTCGAGGAGTTGTCGGATCACCGATATGTTGCCGTGGCATCATTTCGGATTTCGCCGCCGTGGCACCCTTTTCGTTTCGCCGCCGTGGCACCCTTTTCGTTTCGCCGCCGTGGCACCCTTTTTGTTCCGCCATGGCTACAAATGCTTCATATCATGCTCATGTCAACATTTTCATAAAAATTGCATATAACTTGTGCATGTCATCCGCATCATGATAACAACATTTAAATGTTTAAGATTGTTGTTGCATTAATTTGCTAAATAACATGGGGATTTTCCGGAAGTGTTGTTTGTTTTTCCGGCCTCATTTAAACTTGCCTACATTGTTAGTTTAATTATGCCTCATCCCTTTCCATGTTTAATAACATTTAATATTGTTAAGTAGCTTATAACGAGATCAAACTAAATAATTGATGTAGTGTTTCGTCAATATGCAACTCGTTGCATATTGAGCTCCACTTAATTTGTGGTATTGTTTGTGCACTTTGCCATGCCATGCCTCATTAAACCGGACATGCATCATACTTGTTTGCGCATCATGCCATGGTTATGTGATGGTTGTTTACCATGTTGTTTGTTTCTTTCTGGGTGCTTTCTCTTGTTAGCTTCGGTTTCGTTCCGGAGTTGTGAGGATTCGTTCGACTTCGTCCGTTTGTTTTCTTCATGGACTCGTTCTTCTTCCTTGCGGGATTTCAGGCAAGATGATCATACCCTCGAAATCACTACTATCTTTGCTATGCTAGTTTGCTCGCTCTTTTGCTATGCCTATACTACGATGCCTACCATTTGCTTGTCAGCCTCCCAAATTGCCATGTCAAACCCCTAACCTTTGACACCATTCCTAGCAAACCGTTGTTTGGCTATGTTACCGCTTGGCTCAGCCCCTCTTATAGCGTTGTTAGTTGCAGGTGAAGATTGAAGTTTGTTCCTCGTTGGAACATGGAGATGTTGTTCCTTGTTGGAACATGGTTACTTGTTGGGATATCACAATATCTCTTATATTATTAATGCATCTATATATTTGGTAAAGGGTGGAAGGCTCGGCCTTATGCCTGGTGTTTTGTTCCACTCTTGCCGCCCTAGTTTCCGTCATACCGGTGTTATGTTCCCGGATTTTGCGTTCCTTACGCGGTCGGGTGATTTATGGGACCCCCGACAGTTCGCTTTGAATAAAACTTGTCCAAGAAGGCCCAACATTGACTTTTACCATTTGCCTCACCTAGCCCCTTTTTTCCCTTGGGTTTCGGAGCCGAGGGTCATCTTTATTTTAGCCCCGGGCGGTGCTCCTTCGAGTGTTGGTCCAACTTGAAGCGATGTCCGGCGCCCCGGGCAACCAGGTCTATGCTAACCCGACGTCTGCTCATCGGTGTGCCCCGAGAACGAGATATGTGCAGCTCCTATCGGGATTTGTCGGCACTGCGGGAGGTCTTGCTGGTCTTGTTTTACCATTGTCGAAATGTCTTGATGTACCGGATACCGAGTCGATCGGAGTGTCCGGTGAAGGTCTATTCTTCGATGATCGCGAGAGCTTGTCATGGGCTAAGTTGGGACACCCTGCAGGTATAAACTTTCGAGAGCCGTGCTGCGGTTATGTGGCAGATGGGAATTTGTTAATGTCCGGTTGTAGAAAACCTGAAGTTGACCTTAATTAAAATACATCAACCGTGTGTGTAACCGTGATGGTCTCTTTCCGGCGGAGTCCGGGAAGTGAACACGGTGTTGGAGTTATGCTTGACGCAGGTTGCTATAGGATCACTTCTTGATCATACTTTTATCGACCGTGCTTTGCCTTCTCTTCTCGCTCTCATTTGCGTGTGTTAGCCGCCATATATGCTAGTCGCTTGCTGCAGCTCCACCACATTACTCCATCCTTCCTATAAGCTTAAATAGTCTTGATCTCGCGGGTGCGAGATTGCTGAGTCCTCGTGACTCACGGATACTTCAAAACCAGTTTGCGGTGCCTATGTTACCGAAAGCGGTGACGCAACCAAGCTCAAGGAGGAGCTCGATGAAGATCTTGCCCTTTGTGTTGTTTCGTTCTAGTTGATCAGTAGTGGAGCCCAGTTGGGGTCGATCGGGGACCTTTTGTCGCATTTGGGGTTCTTCTTTTATTTTGGTTCCGTAGTCGGACCTTGATTGTATCTGGATGATGTAATGCTTTATTCATGTAATTGTGTGAAGTGGCGATTGTAAGCCAACTATGTATCTCTTCCCCTTATGTATTACATGGATTGTGCGAAGATTACCTCACTTGCGACATTGCTTTCAATGCGGTTATGCCTCTAAGTCGTGCTTCGACACGTGGGAGATATAGCCGCATCGAGGGCGTTACATCCCCGCTCCGCTGGCGTCGACGAGGCCCTACTCCGCGGAGGCCCCGCGGCGCCAACAATGAGGCAGAGGATACCGGCGGCTCCGCCGAGGCCCAACCCTGCCAATGAGGCTGTGGACATCGCCGGCTTAGCCGAGGCCCCACCCTGCCGGCAACAAGGGGGAGGATTTCCCCAGCTCCGCCGAGGCGCCGCCCCACCGGCAACGAGACAGAGGACATCGCCGGCTCCGTCGAGGCCCCGCCCCACTGCCAACGAGGTCGCGCCACACAGAAAAAGAGGAAGAGTAGAATACGGTAGGTCGCCGCCGCTCGGGTCCAAGTAAGGTCACCGCTGCTACCCTCCGGTTGAAGCGAAGCTAGGAGGGTTGACCATTGACGGCCTATTAGCTTCTTTGCAGCGACGTGGAGTCGGAGAGCTATGTTGGAGAAGGACGCTGCTTCTACTTAACTGCTGGTGAAGTTGGCTGACTGACACGTGGGCCCAACAAGCATCTAGGACACATGTCAGTTGCACCTGCACCTGCAGTTAAGTCACTGAATCTCGATCATTGGAGAAGAAGCTTACATTCGCTCAGCCCTGCACATTGTGGGTAGCCGGTTAATTAATTATACCTCCAGTAAGACGCCTTTTTGTTGAAGAATGTATGAAATGTAATGAAATCCGGCATGTTTATATGAAATCCGACCGTGTATGAATGAATTTATTTCGATTAGTTCGAATTCTTGTATCACTGGCATTGGATGAACATGCAAAACAATACGTACTAGCATTATTCCCAGGGTGATCACCTCATTTGCAGCAGTTTCACATGTACTCCCTCTGGTCCTTTCTAGTCTGCATACAAGTTTTGTCTGCAGTCGAAGTATCTCTACTTTGACCAATCTTATAGAAAAAAGTATGCACTTTCACAATGTGCGATGTAAAAAGCAACAGAAGGAGTACAAAGAGTTTATCAGCTTTTTAGCATACCTGTACATTGCAATCAAACACACAGGCCTGGCAATTCATAGAGAACATTCAAAACAATCGATGATTATGCATCTCAGCGATTCACATGTCAGAGCCAATATTTACTTCACAACTAAAGAATAAAGAAAAATCGATCAACACTGCTGACAGCAAAGGGCGTCCCATTCAAAAATATCAAACGCATGTCTTCTTGCTAACATCAATGAGCAAAATTTGACAAGGTTGTCCCATTCCAAAATATCAAATGACTACGATTGTGGAATGGGCAGGGTTTGCCATCAGTACGGACATTGACATGGCACCTCATGCTAAATAAACCAGCTGTTCTTTTTGTGCAGTTCCACCAAAATCAACCAAATTCGCGTGTAGCTTGTATGATTTCGCCCTTATATGTTGCAACGCCTTGAACTTATCGGCACCTCCTTTCTTGTGGTGGAAATGAATGATTCGATGTATTCATGAACATTTTGTGCAGTTCCCATTGAAATCAAGCTGAGCACCCCTGTTTGCACAAATACAAAAGGTGTGATTAGTATAAAGCAAACTATACTATGAATTGACAGTTTAAACAGGCACCTACATGGTCCATATAGAGCACAGTTTTGGAAAAATGGAACTCACCGGAAAGAATCCTAGAACAACATTGTACTTGCGCATCACAATAACAAAATGGAGACCTGTCAGTCCTTCTGAGCTGAAGTTAGTTTGGTCTTGTGGGGAGTAATGTAACCATCCTTCAACTTCTCCTTCTGATGAGAAGATAGACAGGGCTTCTTCATCCTGGCATAATCGTGTTGGGGAATGTAGTAATTTTAAAAAATTTCCTACGCACACGCAAGATCATGGTGATGCATAGCAACAAGAGGGGAGAGTGTCATCCACATACCCTCGTAGACTGTAAGCGGAAGCATTATGACAACACGGTTGATGTAGTCGTACGTCTTCACGATCGACCGATCCTAGTACCGAACGTACGACACCTCCGCGATCTGCACACGTCAGCTCGGTGACGTCTCACGATCTCACGATCTAGTAGAGCTTAAAGGGAGAGTTCCATCAGCACGACGGCGTGATGACGGTGTTGATGAAGTTACCGACGCAGGGCTTCGCCTAAGCACCGCTACAATATGAGCAAGGTGGATTATGGTGGAGGGGGGCACCGCACACGGCTAAAGATCAATGATCAACTTGTATGTCCATGGGGTGCCCCCCTGAAAGTGCAACTATCCCTAGGTGGTTTTGGTAATTCCTAACAACATATAGCTCATTGGGATAGCATTATTCTAAGATGAATATTTCAGGAAAAGATCAATGAATGGCATGGCATGGATGAGAAAAGTGGATCCCTCAAAATGCTAAAGAGAAAAGGATTGGCTCAAGCTCAAAAGCTCAAGACTCTACATTTTATATTTTAGTGATCTAAGATCACATTGAGTCTATAGGAAAAGCCAATACTATCAAGGAGGGATGAGGTGTTGCTTAATGAGTTTCTTGCTCCACAGTGCTTAGTGATATGCTCCAAAACCCTCAACTACTTTCTCATATCCACATATGACCTAACCCAAAAGTCAAACTCGGCCCTACCGATTCTTTCTACCCGGCGCCACCGAGTTCAGATGTCATAGCCACTGCCATAAACCCTAGGCAAATCGGTCTCACCGATAGGGATCTCGGTCTCACCGAGATGGGGTTGTAATCTCTCTATTTCCCTTCGTAACGTTTCGGTACCACTGAGATGAGTGATCGGTCCCACCGAGATTGCAATGTAAACTCCCTGTTTCCTTTTCGTAACATTTCGGTCTCACCGAAATGAGTGAATCGGTCCCACCGAGTTTACCTGACCAACTCTCTGGTTAGCTTATTACCAAAATCGGTCTCACCGAGTTTGTGTAATCGGTCTCACTGAGATTACGTTATGCCCTAACCCTAACCATATCGGTCCTACCGAGTTGCATGTCGGTCCCACCGAAAATCCTAACGGTCACTAGATTTGTTGAATTGGTCCGACCAAGTTTATCAATTCGGTCCCACCAAGTTTGGAAAGTTGTGTGTAACGGTTAGATTCTGTGTGGAGGCTATATACCCCTCCACCTCCTCTTCATTCGTAGAGAGAGCCATCAGAACAAACCTACACTTCCAACTTGCTGTTTCTGAGAAGGAACCACCTACTCATGTGTTGAGGCCAAGATATTCCTTTCCTACCATATGAATCTTGATCTCTAGCCTTCCCCAAGTTGCTTTCCACTCAAATCTTCTTTCCACCAAATCCAAATCCTGTGAGAGAGAGTTGAGTGTTGGGGAGACTATCATTTGAAGCACAAGAGCAAGGAGTTCATCATCAACACACCATTTGTTACTTCTTGGAGAGTGGTGTCTCCTAGATTGGCTAGGTGTCACTTGGGAGCCTCCGACAAGATTGTGGAGTTGAACCAAGGAGTTTGTAAGGGCAAGGAGATCGCCTACTTCATGAAGATCTACCGCTAGTGAGGCAAGTCCTTCATGGGCGACGACCATGGTGGGATAGACAAGGTTACTTCTTTGTGGACCCTTCGTGGGTGGAGCCCTCTGTGGACTCGCGCAACCGTTACGCTTCATGGGTTGAAGTCTCCATCAATGTGGATGTACGATAGCACCACCTATCGGAACCACGGCTCAAAAATCACCGTGTCTCCAAATTGCGTTTGAATTCTCCAAACCCTTCCGTTTACATTCTTGCAAGTTGCATGCTTTACTTTCCGCTGCTCATATACTCTTTGCATGCTTGCTTGAATTGTGTTAAGATTGCTTGACTTGTGCTAAGATAGCTAAAATCTGCCAAAGACTAAAATTGGGAAAAGGATAAGTTTTTATTTGGTCAAGTAGTCTAATCACCCCCTCTAGACATAATTTCGATCCTACAAGTGGTTTCAGAGCTTTGGTCTCCATTTGCTTTGATTTCCATAGCTTTTGGTGGTCATAGCGTTGGTTTCACAACCTAGGAGAGTATGGCGTCTAGCGAGGGAAATTATCACCGTAGAGGTCCTTACTTTGATGGTACTAATTTTGCTAGTTGGAATCATAAGATGAAAATGCATATTCTTGGACATAACCCCGCCGTTTGGGCTATTGTGTGTATTGGCTTGCAAGGTGAATTCTTTGATGGGAGAGAACCAAACCGTGAAGCTAGTGTTGAAGAGTTGAAGATGCTGCAATACAACGCTCAAGCTTGTGATATCCTCTTCAACGGACTGTGCCCCGAAGATTCAACAAAATTAGCCGTCTTGAGAATGCAAAGGAAATTTGGGATACTTTGATTGATATGCATGAAGGTACCGACTCCGTCAAAGAATCCAAGTTTGATGTGCTCCAAAGTCAACTTGACAAGTTCAAAATGAAGGATGGTGAAGGTATCGCTGAAATGTACTCTAGGCTTGCTCTTATCACAAAAGAGATTGCCGGCTTAGGAAGTGAAGAGATGACCGACAAATTCATCATCAAGAAGATCCTAAGAGCTTTGGACGGAAAATATGATACCGTGTGCACATTGATCCAAATGATGCCCAATTACAAAGATCTCAAGCCAACAGAAGTCATTGGAAGAATTGTTGCTCATGAGATGTCACTCAAGGATAAGGAGGAACTTCACAACAAGTCAAGTGGTGCTTACAAAGCCTCATGTGAAGTCCCCACATCATCAAGTGAGAAACAAACCTTCAATGAAGAATTGAGCTTAATGGTGAAGAACTTCAACAAGTTCTACAAGAGTAGAAGCAAAGAAAGAAGCTCCAAGTCAAGGTCCTACAATGATAAAAGATCTTCTAGTCGAGAACGCAATTGCTACAATTGTGGGAGACCCGGACACTATTCCAATGAGTGTACGACACCCCACAAAAGAAGAGAAGAATCACCCAAGAGGAGAAGTAGAAGAGAAGAATCACCACCAAGAGAGAGGAGGAGTATAGATGATCGTTATGAACGAAGAACATCCCGGAGAAGCAAGGATTTGGAAAGGAAGGACAAGTCATCAAGGAGCTACACAAAATGAAGTCATCAAGCTCATGTTGGTGAATGGGTATCCGGCTCCGACTTCGACAATCACTCTGAGAGAAGCTATCATTCCGACTCCGAATATACTCAAGATGAAGGTGTTGCCGGTCTAGTACTTGTGTCAACCAACTCCTACGACATATTTGATTCACCCAATGAAGGAATTGGAAGATGCTTCAGGGCTAAAGGCCCAAAGGTAACACACCCCGAGTATGTTGATTTCAATAGTGATGAAGATGACTTGCTAGGTGATGATGATTTACTTGTTAACAACTCTAGTGATAAATACTATGATGAAACGTCAATTAATCATGCTAATCAAGATAAAACGAATGACAATGATAAGGAGAAGATTGAGCTTCTAACTAAATAACTAAACACTCTTATGTTAGCTCATGAAACTATCTTAGAAGATCATCGAGAACTTTTAAGGACTCATGAGAAGTTACGCTTTGAAAAGGTCAACCTTGAGCAAGAGCATGAGTTCTTAAAGGTAATCAATGATTATCTCCGTAAGAAAAGTTCTTCTTACATTGCCAAGCGTTTACTCTTATCTACTTACATGCCTCAAGTCAAGTCCATTAACAAGAACAAGAAGGATGCTTCCTCTAGTAGTAACAATAATCATGCTAAATCAAATACTGTTGCTTCTAGTAGTTCTCTTGATTCCACTAATGATTCTCTTAGCCAAGTTACACTTGAGCAAGAAAATAACTTATTGAAGGGAATTATAGAGAAAGGTGTTTACAAGAGCCTTGCCGGGAGTAAGCAATTTGAGGAAATTGTACGCAAGCAAGGAAGGCACCGGAAGAACCAAGGTGTTGGTTTTGAACGAAAGTTCAATGCCAATGGAGTTGAGTGGGAAGAAGATCAATACCCCAAGATGAAGTTTGTTCCTCAACAAGAGAAGTATGATCCTACTTCCTTCAAGGGGACACAAGCTCAAGATGATCTTCCACCACAAGACCACAAGCAAAAAGGCAAGGACAAGCTTCAAGAGGATATTGATGCATTTGAAGAAGCTCCTAAGGCCTTGGTCAAGTGGGTTCCCAAGACTACGTCAAGCTCTACTTCATCGAGTACAACTACAACTCCAAGGATTCCCATCAAGATGATGTGGATCCCGAAGAAGAAGAACCAGAGAGTTCTTGAGGGTGACTCCGCCAACATATTTCACTCATATCATTTTGGCAACAACAAGTGCAATCAACTTCCACATCTTGCACTAGTTCAAGGAGTCACAAACCCTCTTGTTGGTAAGACAAGGGACAAGGTAACCTAATGCTTTCATAGACATCATCTTGTGTGTGCATCACTCTATGTCTATGGATATCCTTGTTTGTTCTTGTGGGACTAACCCGTGTAGGTATTGAAAGTGCAACTCACTCCAAGGGATTGCTCCAAATGATCTACATCAACATTGAGCATCCACATCTTCAACACCTACATGAAGTCATCATCGACAAAACCCAAGGTTAGTTTATCCCTCTAAGGGGGGATCTCACATCTAGGGGGAGCGTAACTCTAAGAATTGAGTCAAAGCAACTCTAATGGTGTGAACACATCAATGCAGTATGTAAAAGTGGTAACCCCACTTGAGCTTAAACGATAAGTATGACCTATGATCAAATGTTCTCATTTGACTCCTAAGTCAATATACTCATATATAGATGACCTAGTCATCGCCAATTGTTTGATAGATGCTAGAATTGGTTGTGCATGCTTTGCCACATATTTCATTTGCCATTTTATTGTGTGAGCATGTTGGTTGCAAATTTTACTCATTCGAGGACATCCACTTGTTGTTTTGTTAGATTGGTTTCTTTTTCTTTTGCCAAGTGGATGAACAAGAATGCCTAAGAACCTTCTCTAGCTATCTATGCTTTTCTCGTCTCAAACTCTATTCGTGCTACATCACAAAATTTGATCAAGTCAGATTCAAACCACTCTGTGTGAGGAGCACTCGGAGTCCCCGATTCGTCATAGACTTAAACTTCCAAAACATCTTTGTGCGTTTCAGTCTGACCGATTCCTCCATTTCGGTCATACTGAGATCACTAAGTCGATCTAGGTTTTCACTCTTGGTGCAACCGATTTGAAATTTTCGGTCACACCGAGTTTAGAATTGTCGTGATTATGCATCTCGGTGCCACCGAGGTGTTCCACTTTCGGTCACACCGAGTGGTCGGGCTATATATACTAACGGGCAAAAATTTGGAAACTTTCTCCAAACCCCTTCGCCCGCGCATAGCTCGCTCTGCCTCCAGGGTCTCCGGATCGTCCTCCTCGTCGCCAGCCGCCTCCAGTCGCTGGTCTCCGCCGCCGTCAACGGAATTCACCCCCGCCATTGCCGCCGTAGCGAGTTCATCTCCAAGCTAGGGTATGGACTCGATCACAGTGCTATCCCCGTCCGATTCCTAGCACATTGTGTTCATTATGATTCTTGCCACGTTTGAAACGAGTCTATACAGTCAAAACAATCCTTAGATTAGAAGTGAACTGGAAATTTAGGGTTAGGTTTCCGCCGAAACCATCTCGGACCCACCGAGTTGCAGAACCCGGTTCCACCGATTCGGCTAAGGCCATTGCACAAGTGATTCTCGGTCTGACCGAGAATTGCAAATCGGTGCGACGGAGTTTAGGACTTTGTGAAACCCTAGCAGTCTTGGTGCCACCGAACTATGACTCGGTCTGACCGAGTTCACTAGTTTAGGTTCCAAAAGTTGCTTCGGTATCATCGAATTTGCAAATCAGTTGATCCAAAATGCTTTCTGTGGAAAACTAAAACTAAGTTTTTGAATCATTCTTTTGCAAAAACCTCTGTATTTTGTGATGCTCATCCACTCTATCTCATCTACATCTATTCACAGGGTCAGCAGTCAGTGTTTGCAACATGTATGATCAAAGTGACAGCCAGAACAGGGAAGAGGAGTAGATTCAGATGAGTGAGGGCACTAGTCCCTCTAGTACCTCAGATGAGGGCAGTAGGAGCACCCCAAGCAATTTGCCTAAAGTTGCCACCAGGGCTAGAAAGAAGAAAACCTCAGAATCTGAGGATGAAGACTATGTGGCAGTAGAGGATGAGGCCACTTCCAAGAAGAAGGTGGTCAAGAAAGAATATGGGTCAGCTGCAGCCACTAAGCCAGTAGTGCAGAAAAAGGCACCTGCAAGAAGGGTACCCACTTCCAAACCCAGGAAGGTTGCCACTGGAGAAACCATGAAGTTTACTATTGAGTCAGAAGATGAAGTTGCTGGTCAAGACAAAAAGAAGAGGAGAGTCAGAACCACCACTGCCAAAGTTCTTGGCAATACCTCTATGAGGTGAGACTCTGAGGAAGAGGAAGAAGAGGTTGCTGCACCAGCACCCAAGGCTCAGAAGCTTATGGGTGATGCTATAAGGTCAGGGGCTGCATCATCAAAGCCCAAAGAAGCACCCAAAGCTGCCTCCAAGCCCAAGATTGCACCAAAGAGGAGTACTAGAAACATACCTGCTGCTGAGAAGAATAAGGCCCTAGTGCCTGAGACTGTTGCTGAAGAAGAAGAAGATGAAGAGCATGTTCTGAGAAAGTTGAAGCCAAAGATTCCAGACCATAATGATGCTCATCCTATGGCTGAAAACATGAAGCTGAGGAAGGATGCAGGACTCAGACAGTGGAGGTTGTCTGATCCCTATGCTATCAGGAGAAGGACTGCTGTTGACTACAGGTTCCATACTAAGGAACAACAAGATTTCTATGAGACAGTGTTGTTGGACAAGAAGCCTATAGTTTGTGACATGAGGTGGGTCGACTAGACCTACATGAAGGAAAATGAGGAACACTATCCTGGTGTGCAAGACAGTTTCAGTGCTTGTGGAGTTGCAGATTTTGTTGGGCAGAAGCTCACAAAGTGGAATGATGAGCTCATAATGCAATTCTACTCCACAACACATTTCTATCCAGATGGCAGGATAGTGTGGATGTCTGCAGGTACAAGGTACCAATCAACTATTGAGGAATGGGAAAATCTAATCAATGCACCTAAGGAGAAGGAAGATGACTTGGATGTCTATGCCAAGAAGAAGATGGATCACAACTCCATGGCTCATATGTACAAGGAGATCCCAGATGCTGCAGTTGAGACACATAAGTTTTGATCTGTACAATATCTTTTGTCAGGACTCCCAACTATCAACTGGATCCTCAGGCATACTCTATTTCCCAAGTCAGGTGACCACAACATGATCAGAGGCCATGCTATAAACTTGCTACACTTGTTTGATGTGCCACAGAAATTCGAGGTCATGAGCCTCATTGTTGAGATAATCAAGAGGACAGCAGCTGACCAGAAGAGAAGTTGTGGGTATGCCCCACAGATTCAGGAGATGATTAACTCCAAGATGGGAACATGCACATACTTGCTGGACAAGGAACATTTTTCTATCTATCCAGACTTTGAGGATAACCAAGTGGTTATGGATGAAGATGAACCATCTTCTGTGCATGCTCAAGCCAAGAAGGAGAAGGCAAGGACAGACAAGGCTACCAAGGTGCCAACAATGGAAGAGGCATCTCAGTACTTTCTGAAGAGCAAACAGGATCAACTAGGCTACTTGATTGCATCCAATCTGAGGATTGAGAAAGGGCTGGCCACCTTGACTCAAAACCAGGAGAGCCTGGAGAGGATCAGGGAGCAGAAGTTCTATAACTTGGATGTGAAGGTAACTGAGATCCAGTATGTTGTTGAGCAGCTTCAGGATGACATGGAGGAGAGGAAGGGCAAGACAACCACAGATGCATTTGCCAGAGTGCCTAGAGCTCAGAGATCAGTTGCAGTGCCAGTGACAGACACCAGAGCCACTTCATCTGCACCATCTACAGCTCCTACAACTCCAGTGCAACCAGCTTCAACACCCACACCTCCAGCTCCATCTACATCAAATGATGCTTTCGTCCTTGGCGTGTTATCTACACCACCACCTGAAGATCAAGCCTGAGAGTCGATCTAGTGCTATGCATTTTCTATGAACTTTTTGGTAACTTGTTGCCAAAGGGGGAGAAAAATGTATAGATCATAGGCTTCGAGAGAGAGAGAGTGTTGCTTTTTGTTCTCTCTTGCTTTGGTGGTTAAACTTTATTTGCTTGTTTGAGATACTCTATGTCTGTGTGATACTTGATGATCATGCGTTTGATCATATGCTACATTTATGCTTGTTGGATGACATTATCTCATTTATCTCTATATGATCATTCACTTTGCTTGGTGATGAGTGCATGTATTCAGTTATTATCATTTTGAGCGCTCCACCAAGATGTATGTGACATGGAAGAGTAACCCATGAGCCTAACTCCTTGTGCATTTGCAGTCCAAAGCAAATCTTAAACTATGCACAAATTTAGGGGGAGCTATTGCTTATCACATACTTCTCAAAGCGACTATGTTTTTCACTCTTATTATCATTTGTCGAAGCTTTGATCTATATGTTGTCATCAATTACCAAAAAGGGGGAGATTGAAAGTGCAACAATCCCCAGGTGGTTTTGGTAATTCCTAACAACATATAGCTCATTGGGCTAACATTATTCCAAGATGAATATTTCAGGAAAAGCTCAATGAATGGCATGGCATGGATGAGAAAAGTGGATCCCTCAAAATGCTAAAGAGAAAAGGATTGGCTCAAGCTCAAAAGCTCAAGACTCTACATTTTATATTTTAGTGATCCAAGATCACATTGAGTCTATAGGAAAAGCCAATACTATCAAGGAGGGATGAGGTGTTGCTTAATGAGTTTCTTGCTCCACAGTGCTTAGTGATATGCTCCAAAACCCTCAACTACTTTCTCATATCCACATATGACCTAACCCAAAAGTCAAACTCGGCCCTACCAATTCTTTCTACCCGGCGCCACCGAGTTTAGATGTCATAGCCACTGCCATAAACCCTAGGCAAATTGGTCTCACCGATAGGGATCTCGGTCTCACCGAGATGGGGTTGTAATCTCTCTGTTTCCCTTCATAAAGTTTTGGTACCACCGATATGAGCGATCGGTCCCACCGAGATTGCAATGTAAACTCCCTGTTTCCTTTTCGTAACATTTCGGTCTCACCGAAATGAGCGAATCGGTCCCACCGATTTTACCTGACCAACTCTCAGGTTAGCTTATTACAAAAATCGGTCTCACCGAGTTTGTGTAATTGGTATCACCGAGATTACGTTATGCCCTAACCCTAACCATATCGGTCCTACCGAGTTACATGTCGGTCCCACTGAAAATCCTAACGGTCACTAGATTTGCTGAATCGGTCCGACCGAGTTTATCAATTTGGTCCCACCGAGTTTGGCAAGTTGTGTGTAACGGTTAGATTTTGTGTGGAGGCTATATATACCCCTCCACCTCCTCTTCATTCGTAGAGAGAGCCATCAGAACAAACCTACACTTCCAACTTGCTTGTTTCGAGAAGGAACCACCTACTCATGTGTTGAGGCCAAGATATTCCATTCCTACCATATGAATCTTGATCTCTAGCCTTCCCCAAGTTGCTTTCCACTCAAATCTTATTTCCACCAAATCCAAATACTGTGAGAGAGAGTTGAGTATTGGGGAGACTATCATTTGAAGCACAAGAGCAAGGAGTTCATCATCAACACACCATTTGTTACTTCTTGGAGAGTGGTGTCCTCCGTGGACTCGCGCAACCATTACCCTTCGTGGGTTGAAGTCTTCATCAACGTGGATGTACGATAGCACAACCTATCAGAACCACGGCTCAAAAATCACCGTGTCTCCAAATTGCATTTGAATTCTCCAAACCCTTCCCTTTACATTCTTGCAATTTGCATGCTTTACTTTCCGCTGCTTATATACTCTTTGCATGCTTGCTTGAATTGTGTTAAGATTGCTTGACTTGTGCTAAGATAGCTAAAATCCGCCAAAAACTAAAATTTGGAAAAGGATAAGTTTTTATTTGGTCAAGTAGTCTAATTACCCCCCCTCTAGAAACACTTTCGATCCTACACCCCCTCCCCCGTATATAAAGGAATGGAGGAGGGGAGGGGCCGACCCTCTCTATGGTGTGCCCTAGGGAAGTCCTACTCCCACCGGGAGTAGGATTCCCCCCTTTCCCTAGTAGGAGTAGGAGAGGAGGGGAAGGAGGAGTAGGGCAGAAGGAAAGGGGGGGCGCCCCCCAAACCCTTTCCAATTCGGCCTCCTGCCCAAGGGGGCGCACCAGCCCCTTGTGGGCTGGTGTGCTTCCTTATTATGACCCATAAGGCCCATAACTTCTCCCGAGGGGTGCCGATAACCTCCCGGTACTCCGGAAAAATGTCCGAAACACTCGGAACCCTTCCGATGTCCAAACATAGTCATCCAATATATCGATCTTTACGTCTCAACCATTTTGAGACTCCTCGTCAAGTCCGTGATCATATCCGGGACTCCAAACTACCTTCGGTACATCAAAACACATAAACTCATATTACCGATCATCACCGAACGTTAAGCGTGCAGACCCTACGGGTTCGAGAACTATGTAGACATGACCGAGACACGTATTCGGTCAATAACCAATAGCGGAACCTGGATGCTCATATTGGCTCCTACATATTGTACGAAGATCTTTATCGGTCAAACCGCATAACAACATACGTTGTTCCCTTTGTCATCAGTATGTTAGTTGCCCGAGATTTCGTCGATATCTCAATACCTAGTTCAATCTCGTTACTGGCAAGTCTCTTTACTCGTTCCGTAGTGCATCATCCCGCAACTAACTCATTAATCACATTGCTTGCAAGGCTTATAGTGATGTGCATTACCGAGAGGGCCCAAAGATACCTCTCCAACAATCGGAGTGACAAATCCTAATCTTGATCTATGCCAATTCAACAAGTACCATCGGAGACACCAGTAGAGCACCTTTATAATCACCCAGTTACATTGTGAAATTTGGTAGCACACAGAGTGTTCCTCCGGTATTTGGGAGTTGCATAATCTCTCACAGGAACATGTATAAGTCATGAACAAAGCAATAGCAACAAACTAAACGATCAAGTGCTAAGCTAACGGAATGGGTCAAGTCAATCACATCATTCTCTAATGATGTGATCCTGTTAATCAAATGAAAACTCATGTCTATGGTTAGGAAACATAACCATCTTTGATTCAACCAGCTAGTCAAGTAGAGGCATACTAGTGACATTATGTTTGTCTATGTATTCACACATGTACTAAGTTTCCGGTTGATACAATTCTAGCATGAATAATAAACATTTATCATGATATAAGGAAATATAAATAACAACTTTATTATTGCCTCTAGGGCATATTTCCTTTGGTCTCCCACTTACACTAGAGTCAATAATCTAGATCACATCACCATGTGATTAACACCAATAGTTCACATCACCATGTGATTAACACCCATAGTTCACATCGTCATGTGATCAACACCCGAAGGGTTTACTAGAGTCAATAATCTAGTTTGCATCGCTATGTGATTATCACCCAAAGAGTACTAAGGTGTGATCATGTTTTGCTTGTGAGAGAAGTTTAGTCAACGGGTCTGTGACATTCAGAGCCTTATGTATTTTGCAAATATTTTATGTCTACAATGCTCTGCATGGAGATACTCTAGCTAATTGCTCCCACTTTCAATATGTATCCAGATTGAGACTTAGAGTCATCTGGATCAATGTCAAAACTTGCATCGACGTAACCCTTTACGACGAACCTTTTGTCACCTCCATAATCTAGAAACATATCCTTATTCCACTAAGGATAATTTTGACCGCTGTCCAGTGATCTACTCCTAGATCACTATTGTACTCCCTTGCCAAACACAGTGTAGGGTATACAATAGATCTGGTACACAACATGACATACTTTATAGAACCTATGGCTGAGGCATAGGGAATGACTTTCATTTCTATCTTCGCCGTGGTCGGGCTTTATTTGAGTCTTACTCAATTTCAGACCTTGTAACACATGCAAGAAACTCTTTTTTTGACTGTTCTATTTTGAACTATTTCAAAATCTTGTCAAGGTATGTACTCATTGAAAAAACTTATCAGGTGTCTTGATCTATCTCTATAGATTTTGATGCTCAATATGTAAGCAGCTTCATCGAGGCCTTTCTTTGAAAAAATCCTTTGAAAATACTCCTTTATGCTTTCCAGAATATTCTACATTATTTCCGATCAACAATATGTCATTCACATATACTTTATCAGAAATGCTATAGTTCTACCACTCACTTTCTTGTAAATACAGGCTTTACCGCAAGTCTGTATAAAACTATATGCTTTGATCAACTCATCAAAGCGTATATTCCAACACTGAGATGCTTGCACCAGTCCATAGATGGATCCCAGGGGCTTTCCACATTTGGTTAGCACCTAGGATCGACAAAACCTTTTGGTTGCATCATATACAACTCTTCTTTAAGAAATCCATTAAGGAATGTAGTTTTGACATCCATTTGCCAGATTTCATAAAATGTGGCAATTTGCTGATATAATTCGGACAGACTTAAGCATCGCTACGAGTGAGAAAATCTCATCGTAGTCAACACCTTGAACTTTGTCAAAAACCTTTTTCGACAAGTCTAGCTTTGTAGATAGTAACACTACTATCAGTGTCCGTCTTCCTCTTTGAAGATCCATTTATTTCTATGGCTTGCCAATCATCGGGCAAGTTCACCAAAGACCACACTTTGTTCTTATATATGGATCCCATGTCAGATTTCATGGCTTCAAGCCTGTCGGATTTCGGGTTCCGGCAGACCCTTGAGGTTCGAACACTGGGGTGCGCATGAAGATCTCTCCCCTACCAGCTCACGTCTCGAAGTCTCGCAAAGATCTAAGCAAGAAAGATGAACACACAGAGGACACGAGATTTATACTGGTTCAGGCCACCATTGTGGTGTAATACCCTACTCTAGTGTGTGGTGTGGTGGATTGCCTCAGGGGCTGATGATGAAAAGTACAAGGGGAGAACAGCCTCGCGAGGGGCTGTTCTTGAGTTCGTGCGATGGACTGCTTGGGTTAGTTCAGTCGCTTCTCTCTCTCTCTGGTCGATCTCCAGATGCCTCTCCCTTGTGGTGGCTAGTCCTATTTATAGGCGGAGGCCCTGGGCCTCTTCCCAAATAATGAGCGGGAAGGGCGCCAACAATTGGCCATTTTGAAGGGGAACATCTGGTACACTTATCCTGACTAAAGTTGCTCTTCGGCTGCCAAAGGCTCTGACGGTGACGCCGCCCTGGGCTCCACGATGACCTCCATCCTGCCGTTCTGCTGGTCTTGGTCTTGTTGCACCGAAACGATAACCTTTGCATGAGGCCTTGGCCTGTGCTTGCCCCCTTAGCACCGAAAGGGAAACAAGGACACTGCGCAGGCCGGCACCCGCCTGGCGCCCGCCTGGTCTTCGATCGTCATGGCTTGCGTCATGGGCCCCTAGGGAGGTGCCCTGCCTTGATCTCTCCGCCTCCTCGCGAGCCCGCCAGAGGAGGCTGCTCCTAAGGAAGCTCTCTGTCATCCACCCCGTGAGGCTTGGCCCCTCGCGAGGGTCTTGAGCTTGAGTGTCACGCCCAATATGCGACCCTATCCAAGAGGAACTCGAAGGTCCCACCAAGGATAGACCCGCATATTGAAACGCTTTTGCAAGGTGGATATCATTACACCAACATTACATAAATAGAGGGGATACATCCAAAAGGCATACAATGCCGCACGAATACAATATCAACATACAAGAGAGCAACATCCGACTATGGATGATACATAAACAGAAACTCGAACAATATCCACCCTGCTAGCCCAGGCTGCCGACCTGGAACCTATCCCCTGATCGAAGAAGAAGCAGAAGAAGAACTCAAAGCAAGCAAGCATCGCTCTCGCGTCATGATCATCGCTAAACTGTACTGCAAGAATGTTGTTGTAGTAATGTGAGCCACGAGGACTCGGCAATCCCATTACCATGGGTATCAAGACTAGCAAAGCTTAATGGGAAAGGAAGGGGTAAAGTGGTGAGGTTGCAGCAGTGACTAAGCATGATATGGTGGCTAACATACGCAAATGAGAGCGAGAAGAGAAATAATGGAACGGTCGTGATGCTAGCAATGATCAAGAGGTGATCCTGAACACCTACTTACGTCAAACATAACCCAGAAACCGTGTTCACTTCCCGGACTCCGCCGAGAAGAGACCATCACGACTACACACTCGGTTGATGCATTTTAGTTTCGGATCAAGTGTCAAGTTATCTACAACCGGACATTAACAAATTCCCATCTGCCACATAACCGCGGGCACGGCTCTCGAAAGTTTATACCCTGCAGGGGTGTCCCAACTTAGCCCATGACAAGCTCTCGCGATCAACGAAGGAATTAGACCTTCTCCCAGGAAGACCCGATCAGTCTCGAAATCCCGGTTTACAAGACATTTCGACAATGGTAAAACAAGTCCAGCAAGACCGCCCGATGCGCCGACAATCCCGATAGGAGCTGCACATATCTCGTTCTCAGGGCAACACCGGGTGAGACAGGCTACGAGTAAAACCAGACTTCGAGTTTCCCCGAGGTGGCCCCGCAGGCGGCTCGGTTCGGACCAACACTTAGACAAGCACCGCCGGGGGCTAAAATAAAGATGACCCTCGGGTTGGCCGACCCAAGGGAAGGGTATAGGTGGTGGTGAGGCAAATGGTAAAACCAAGGTTGGGCCTTTTTGGACAAGTTTTATTCAAAGCGAACCGTCGGGGGTCCCATAAATCACCCGACCGCGTTAGGAACGCATAAAATCCGGGAACATAACACCGAATGACGGAAACTAGGGCGGCAAGAGTGGAACAAAACACTGCATAAGGCCGAGCCTTCCACCTTTACCAAATATATAGATGCATTAATAATATAAGAGATATTGTGATATCCCAACCAAAATCCTGTCCACCATGGAGAAATCTTCAACTTCACTGCAGCTAGCAACGCTATAAGAGGGCTGAGCAAAGCGGTAACATAGCCAAACAACGGTTTGCATAGGAAAGGTGTCAAAGGTTAGAGGTTCATGGCAATATGGGATGGCTTGATAAACAGGTAATAGGTAGCGCAGCATAGCGATAGAACGAAGTAGCTAGCATAGCAATGATAGTAGTGAGATCCAGGGTAGCGGTCATCTTGCCTGAAATCCCGCAAGGAAGAAGAACGAGTCCATGAAGAAGACGAACGGATGAAGCCGAACCAACCGTAGACGAACGAATCATCACGATCGCAACGGAACAGGAACTAACAAGAAGAAGCACACAACATAGGTAAACACACCACACATGAACAAGGCATGATGCACAACAAGCATGATGCATGACAAGGCTACATGAAGCTACTCATGGCAAAAGATGATGCAAACAAGAACAACACATCAAGGCAAGTTTAAATGAGGCCGGAAACAACATATAACAATTCCGGTAAGTCCTCATATGCAAATTTCGAAATTGGTCCAGATCTGAATAAACATTATGTTGAAGTTGTTAAACAGAAAGTTAAGATGCACCAAGATGATCTACACAAAATTCTAGTCAAGTTACATATAAAGTTCATTAGATTCGGAGCTACGGTCTAGAAGATATGAGCAAAATAAGTTAAACATGGCATTGATGCAAAATGCATACAAACATCAAGCAAACACACCAAACAAGGATGCAACATGATAATATGAAGCTACATGCAAGATCAAGCAAGTTTCATATAGAGCACACTCAAAACGGAGCAACGGGGCAACACATACACTCCATACAAGTCATAACAACAATCTGACCATAACAGCAACTAGGCATCTTACAAGCATCAAAACAATAAGCTACAGCACCCCAACATAATAACAAAAGGCATGGGCATGAAGTACAGGTAAAGCATAACAAAACATGAACACTGAGCTATCTCCAGAAATCACTAGAACATGCTCCAAAACACATGGTTAGATTGCAAATAATAACAGTTTCAGACTTTAGCAGAAATAACATCAGGTTGCAATGTTTAGAGCTATCAAACAACATGTTACAGGAACATATCAGGGCAAACAAAGGCATGGCATGAATCTACTAAATGCATAGATCAAAAGTCCCTTACTAACCATGAGCCAAAAAGGATCAGAAAATATGATGGCACCCACGTAAACATGGCAAGTTATATTACAGATTCATACATGGCAGAAACAACAATAAGTAGGCATGTTCGTGAGCTTGAACCACTCACCACAGAGCAATACATGGCATGGCAAGGCACCCAATAGTAAGAAGACATGTTTATGAAGCTAAGCATGGCAAGGGCAAGTTCATAGGGTGCATGGATCACTAGGAAAACACATGGGAACAAGTGAACTTAATGTTAACAGGCTGACAGCAACATCATTTATCAAACTTTCGAGCAAGATAACAACAAGCTAAAGCAAGCTATAATTGCAACCATAGGCATGAATGGATAGAGCAAGACATGTAGATCAAAACATGTTTATAGAACATCTCAAGATTATGCATAGAATGATTAGTAGAAGCATGTTAACATAGCAACAAAATATAACAAAATCTGTCTAGCAAAGCAGCAACAGCAAGTACTCTCCTTAACAAGCTCGATTCACTCAGCACACAACTCACAAAAATACATGGTTAACACCTCTGGAAAGATGACATGGCATAGATCAACATACATGTAGACATCAACCCCATAGGATGCACACATCAATCATGGCAAAAATGTTAAATGAGCAAGTTATAACAGTTTCAGCAGATTAACATCAACATGCACTCTTCCAACAGCATTTCGGGCATCAAGATGAGCTCAAATGAAAATGATGCAATGGAATTAAATGAAGTACTCGTCGAGACGAACAACATGACATATTACACGCACGAAACGGAGCTACGGATGCAGAGATGCAGCAGGTCAAACATGGCATGATTATGTCGAAACTTCGGGGACTTAGCAGTTTTCTCACCTCCGGGAGAAGTCAACAGTGGCACGGAAAACGAGGCGGCCGATGGATCTGGCCGGAGCTTCGCCGGACTTGGCCGGAGAGGAGGAAGGAGACCGGAGAGAGGCGAGGAAGGACGGAGGAGCTCAGGGCTGGCTGGATCTCGCACGGGAGGAGGCGCGGGGCGGCCGGGCTCGCGCTCCGGCGAACTCCGACCGGAGCGGGCGGTGAGGGCGAAGCGGGCCTCATGGCGCTGGCGGCGACCAGCGGAGGCGGCGAGGAGGCACCGGCGGGCACGGCGGCTGGAGGGCGGCTCGGGGTGCGGGACCAGCGACGGCGAGGGGCGGCGGCGGCGCTGGGAGCTCGATGGCGGCGGCGCGGCTCTCGCGGGCGGGGCGGCGGCGGCGACGGCCATGCGGGCCGGGCGGCGGGCTGGAGGAGAGAGAGGGCGCCGGCGGGGTGAGGTGGCGCGCGGGGGTTGGAGGAGAGTGGCGGCGGGGCGACGTGGCGGCTCCTGATTAGACGGGGTGACGGGCGGACATGTCCGGGCGCGGTCCGGACACGTCCGGCGGGCGACGGGGATGATTTTTAGGGTTTGGACTGCGGGAATTCGGGGAGGAAGACATATATATAGGTAGAGGGAGCTAGGAGAGTCCAAATGAGGAGCGGTTTTCGGCCACGCGATCGTGATCGAACGACCGAGAGCATGGAGGGGAGTTAGATGGGTTTTGGGCCACTTTGGAAGGGGTGTTGGGATGCAACAAAAGAAGGGGTTTTACGGTTACCCGGTTAACCGTTGGAGTATCAAACGACCTCCAAATTGCACGAAACTTGACAAGCGGTCTACCGGTGCTATACCAAGGCCGCTTGGCAAACCTCAGTCCATTCCGAGAAAGTTTAATACCCGCACAAGAGAAGAAGCAAAAGGGGGACGCCGGAGGACATAGGAGTGCCGGATTGCAAAACGGACAACGGGGAAAATGCTCGGATGCATGAGACGAACATGTATGCGAAATGAAATGCACATGATGACATGATATGAAATGCATATGATGACATGGCAAACTGCAACACGCAAGCAAATGACATGGCAACAACGACGAATAACTGGCGGACACCTGGCGCATCGAATTCGGGGCGTTACAACACTCCTCCACTAACAAGAGATCTCGTCCCGAGATCTTAGGACCGAGGCGGAAAGGGAAAAAAAGGATGAGGTGAAGCAAGAACTCAAGAGAAGAAGCAAAGAATCGAGAGCACTCGAGAAGAAGAGAGGAACGACGAGAATGACGAGAACCGAAGGCTCACGGAATCAGATAGACTATGAAATCACTCGTTCTAACCGGAGTGGTTAGCATGAGAAAAGAAACGGATAAGACTAAAAGGATTTAGGTAGCACTCCGGCTGAAAATGGGAGGATTAGAACGAACTTGAGAGGATGGAATGGTACTTGATGAACTCTTGAAGAATGAATTAAATCATGAAGAGCCACCGTGAAGAACTCCAGTAACAAAAGGATGATGAGATAGAAAGAAGGATGAAAGAATAAGATGAGCCTTGCGATGATTTAGATGGAGGTTCCGGCGAAATGACCGAGGAAATATGAACTCCGGAAAAGAAAAGATGAAACACTTAGAACTAGAATTTATTCATCAAGAACAAACTCTAAAGGAAGGGATTACTCACTTGGATAAGAATAAGATTTATTGTATGCTTATCCTTTATCAAATTAAATTGATGACAAGCAATGGATTTTTTTCATACTACTTATTCTTCTTGAAAAGGATTAAGAGAGAATAGCACAAAACTTGAAAAAGTTTTCATGAACCACCGGTAGGATTGACAGAACGAATGGATTAATATGATAAACAAGGAAAAAGAATTCTTGAACGAACCACCGTAAGAATTTGGAAATGACTGATGAAAGAGTATGAATCACCGGGAAGAATTAGAAGAACAAATATGCTAGAGGGGATTTAGATGCCAAAGAACAGGAAGAGCTCGAGCTGATTAAAGAACACTTGAACGAAGCACCGGAAGAATATTGAGATGACCGCTGAAAACTTAGAATGAAGAAATCTTCCGAAAAGATGACCTCCGGATGATCGAGAGGGAAAGCAACTCCTGCAATACTCCGAATGGGTGAAAATAATTTGCATGACTTAAAACAATTTGATAGCATAACATCGAGCTAGGACCGCAAATCTCCGGGAGAACGGGTAAGATTTAAGAGAAATCTTCTTCTTCAAATGATGACGAGAAACACCACCAAAATTACTGAGATACTCCGGGAGAATGAAAAGCAAAGAGGTTGAGGCAACCATGAAAAGATTTTGAAAGCGATCTTGGAGAAGGCATGTGACTGATGGAATTCATTCTTACGTCACACTTGAAAAGAAATGAGAAATAACTCCGGGGGAATTAGAAGAGTGAGGTAAGATCCTGGAAAAGACCTGTGGGTTAGGGCCCACTGAAGAAAACACCGTTGGAAAAGGATTGTTGAACAGATAGATGATACACCCGAATGATTGAAGAATTTGAATGAGGTGACAACCTCGAATTAATTCAAACACAGACGAATCTCCTGAGATGTCATGAGCACTCCGGAAGGATAAACTGGCGAGAGGCGAACGAGCAAGGAAAACACTTGATCCAAGGAAAAGAATGTAATCATCTGGAAAAAAAACTTGAATAGAATCCACCGAAAAAGAAAAAGAGATGAAGAACGCCAAACGAGATGAGAATTCACCGGTTGAAATAATTGAGGGAAGACTAAAGAGGCTCCGCACGAATGAAATTGATGGTCGAGAGAGAGTCAGACTCCAGGAAGAAGAGGGTGGGAGGGCAGGAAAACAAAGGCAACTTGGAAGGGGAAACCGACGAATATCTTGAAGAGAAAAACACCGGTTGAAACAATGAGGATAGAAAAACAAAGACTTCGCATGAGTAGGATGGATACTCGATTACGGACTCCGGATTCGAGAAGAAGAAGGGAGGGCGGGTGGAAAAAAAAACTGAGGATTGAACTCAAAGATGAAGAGGCTCGAGTCAACTTGATGAGAAATGCACCGGATAAAAGAGATGAGAAACAACGATCGGAAAACCAACTGCGTGAACCTAAAGAAAAATTTGAAGGGGAAGAGGGGTAGTTCAAAACACCTACGTCAAGATTCCTCACCAGAGTGACGAAGGGGCTGAGGAGTAAAAGAATTCCTACTCTCCGATATAACTAGACTCTGAAAATAGTTTTCTTCTAGAGTCAACAACGGCCAAACTACACGATCAATCAAGGGGGCTCCTAGGGTCGGTCGAGGCTCTGATACCAACTTGTCACGCCCAATATGCGACCCTATCCAAGAGGAACTCGAAGGTCCCACCAAGGATAGACCCGCATATTGAAACGCTTTTGCAAGGTGGATATCATTACATCAACATTACATAAATAGAGGGGATACATCCAAAAGGCATACAATGCCGCACGAATACAATATCAACTTACAAGAGAGCAACATCCGACTATGGATGATACATAAACAGAAACTCAAACAATATCCACCCTGCTAGCCCAGGCTGCCGACCTGGAACCTATCCCCTGATCGAAGAAGAAGCAGAAGAAGAACTCAAAGCAAGCAAGCATCGCTCTCGCGTCATGATCATCGCTTAAACCTGTACCTGCAACTATTGTTGTAGTAATCTGTGAGCCACGAGGACTCAGCAATCCCACTACCATGGGTATCAAGACTAGCAAAGCTTAATGGGAAAGGAAGGGGTAAAGTGGTGAGGTTGCAGCAGCGACTAAGCATGATATGGTGGCTAACATATGCAAATGAGAGCGAGAAGAGAAACAGTGGAACGGTCGTGAAGCTAGCAATGATCAAGAGGTGATCCTGAACACCTACTTACGTCAAACATAACCCAGAAACCGTGTTCACTTCCCGGACTCCGCCGAGAAGAGACCGTCACGACTACACACTCGGTTGATGCGTTTTAGTTCCGGATCAAGTGTCAAGTTATCTACAACCGGACATTAACAAATTCCCATCTGCCACATAACCGCGGGCACGGCTCTCGAAAGTTTATACCCTGCAGGGGTGTCCCAACTTAGCCCATGACAAGCTCTCGCGATCAACGAAGAATTAGACCTTCTCCCGGAAGACCCGATCGTCTCGGAATCGGTTTACAAGACATTTCGACAATGGTAAAACAAGTCCAGCAAGACCGCCCGATCGCCGACAATCTCGATAGGAGCTGCACATATCTCGTTCTCGTGGCAACACGGATGAGACAAGCTACGAGTAAAACCAGACTTGAGTTTCCCGAGGTGGCCCATGGTGGCTCGGTTCGGACCAACACTTAGACAAGCAGCGGCCGGGGGCTAAAATAAATATGACCCTCGGGTTGGCCGACCCAAGGGAAGGGTATAGGTGGTGGTGAGGCAAATGGTAAAACCAAGGTTGGGCCTCTTTGGACAAGTTTTATTCAAAGCGAACCGTCGGGGGTCCCATAAATCACCCGACCGCGTTAGGAGCGCAAAATCCGGGAACATAACACCGGTATGACGGAAACTAGGGCGGCAAGAGTGGAACAAAACACGGGCATAAGGCCGAGCCTTCCACCCTTTACCAAATATATAGATGCATTAATAATATAAGAGATATTGTGATATCCCAACCAAAATCCTGTCCACCATGGAGAAATCTTCAACTTCACCTGCAGCTAGCAACGCTCTAAGAGGGGCTGAGCAAAGCGGTAACATAGCCAAACAACGGTTTGCATAGGAAAGGTGTCAAAGGTTAGAGGTTCATGGCAATATGGGATGGCTTGATAAACAGGTAATAGGTAGCGCAGCATAGCGAAAGAACGAGGCAACTAGCATAGCAATGATAGTAGTGAGATCCGGGTAGCGATCATCTTGCACGAAATCCCGCAAGGAAGAAGAACGAGTCCATGAAGAAGACGAACGGATGAAGCCGAACCAACCGTGAGCGAACGAATCCTCACGATCGCAACGGAACAGGAACTAACAAGAAGAAGCACACAACATAGGTAAACACACCACACATGAACAAGGCATGATGCACAACAAGCATGATGCATGACAAGGCTACATGAAGCTACTCATGGCAAAAGATGATGCAAACAAGAACAACACATCAAGGCAAGTTTAAATGAGGCCGGAAACAACATATAACAATTCCAGTAAGTCCTCATATGCAAATTTCGAAATTGGTCCAGATCTGAATAAACATTATGTTGAAGTTGTTAAACAGCAAGTTAAGATGCACTGTAACGCCCTCGATGCGGATATATCTCCCACGTGTCGAAGCACGACTTAGAGGCATAACTGCATTGAAATCAATGTCGCAAGTGAGGTAATCTTCATGCAACCCATGTAATACATAAGGGAAAGAGATACATAGTTGGCTTACAATCGCCACTTCACACAATTACATGAATAAAGCATTACATTATCCAGATACAATCAAGGTCCGACTACGGAACCAAAATAAAAGAAGAACCCCAAATGCGACAAAAGGTCCCCGATCGACCCCAACTGGGCTCCACTACTGATCAACTAGAACGAAACAACACAAAGGACAAGATCTTCACGAGCTCCTCCTTGAGCTTGGTTGCGTCACCGCTTTCGATAACATAGGCACCGCAAACTGGTTTTGAAAGTATCCGGTGAGCCACGAGGACTCAGCAATCCCATTACCATGGGTATCAAGACTAGCAAAGCTTAATGGGAAAGGAAGGGGTAAAGTGGTGAGGTTGCAGCAGCGACTAAGCATGATATGGTGGCTAACATACGCAAATGAGGCGAGAAGAGAAACAAGCGGAGCGGTCGTGAAGCTAGCAATGATCAAGATGTGATCACGAACACCTACTTACGTCAATCATAACCCGAAACCGTGTTCACTTCCGGACTCCGCCGAGAAGAGACCATCACGGCTACACACACGGTTGATGCATTTTAATTCGGATCTGGTGTCAAGTTATCTACAACCGGACATTAACAAATTCCCATCGCCACATAACCGCGGGCACGGCTCTCGAAAGTTTATACCTGCGGGGTGTCCCAACAGCCCATGACAAGCTCTCGCGATCATCGAAGAATAGACCTTCACCGGGAAGACCCGATCAGTCTCGGAATCCGGTACATCAAGACATTTCGACAATGGTAAAACAAGACCAGCAAAGCCGCCCGATCGCCGACAATCCCGATAGGAGCTGCGCATATCTCGTTCTCGTGGCACACCGGATGAGCAAGGCGTCGGGTTGGCATAGACCCTGGTTGCCAGGGCGCGGACATCGCTTCGGTTTGGACCAGCACTTAGACAAGCAGCGCCGGGGGGCTAAAATAAAGATGACCCTCGAGAGAGCGACTCCCAAGGGAAAAGGTAGGTGGTGGTGAGGCAAATGGTAAAAGTCAATGTCGGGCCTTGCTGGACAAGTTTTATTCAAAGCGAACTGTCAGGGGGGTCCCATAAATCACCCGACCGCAGAAGAAAGCATAAAATCCGGGAACATAACACCGGTATGACGGAAACTAGGGCGGCAAGAGTGGAACAAAACACTAGGCATAAGGCCGAGCCTTCCACCCTTTACCAAGTATATAGATGCATTAATAATATAAGAGATATTGTGATATCCCAACCAAAATCCTGTACACCATGGAGGAATCTTCAACTTCACCTGCAACTAGCAACGCTATAAGAGGGGCTGAGCAAAAGCGGTAACATAGCCAAACAACAGTTTGCATAGGAAAGATGTCAAAGGTTAGGGGTTCATGGCAATATGGGATGGCTGGACAAACAGGTAATAGGTAGCGCAGCATAGCGAAAGAATGAGGCAACTAGCATAGCAATGATAGTAATGAGATCCAGGGTAGCGGTCATCTTGCCTGAAATCCCGCAAGGAAGAAGAACGAGTCCATGAAGAAGACAAACGGACGAAGTCGAACGAATCCTCACAACTCCGGAACGAAACCGAAGCTAACGAGAGAGGCAACCCGGAAAGAAACAAACAACATAGTAAACAACCATCACATAAACATGGCATGATGCACAACAAGCATGATGCATGACCAAGCTACATGAAGCTACTCATGGCAAGAGATGATGCAAACAAGAACAACACATCAAGGCAAGTTTAAATGAGGCCGGGAACAACATATGACAATTCCGGTAAGTCCTCATATGCATATTTCGAAATTGGTCCAGAACTGAATAAACATTATGTTCAAGTTGTTAAACAGCAAGTTAAAGAGCACCAAGAGAATCTACACGAGATTCTAGTCAAGTTACATATAAAGTTCATTAGATTCGGAGCTACGGTCCAGAAGATATGAGCAAAACAAGTTAAGCATGGCATTGATGCAAAATGCACCCAAACATCAAGCAAACACACCAAAACAAGGTTGCAACATGATAATATGAAGCTACATGCAAAATCAACCAAGTTTCATATAGAGCACACTCAAAACGGAGCGACGGTGCAACACACACACACTATACAAGTTATAGCAACAATCTGTCCATAACAGCAACTAGGCATCTTACAAGCATCAAAACAACATGCTACAGCACCCCAACATAATAACAAAAGGCATGGTCATGAAGCACACGTAAAGCATAACAAAACATGAACACTGAGCTATCTCCAGAAACAACTAGAACATGCTCAAAAACACATGGAGATATTGCAAATAATAACAGTTTCAGACTTTAGCAGAAATAACATCAGGTTGCAATGTTTAGAGCTATCAAACAACATGTTACAGGAACTTAACATGGCAAACAAAGGCATGGCATGAATCTACTAATTTCATATATCAAAAGTCCCTTACTGGACATGAGCCAAAAAGGCATAGAAAATATGATGGCACCCATGTAAACATGGCAAGTTATATTACAGATTTCAACATGGCAGGAACAACAATAAGTAGGCATGTTCGTGAGCTCGAACCACTCACCACAGAGCAATACATGGCATGGCAAGGCAACCAACAGTAAGAAGGCATGTTTATGAAGCTAAGCATGGCAAGAGCAAGGTCATAGGATACATGGATCACTAGGAAAACACATGGGAACAAGTGAACTTAATGTTAACAGGCTGACAAACAACATTTTCAAGCAACTTTGGAGCAAGAAATGAACATGTTCCAGCAGGCTATAATTGCAACCAAGGGCATGAATGGATATAGCATGATATTTATATCAAAACATGTTTATAGAGCATCTCCAGATTATGCATAGAATGATTAGTGGAAGCATGTTAACATAGCAACAAAATATAACAGAATCTGTCAGGAAAACAGCAACAGCAACTACCCTACTTAACAAGCTTGATACACTCAGCACACAACTCACAAAAATACATGGTTAACACCACTGGAAAGATGGCATGGCATAGTTCAACATTCATGTAGACGTCAACCTCATAGGATGCACACATAAATCATGGCAAAAATGATAAAACAGCAAGTTATAACAGTTTCAGCAGATTAACATCAACATGCACTCTTCCAACAGCATTTCGGGCATCAAGATGAGCTCAAATAAAAATGATGCAATGGAATGGAATGATGTACTCGTCGAGGCGAACAATTTGACATATTACACGCGCAAAACGGTGCTACGGATGCAGAGATGTGATGGCATGAACATGGCATGAAAATGATAGAATCTGGGGACTTCGCAGTTTCTGAGAAAAAAAAACAGAGCAGGCGCGCGATAGGTAAATGACGCACGGCGCGGAGGATAGAGATGCTCACCATGGGCTGAGCCCAGGTCGGGGAGGAGGCATGGAGGCAGGCCGGCTTGGAGGTGGGCCTGCGGAGTCTGGGCCGCGGGGCCCACGTTGCGGCGGCGAGGCCCGGTCGTCCCTCTCCTCGATCCCGACTGGATCGAGGGAGGCAGGAGCAGGCGGCGGCGCGAGGTCGCCGGCGGGAGCGCCTTGAGGGGAGCGCCGCGAGCACGCGGGCGGGCGGCGCGGGCGAGGGCGGGCGAGGTCGCTGGGCTCACGTGAGCTCGGGCGACCGCTGGCGGCATGGGGCCGGGCCGGCAGAGGCGGCGGCGTTGACCAGCGGCGAAGCGGGTGGGCGGCGCGTCCGGCGGCAGGAGTCGCCGCGGCGGGGCGGAACGTGGCGGCGGCGGCGGAGGACGGCGGCGCGGGTGAAGCGTGGGCTGGGCGGCGTGTGAGGCGGGCTGATGGGCTGGCTGGCTGGCAGGGTGGTGGTGGGGGGAGACGACAGCGACGTGGCAAAGCGGGATTAGGCGCAGAGGCGGCGGCGCTGAGGTGGCGGCATCGGATTGGCCGGGCGACGTGGCGGCGGACGCGTCGGCGGCGTGGCGGTGTCCCGCAAGCAGAGGAGGAGATCAAGGGTTTCGGGGGAAATCATCCGGGATTTGGAATGGGGGGGGGGTGTATAAATAGGCATAGAGGGAGCTAGGAGAGTCCAAATGAGGAGCTGTTTTCAGCCACGCGATTGTGATCGAACGACCGAGAGCATGGAGGAGAGTTTGGTGGGTTTTGGGCCACTTTGGAAGGGGTGTTGGGCTGCAACTCAAAGAGGCTTTTACGGTTACCCGGTTAACCGTTGGAGTACCAAACGAACTCCAAATGGCACGAAACTTGACAGGCGGTCTACCGGTGCTATACCAAGGCCGCATGGCAAACCTCAGGCCATTCCGAGAAAGTTTAATACCCGCACACGAAGAGAGTCAAGAAGGGGACGCCGGATGACATAGGAGCGCCGGATTGCAAAACGGACAACGGGGAAAATGCTCGGATGCATGAGACGAACACGTATGCAAAATGAAATGCACATGATGACATGATATGAAATGCAGAACAAGAACAAAATGCAAAACAATAGACAAAACCCAGCCACGGAGGAAAAAATATATCACATCTCCGGAAAAGGCAAGAGTCGGAGTTATGAATATGGAAAGTTGTATCCGGGGCGTTACATGCACCAAGATGATCTACACGAAATTCTAGTCAAGCATTACATTCGGAGCTACGGTCTAGAAGATATGAGCAAAACAAGTTAAACATGGCATTGATGCAAAATGCATACAAACATCAAGCAAACACACCAAAACAAGGATGCAACATGATAATATGAAGCTACATGCAAGATCAAGCAAGTTTCATATAGAGCACACTCAAAACGGACGGGGCAACACATACACTCCATACAAGTCATAACAACAATTTGACCATAACAGCAACTAGGCATCTTACAAGCATCAAAACAATAAGCTACAGCACCCCAACATAATAACAAAAGGCATGGGCATGAAGTACAGGTAAAGCATAACAAAACATGAACACTGAGCT
The DNA here is from genome assembly GCA_021437245.1 of Aegilops speltoides. Lineage (NCBI taxonomy): Eukaryota > Viridiplantae > Streptophyta > Magnoliopsida > Poales > Poaceae > Aegilops > Aegilops speltoides. The sequence goes on from CM038144.1 coordinate 204,669,656, forward strand.
ATCTCCAGAAATCACTAGAACATGCTCCAAAACACATGGTAAGATTGCAAATAATAACAGTTTCAGACTTTAGCAGAAATAACATCAGGTTGCAATGTTTAGAGCTATCAAACAACATGTTACAGGAACATATCATGGCATGAATCTACTAAATGCATAGATAAAAAGTCCCTTACTGACCATGAGCCAAAAAGGATCAGAAAATATGATGGCACCCACGTAAACATGGCAAGTTATATTACAGATTCATACATGGCAGAAACAACAATAAGTAGGCATGTTCGTGAGCTTGAACCACTCACCACAGAGCAATACATGGCATGGCAAGGCACCCAACAGTAAGAAGACATGTTTATGAAGCTAAGCATGGCAAGGGCAAGTTCATAGGGTGTATGGATCACTAGGAAAACACATGGGAACAAGTGAACTTAATGTTAACAGGCTGACAGCAACATCATTTATCAAACTTTCGAGCGAGATAACAACAAGCTAAAGCAAGCTATAATTGCAACCATAGGCATGAATGGATAGAGCAAGACATGTAGATCAAAACATGTTTATAGAACATCTCCAGATTATGCATAGAATGATTAGTAGAAGCATGTTAACATAGCAACAAAATATAATGTAATCATCTAGCAAAACAAGAACAACAAGTACTCTCCTTAACAAGCTCGATTCACTCAAGACACAACTCACAAAAATACATGGTTAACACCTCGGAAAGATGACATGGCATAGATCAACATACATGTAGACATCAACCTCATAGGATGCACACATCAATCATGGCAAAAATGTTAAATGAGCAAGTTATAACAGCCAAAGAGATTAACATCAACATGCACTATTCCAATGACATTTCGGGCATCAAGATGAGCTCAAATGAAAATGATGCAATGGAATTAAATGAAGTACTCGTCGAGACGAACAATATGACATATTACACGCACGAAACGGAGCTACGGATGCAGAGATGCAGCAGGTCAAACATGGCATGATTATGTCGAAACTTCGGGGACTTAGCAGTTTTCTCACCTCCGAGAGAAGTCAACAATGGCACGGAACAGGCGGCGGCAGTGGATCTGGCCGAGCTTCGCGGACTTGGCCGAGAGGAGGAAGGAGACCGAGAGAGGCGAGGAAGGACGGAGGAGCTCGGGGCGCCGGATCTCGCACGGGAGGAGGCGGCAGACGGAGGGTCTCCGCGGAGGAGGCGCGGGCGGCCGGGCTCGCTCCCGCGAACTCCAGCCGAGGCGGTGGGGCGAAGCGGCGGGCCTCACCGGGCGGCGACCAGCGGAGGCGGCGAGGAGGCACCGACGGGCACGGCGGCCGGGCGGCGGCGAGGGTGCGGTACCAGCGACGGCGAGCGGCGGCAGCTGGCGAGGCTCGCCACGACGGGCGCGGGCTCCCAGGGCGGCGGCGGCGGATGCACCCAGGGCCCGATTTGGGCTTGCGGGCGGGCGGCGGGCTGGAGGAGAGAGAGGGCGCCCGGCGGGTGAGGTGGCGCTGGGGTTAGAGGAGAGCGGCGTGGCGGCGTGGCGGCTCTCGATTGATGGGGTGTGGGCGGACATGTCCGGGCGCGGCCCGGACACGTCCGGCGGGCGACGGGGATGATTTTTAGGGTTTGGACTGCGGGAATTCGGGGAGGAAGACATATATATAGGTAGAGGGAGCTAGGAGAGTCCAAATGAGGAGCGGTTTTCGGCCACGCGATCGTGATCGAACGACCGAGAGCATGGAGGGGAGTTAGATGGGTTTTGGGCCACTTTGGAAGGGGTGTTGGGCTGCAACAAAAGAAGGGGTTTTACGGTTAGCCGGTTAATCGTTGGAGTATCAAACGACCTCCAAATGGCACGAAACTGGACAAGCGGTCTACCGGTGCTATACCAAGGCCGCTTGGCAAACCACAGTCCATTCCGAGAAAGTTTAATACCCACACAAGAGAAGAGGCAAAAGGGGGACGCCGGAGGACATAGGAGTGCCGGATTGCAAAACGGACAACGGGGAAAATGCTCGGATGCATGAGACGAACATGTATGCGAAATGAAATGCACATGATGACATGATATGAAATGCATATGATGACATGGCAAACTGCAACACGCAAGCAAATGACATGGCAACAACGACGAATAACTGGCGGACACCTGGCGCATCGAATCCGGGGCGTTACATTGAGCTGATGAAGCTGGGCTGCATTGGGCCCCCACTTGAGCCAAGCCGCTGGCCGCAGGCAGGCAAGTCTGGGGACCCCCGTTCCCAGAACGCCGACAGTAGTCCCCAGGCCCAAGGCGCGCCCGGACTTGGCTTAGCAGAGAAGCGAAGGGGCAAGTGCGAAGTGCCGCGGGCCCCAATAGCCTGCGGCCTTGGGCGCCGCATGGCGGTTGATTGGACGTGGGTGTCTCCGCTTCCCCACGTGCCTCGGCAACCGCACGACTTGACAAAAGGGGTGCCCGGGCCAGACTGACCTGCTTTGTTCTCGCTTGCCTTGCTCCAGATCCCCTTTCTCGACCTTCTCCTTCCTGCTTCTGAAATCCTCCAGATCTGCCTCACTCCTTCCCGTCCGGCGAGCTATGGCTCCCCACAAGACTCCGATTGAGGCCTGGTAGTCCACGGCTCTGGATCCCCCGAACGTGTTGGAGAGGTATCTTGCCCTCCTGCGCCCGAGGATGGTGGCGTAGGGCAACGCAGGAGCGACTGTGTTCAAGGCTGGCTCCGGCCAGCCCGAAGGCAAGGGGAGAACCTTCTACCTGCTCTTCATGAGCGCCATCGTCGCCGGTCTGGTGCCTCCTTTTTCCGAGTTCTTCCTTGCTGTTCTTCGCCTGTACAACTTGCAAGCTTTGCACCTCCACTCCAACTCTGTTCTCCTTCTGGCGATCTTCGCCTACTATTGCGAGGCTCATGTTGGGATAAAGCCCTCGGTGGCCTTGCTGCGCCATTACTTTTATCTCCGGGTTTCTCGTGGCCCCATCTCTGCATGCATGAGCTTTATCGCATACTCTGGCTCCAACGCCATCTCGAAGCCCGGGAAGAGGATTGAAGGCTTCCGGAGCAGGTGGGTCATGGTCGACGCCGGGCGCATCCACCCCCGACTTGTGCTGCCCACGGGGAAGCCCAAGGCCGTGATGAGTGGTCTCGCATGGAGCTCGTCGACCCTCGCGCAAGGGCGGTGCTGGAGAGGATGGACACGGACCTGAGGCCAGGCAACCTGGGGGCCGCGAAGCTGACCGGGGCCACACTCCTGAGGGAGTTTCTGGAGCACTGGGTGGCTCCACTCCGGGAGCACTCGCTCCCGTTGTGGAGGCTCGGGGAAGCAGATGCTGCCATTCGCTTGAGCTCTACAGCCCTGGCCGATGAAGATCTGGTCGCAGCCCTCCACTCCTTGGTCGAGGAAGACGTGGCGAGGCCGGACGGTGCTCCTGTCCCCGTGTTTCTTCGTGACGACTGGGAGCAGGCGGTGGACGCCAGCCCACCTTCAACGGTGAGGGGCTAGTGCCCGCAGTGGTTCCTGGGGATCTGACGGCGTTGCCGACTGTGAACGTGTCCTCCAGCGATTCCAGCGGGAGTGAGGAGGAAGAAGAGGAGGTGGAGGAGGAGGAAGAGGAGTTCGACTCCGAGGCGACTGACGAGGAGTCGGAGGAGTCCTCCCCCCGGCGCAGGTCTCGCACCCTCCGCTCCATGTCGGACGATGACAAGGCCAACGGCGGGCGAGGAGGAGTGTATTCTCCCCCACTCCCGAGGAAAGACTGGTCTGTGCTGGTGCCCCCAGGATCCGCTCTGGCTCCGGGGCGGTCTGAGGCCAGCTCCGGCCTTCCCGACGCGTCCTCTGCTTCCATGCCTCCCAAGGCTGACCCCAGCTACAGGCTCTCAGGCTTCAAGTTTGGCCGGAGGCTGCTTTGAACCCGCGAGCGATGACCTGTAAGTACTCGATCTGTGCTCTGCTTTGTTTCTGCCGGCGAGACTTGACGTCTGCACTCCTTGACCAGGTCGGCACCTGAGGCGAAGAGGTTGAGGGGGCTTCCGCGACCCTGCTTGAGGCGAGTTCGCCTGCTGAGGTAGCGCCTTCTTCTGCGGGGAAAGGAGGCACCGAGGCCCGCGCTTCCCCTGCCCGGTCGTCCTCGCGAGCCCAGCAGGGGCACTCTGGCGAGGAGTCAGCCCCCGTGGCCCCGCTGACCCTGGAGGGGCCTAGGCTTGGTGCTACTGCTGAGATGCCCAAGGCCCGGGAGGCTCCTTCCTCCCAAGCCGTGATCACGCTGCCGTCCTCTCCGCCTGCTCCACCAGCTCCCGTCTCTTCTGATCCCTCCGCTGTCTTGGACCAGGCTGCCAATGAGCTGAGCCAGCTTCGGGAGGATCTCCAGAGCGCGGACCCCTGCCTAGTGGTCGGGCGCCTAGAGTTAGCCTCCGGCTGGGCCCGCTCCGCTGCCTCTGTCCGAGCGGCACTGAGGCAGGCTGCGTCTGCCTCCGACGAGGAGAAGCAAGCCGCCCGCCAGGCTAAGGCTTCTCGCGATGCTGCGGATGCCCGAGGCTGCTGCAAGGCGCTGGAGGTCGAGCTGGAAGAACTGCACGAGGAGCTCGCGAAGGAGGTTCGCGTTCGCCAGGAGAAGGAGGAGGAGATGAAGGCTCGGGAGGCTGCCGTTAAAGACCGGGACGCCGAGCTTGTTGACCGTCATGGTAGGTTGGAGATGCTGGAGCAGGCGCTGAAGGTGGAGAGAACCAAGCTAGACCGCAAGGCGAAGGTCCTGGTCGAGGATCGAGCGGCCTTCGCCGAGCTGGAGGAGAAGGCTCGCGCTGCGCTGAAGACGCTCTATGAGAGCGGCATAGAGGACCTGTTGGCTGGCGAGGAGGACGGCCCCGCCGAGCTACTTCCCTTCCTGGTCCGTGCGCTTGAAGATGCCACGGACGGCCTTGGCCCTACAACTGAGGCCGAGGCGCGTGCCCTGTCATCTGCAGCGCTGACGCGCGTCCTCAGCCACATATACCTTCGCGACCCCAACATCGACCTCAATAGCCTGATGGAACCCGTGAGCGGCGACCTTGCCTCCGCCGCTGCTGAGGCTGTGAAGGGCCGAGCCGAGGTCCTGCTGGGGAGGTTCCGCGCCTTCAGCATCTTGCCTAGACGCGATGCCACCAGTTTCGCGGCTTCAGGAGGCGGAGCCGCCCAGCGTGGCTCCACCACAAGCGGCGGCACCACTGGAAAGTGACCCCTTTGCGGCTTCTGTCCTGTTTTTAATTCCTGCAATATGCACCGTGCCTCGCGGAGGCGGTTAAACTTGTGTTTGGTGTTGTGATACATTCTATGGTTCGTAATATTTGCTTTTGAATTCCTTAGGATTTGCATTTTCCCTCCTATTTGCCTGTGTTCTACGTCGGCAGGGCCCGGCCCCGCGCATACCTCAGCCGCCGTTAGCCCCGACCGGAAACCAGGACGGGACCAAGGAGTGAGGGGCTATGTGGCAAGTTAGGCTCTAGAGTCGCGATGCTCAGGAGTCCCCCTTGACGCGCAAACGAGTCTTCGTACCTTGACTCCGCTCGGGGAGGGGCGCGCGAGGACCAGGTCCGAGGGACCTGGCTGGGTCGCGTGCATTTGGGCGTAGCCCGGGCGCAGCCCCCGTGTCCAGCCCCCTCACATGGCACTCCCGAGGGGAGGTGTTGCGAGGGTACCAGACACTGAGCTCTGGGCTCCCTGAGGTTGATACCGCCGTGGGCCAACCTCAGTTGTTTATCACCAGCGCGGAGCATAGCGCTTCCGTATGTGTACGGGCATAGCCGCTCCTCGGCAGTGTCTTTAGCCAGCGTGGAGCATGGTGCTTCCACTGGTACGTGGGAGGGGGCTCCCCTCCGGGAGGAGCCCAGGCGTGTCAGCCCCATACGACACGTGGCCGGCACGGTAGGGCTAGGAGAGGTGTATCTGGGCACCCGTGAGCCAGCGCGGGACTCACAAGGCCCTACCTCGAGGCGTGTTGCGCCTGGCTCTGGGCCTTTATCAATGGTGTGTTCCTGCAGGATGGTTAGAATGCAAATGCTCTACGTCCTCAGGTCCCGGCCCTCGAGCGAGCTCATCCGCCACTGGTATGACAGGTCGCGATGCCGTGGGTCAAGGCCAGGGGGTGAGGGCTGGAGAGCCAGTAAGAGCCCATGAGTTGCGATGCTCAGGTGCCCCCTATTAACGTGCAAGCGCTTTGCATGCGAGCGGAGAGGTTCGCGATAAGCAGCAGATGATAATCATGGGGGCCAGGTTAAGCTCGGGGGAGCGAATTCATATTGATAGATGCGGAGAAATAAACGCCACTGGGTCTGGCCCGAGCAGCCTAGGGATAATGCAGCCCGAGGGGCGCCCCCCAACAAAGCAGATGAAAAACATTAAGCAAAATGGATACATGCTGCAGGGACGAACCCACGCGACCTAGGAATGATGCGGCCCTGCGGGTGCTCCCAGCTGAAGATAAAACTTGAAAAGATGTCACCTGATACCATTGCAGAGCGAGTGTCGGAGTAGCTAATGATGCGCGGTGAAGCAGCCAACCCTCACGAGCCATCGGAGTCCTGAGCCTCGGGAGGCTCTGAGGGTCCGGGCGGCTCCTCAAGGCCCGTCTCCATCTCCTCCAGGAACGCGTGGTGCCTGGCCACCTGAGCCTCCAGGATGCTCCTCATCAGGCGCTGGTGGGCAGCAGCCGCGTTCGGCAGGCCGAAGGGCATGTGAACGTAGCTGTGAGGTGGACCCTCACAGCGCCCCACGTGTGAAGGCTAGAGGCGCTCCTGAGACGCGGCTCGGTTGAGCCCCGGTACATCGATGCAGACACGCAGCCCACCATCCTCGCCGGGATGTGGGGCTACGGCGGGTAGGCAGCGACTGCCACGCATGACTCTTGACTCCTGTAGCTCCTGAATGTTCCTTGCGATGAACTCCTGATGGTTTGGCCCTCCTTGCTTCATGCCTTCCTGAGGGAAACGTGCCTTGAAGCACGCCTCCAAGTGGTGCCCGAGCGCCTCCCTCGTGACCTTGGCAAGGTCGGTGGCTCTCCAAGACAGAGCCCCCAAGCCCTGCCCGAGGAGGGCGCCGGGTGCACCTTCCTATGCGACAGAGGGTGGCGCCCCTTGGACGGGCGCGGATCCTGATGCAACGCCTCCGGAGGGGCCTGCCTCATGAGTTTTTGGGCCAGGTGAAGCCTTCTTCTTCTAAGGAACTGCCTCGGGGAGCCTCCCGCTCCTGTGATCTGGGTCTTCAACTGCCGCGGCCTGGAAAGCACACTCAAGAGAACACACTGCATCCCTCTCCTCGCAAGGCACTGTGATGATTCCACCGCTTCCTGGCATCTTGAGGACATTGTAGCCATGGTGAGTCACTTCCATGAACTTGGCCAAGGCTGGATACCCGAGGATGACATTGTATGGCAGGCGAATGTGAGCGATGTCGAAGTCGATGAGCTCGGTGCAGTAATTGTTGTGCTGCCCAAAGGTGACGGGAAGGCGAACTTGCCCTATTGGAACAGTTGAACCATCAGTGACTCCTGAGAAAGGCTTGGTTGGCTGAAGCTGATCGTATGGCACTTGGCGATTGTTGAACGTCTCGACGGACAGGACGTTGAGCTCAGCCCCACCGTCGATGAGGGTCCTGGTGACTTGCACATTGCTGATGACTGGGGAGCAAAGCATCGGGAGGACTCTGACCATTGCCACACATTTGAGCTGATCCGCTGAGCTGAATGTGATAGCGCACACAGACCACCTGAGAGGGCGTGGCCTCAAGCTTGGGGAGGACTGTATTCACCTCGCGAGCAAACTGCTTGAAGATGCGCTGAGAGGCTGGGGCCTGAGCGCCGCCCAGGATGCAAAAGATTGCGCGTGGCTCCTGGAAGCCCCCAGCCCCCTCGTCCTGGTGATGGTCTTCATTCCTCCGTGGTGGCGGTGGTAGAGGAGGGAGGCCTGCGTTGCCTTGAGGGCGGTCCTCACGAGGTTGATCCCTCCAACCTCCCTCGCGAGGCTGGTCCTGCCAGCGGTCCTCGCGAGGCCGGTCACGCCACCCTTGGCGAGGGCCACGGTCGTCCCATCGTCCTCCACCTCTTCCTCCTCCTCGGCCATAGCCCCGGTCGTTGCGGTCGGGGCGCCGGCCGAGACGCCCATCTCGCACGGCCCTGAGCTCTTGACATTCATTGGTGTTGTGTGTGTGGAGGTCGTGGTACACGCAGTACCTGCTGCCCTTAGATGACTCAGGCTGATCCCTTCCTTGCTTGGTGTCCGGCTCCGCTGCGAGCACAGCAGCCCCCTTGCACTTCATGTCCTTGACCTCGGGCTTCTTCTCTTCTAGGTGGGCAGCCGGGAGCTCGAGGAGGGAGAGGCGCCCTTCCTCAGCCCTGACGCACTTGGTAGCCAGGTTGAACAGCTCCAGCGATGTGCACATGTCTTCATGGATTGCTAGCTCCTCTTTCATCTTGATGTCGCGCACTCCATCGGAGAAGGCTGAGATGATGGCCTCCTCAGTCACCTTGGGAATCTTGAGGCGGGCATTGTTGAAGCGCTGGATGTACTTCTGCAGGGTCTCTCCTGGCTGTTGCTTGATGCGACGCAGGTCACTTATGGCCAGGGGCCGGTCGCGAGTACCTTGAAAGTTGGCGATGAAGCGGGTGCACGTCTTGTCCCAGGAGGAGATCGTTCCTAGAGTCAGGTTCAGGAGTCAGGTGCGGGCACCGTCCTTGAGCGCCATGGGAAACCAATTCGCCATGACCTTCTCGTCTCCGTTGGCGGCCTCGATGCCCAGCTTGTAGAGCTGGAGGTACTCCAGGGGTCCACAAAGTCTTTGTCAGAGCACGGAGGCAAGTCCAGCTTGAACTTGCGGGCCACGGCCTTCACGCCTTCGGAGGAAAAAGCGGCAGCTGCGGTGGCCACCAGAGCTCTCTGCTGAGGTGGGGCTTGCTCTTGGGGGTTTCCGTGCGCCGCTGCCTAGAGCAACGCGAGGTCTTGACGTGGCGGTCCAGGGATGCGGTCATGGCGCATCGGTGCGGGGAGCATGCGAGCGCCTTCTTGGGGGCGAGGGATCTCTTGGCAGCTCCTTTCTTGCCGCGCAGGCACCGGACGCGGCGGGTGTCGTCCTGGGGCCGCGTGCCTTGGAGCCAGGGCGCCTTCTTGGAGAGGAGGTGGTGGAGGCACCTCCTGTTCCTCGCCTCCTGCATAGGATGGAGGGCGAGGCAGCGAGGGGGACAACATGGGAGAGCCCCCTGCGGCGCTGACGAGCTCGGTGATGCGGGCGAGCCAGTCCTCGTAGAGGTCGTCGATAGGGTGGTAGTGCAGGATCTCACGCGCCAAGAGCAGCGCGGCATGCGCATTTGTGGGGGCACGACAGGCGTGGGACGACGAACCGGCTAGAGTCAGCGACGGGGTGGCGATGCGGCCATCGCGCCGCACCGAAGGATGCAGGGACGAGGCCTGCTGCTCGTTCCCCGCCGGGCCGGTGGTGGCGTTGGCGGCAGGCTACGGAGAACGATGAGGGCATCCGCCGACGGGCGCCGTCTGGGCGACGTGGGTGGCGAGAGCAGCCCGACGCTCGGCGCGGGCTCAACGAGCGTCAGCCATGGTCACGGCGGAAGATCAGAGACGACCAACGGAAGAAAGATTCCGGCGCACCCCTACCTGGCGCGCCAAATGTCGGATTTCGGGTTCCGGCAGACCCTTGAGGTTCGAACACTGGGGTGCGCATGAAGATCTCTCCCCTACCAGCTCACATCTCGATGTCTCGCAAATATCTAAGCAAGTAAGATGAACACACAGAGGACACGAGATTTATACTGGTTCAGGCCACCATTGTGGTGTAATACCCTACTCTAGTGTGTGGTGTGGTGGATTGCCTCAGGGGCTGATGATGAAAACTACAAGGGGAGAACAGCCTCGCGAGGGGCTGTTCTTGAGCTGGTGCGATGAACTACTTGGGTTAGTTGAGTCACTTCTCTCTCTCTGGTCGATCTGCAGATGCATCTCGCTTGTGGTGGCTAGTCCTATTTATAGGCGGAGGCCCTGGGCCTCTTCCCAAATAATGAGCGGGAAGGGCGCCAACAATTGGCCATTTTGAAGGGGAACATGTGGTACACTTATCCTGACTAAAGTTGGTCTTCGGCTGCCAAAGGCTCGGCGGCGCCGCCACAGGCTCCACGATAACCTCCATCCTGCCATTCTGCTGGTCTTGGTCTTGTTGCACTGAAACGGTAACCTTTGCCTGATGCCTTGGCCTATGCTTGCCCCCTAAGCACCGAAAGGGAAACAAGGACAGTGCGCAGGCTGGCGGCCGCCTGGCGCCTGCCTGGTCTTCGATTGTCATAGCTTGCGACACGTGCCCCTCGGGAGGTGCCCTGCCTTGATCTCTCCGCCTCCTCGTGAGCCCGCCTGTCGGGACGGGACGGAGGAGACCCGCCCGCCGCGAGCACCTATGGGGCGGGGCCCTTCGTGAATGCGGTGATGAGGGCGGAGGAGGCCTGAGAGCAGATCGAGGCGATGCACGCGGGCGGATTTTACCCAGCCGGGACGCGATGGACGCGTAAAACCCTCTGCTGCTTTGTGTTGTATTGTGCTCGGGAGCTTGAAGAGCTCAAGAGTAGCTACACCGAGCGTGGGAGTTGCCAAGATTGAACCTCCCCACGTTGTGCATGGGCCTCCTTTTATAGTGCAAGGGTCACCGGCTGGTGTCAGCGAGGAGAGAGGGGTAAAAATGTAAAAGAGGTGGTAGTTGGAGCAGTCTTGGGAACAGTGGAGCTACGATTAGCTTGAGCGATGGTTTCTACCTACTTTGTGATGGGGACAAGGGCATTTAATGCCGTCGCCGTCGACCCCAAAAGCTCCCGCCCTTGCGTCTCCGTGCGCCACGGCGATGGATTCACCACCGTGGAGTGCCACGCGCCCCCATCTTTGCCTGACCATCCGCCACGCGTCTCTGGAGAGGGCTCAAGGCGACGCGTGGGCAGATGAGCTGGAGTGCGGGCACACTGGCGCAGCTCTCCGGCAAGTACCTTGCCGGGTCTTGATCTTGCGGACCGGGAGCTTGTCGGGCCGTAACTTGCCGCTCCCGGGCCCTCGCCGACGCAGGTAGCGCCGAGGCGTGTCTTCTCTGGTGTAATCCTAGTCTCCCGGCGAGCTCCTCTCGCCAGGCCTTGCGTGAGTGATGTAACCTTGAGCACAGGGGCGGCCTTCCGGCAAGCTCCTCTTGCCGGGGTCTCGATCTTCTGTCTTGTACACTTTGTTCTTGAATGGCTTGATATGGGGCGGGGATGGTCTCCGGCAAGCATGTGGTAGATCTAGCCGCGGGGGCTGCAACTGCCCGTGCACAAGTTGGAGTCTTGAGGTACCCCTACGTTAGTACACCGACAGAGCCCCGAACTGGGCCACACAGTGCGAAGCGCTGTTGGGCCAGGCCCAAGACAGTCTGCAGGCACCACGCGCCCAAGCGCGTCGAATCTACTTCTACATCCGCCGCCTCCCCCGTAATGGCACGCGTCGATTGCGGCGTCGTGGGAGACGTGGGCGGCGCATGCAGTCTTTAAGACATCCACCCCCAATGCCATCCTCACAATGGCGGTCTTCTCGGAGCGGAGCGGCGGCTCCGCCCGCTTCTCGGGTCCCGGCTGCCACAGGGGCTGGGTCTTCGCAGCCCCCAGCCCCGAGGACCGCCAAGCGCCCGAGAGGGCCTTCGCCTCCTGCTCCTCGCGCCCGGCCGCGACCAGGTGGAGTATGATTTCTCCGCCTTGAGCGAAGACGACGAGGAGGAACAGGAGTAAGTACCCGAGATCTTCATCTTCTTAAATTTCGCCTTGATTATTGTTGAGGCTAATCTTGTTTCTTGTGTTGATTTCAGGACCTTGACCAAGCGGGCGGCGAAGAAAGCCAAGGTGCCCGTGGTCGAGGTCGCGGACGACTCGCCCCGCCGAGGCTGACCGGGACGCGCCGAGCCAAGCTTGCTGGACCCGAGGCCTGTCGAGGAGCAGCCCCAGCGCAGCCCCAGCGTAAGTCTGGGCCCCAGACCTCGCTTGCGGTAGCGTCTGAAATTCGTCTTGTTCCAATATCTTGGCGTGTTTGTCTTGGCTTGTGCAGAGATGGAGCCTTGCGGCAGGAGTATCCGGAGGTCGCCCTCGAGGAGCCGGCAGTCCTTCCATCCCGCCAAGGTTGGACTCCCGGCAAGGGAGAGCGTCCGCCAAGGCGGATACTCCGCCAAGGCGAGTACCCGCCAAGCGAGCAGCCCGGCGAGGTGGCCACTCCGCCAAGGGATAGTTCCCGGCAAGGGAGCCCGCCACGACGACGTCCGCCAAGGTAAGTTCTGCAACTTTGTCTTCTTGGCGTTGTCTCCTTTAGAATATTTGCTTGAACTTCTTTTGCTTTTCTTCTTCTTCTAGATCCTCCTCCTCCCCGAGCAGATGGAGGCGGAAGTCGTCATTGAGGAGGAGGAGGGCGTCTTGAGTGGCGGCGGCGACGCTGTCGTCGAGGACGCGGGCGGAGCCGCCAGACCCTATATGCGAGACCGCTCCGGCATGAGCCAGCGGCGAAGGGGATGGCGACCGCACCACCGGCCTGGAGGCGGCGGGAGCATCAAGTGCTGCGCCGGTCACCGACCCCTCCGCCGGAGAGGAGCGGTCCGGCTACTACCTAGAAGCCCCCAACGGTGTCTACATCCAGGTGCCGTGGGGTTCCTCGTCGCGAGCTCCCGCGGAGGGCGAGGCCTTCGATGGGGAGATCCTCGCCTCCGCGGGTTTGAAGGTCGTCGAGGGGCCCGACGGGAGCGGCGGGCCCGATGAGGAGAAGCTGCTTCACCAGCTCCTGGCCCTTACCGGGCAGACAGTAGCTTCGCTTCCGGGAGGCCCTCGCCGCCAAGGCCGCCGAGGAGATGGAGAAGCGGCGGAGCTCAGCGCGCTAATCAGGCTGCTCTCCGCGAGGTGGCGGAGAAGCGCGGCGACTTCGCCGGAGAGTATGAAGAATGGTTCTTGGAGAAGGCCGAGGCGAAGAGCAAGAACGGCTCGCCGAGGTGGAGCTGTCCGGCGAAGGAGAACTCATCCAGCGGAAGGTCAACCTCGGCGTTCACGAGGAAGACCTTGCCGCTCGAGAACAGCCCTTGGCGGGGAGGCGAAGGAGGCGAAGAGCGCCACGGCTGTCGCGAAACCGCCAAGGAGGAGCTTGCCGCCAAAGTCGCGCAGGTGGAGGAGTTCTTGAAGGCGGCGAGGAGAAGGTCGCCGCGCTCATCACGGAGGCGAGAAGGATGCCCACACCAACTCGGAACTCAGAGTGCCTTTCCAAGAAGGGCGGCGAATTGAAGGCCGCCAAGGACTCCATCGAAGGTCTTGAGCTACAAGTCTCTTGGTGGTCAGCGCCAACAAAGCAGCCGAGGACTTCCGCCGTATCGTCGAGATATGGACCGAGGACTTGGTATCTTCTGCGTCCGCCATCGACCAGGGCTTGCTGGCGCTGAAGCTGGAGCATCTCATCTACTCCCGGATCAAACCTTGCTCGGCGCCAAGCTCAGCCTCTTCTTTGGGGATCGCGCCAGCTCTTGCAAATCTGCGGAGAAGATCCGCGCCTTCGCCGAGGAGACGCGCCGGTGTCTTGAGGAACCATGGGAAGCGTCTTGACGAAGATCGTATACCGCAACCCGGCATAAATCTCACCAACGTTCTTCGCAGCTTGCCGGACGACGCGAACATGGAGGCTTTGAAGGAGCAGGTCGCCCACATCATCGCCAAGGTGAACAAGATCTCCGGGATGGAGGCGACCGCGTGAGACTAGGCCTCCTTTATCTTTATCTCTTTTAGTTCTTTGCATAGGGTGCTATGAACTCATTAGTCATCGCGACAAGTTATTCCTTGTAAGATATTATCTATATTTTGATCAATAGATGCAGTGTTATCTCCCTTGTTTTGATCCTCAGCTTTGCATGCTTCAACCTTGCGCTCCTAGGAGGTTTGCCGGCAAGGGGCCCTTGCATGCGCGCTGAGTGCGAACTTCGAAGCAGCTTGCGGCCAAGGTCTCACCGGCAAGCAACCTTGCAGCGACTTGTCGTGAACGCACTTAACTTGCGGCGGACTCGAAAGCGAAACAAAGGCGCAACACTTTGTCGCAGCTCACTTAAATCGTTGATCGTGCTCGAAAACAAGGTAAGGGTGCGGCTATCCATGGGTAGGTTCCTCCGAGCACAAGTTTTCCATACAAAGTGTAGTTGTTCAGGGAAGGCAACTTAAAATTTAAAATTTTGAGCTGCTCAAATCCGATAACTTAGCTTTAAGTGATCTATGCACTCTCCGCAAGCTTCTCTTTCTTGAACAGCACTTGGTTCATCCTCCATTTCCTTCCCCGGCAAACTTGTGCGCGAGGAGCGTTTGTTTTGCTTAAGAGACAAGGAAAGAGAAGAAGGAAAAAAGCATATGGCCTTCCGCGTGCTATTGCTTGCGGATATGCGTGTCGCACAAGAGGTGCCAAATAACACATGCAAATGGCAAAGAAAAGCATGGAAAAGGCAACCAGCGCAAAACACGAAACTTTATTGCTGCACGCAGAGTCTGCGCCGGCTTTGTACAAAGGGTTATATGCAGCGGCGGCAAAGCTTTGTACAAAAGGTGGTTCCGGAGCGGATCACGACAACCGCGCCTTATGGGTAAAACTTGCGAAGATGCTCTATGTTCGAGAGTTGCTCCTTTGGTAAGCCTCCTTCGGTCTCAAAGCGGACGGCGCCGGGCCTCGTGACTTGTCTCACCCGATAAAGGCCTTCCCACTTCGGCGTCAACTTGTTTGAATTCTTGGCGGACTGAACACGCCGAAGAACAAGGTCGCCTTCCTCGAGACTCGGCTTTGACCTTGCGGCTATGATAGCGGCGCAAGGCTTCTTTGGTATCGAGCAGCTCGTCTGACAGCACGAGGCGTCCTTCCTCAAGGAGCAATCGTCATCTTGCCGCAATTGCTCTTGCTCGAGCTCATCATAAGCGAGCACTCGAGGAGATCCGTATCACGAGTTCCGTGGGGAGAAGCGCTTACGCTCCATAGACTAGAGCAAAGGGTGTCTGTCCGTGGCTCGATTTGGTGTCGTTCGATTGACCAAAGAGCCGCAGCTCCTCTATCAATTTCTTCCGCACTGTGACTGTCAAAAGTTCTTGTCTTGAGTCCGCGCAGCACTTCACGTGGCCCTTTCGCTTGACCGTTGCTCCTTGGGTGAGCAGCGAGCTTAAAACAGACCTTGGCGCCAAGGTCTTGGGCATCTTGCATGAAGGTGCGGCTAGTGAATTGTGTACCGTTGTCGGTGATAATCCTGTTAGGGATCGAAGCGGCACACAATCGACTGAAAGAACTTGACCGCCGATTTGTCTTGTCACCTTTCTCCTGGCTCCACTTCGGCCACTTTGTGAGCTTGTCGATTACTACGTACAAGTACTCAAAGCCCCGACAAAGACGGGGAAGGGCCGAGATATCGAGCCCCTGCATCGAGAAGGGCAGGATAAAGGGATTGTTTGGAGAGCTTGAGTGGTGATGAATCGCTTTGCATGGGCCTTGCACGCTTCACACTTGGTTACTAGTGCGGTTGCATCTTGGAGGGCTTCTTGCCAAAGAACCCTTGCGGAAAGCTTTCGGCAAGTGCCCTTCTTGCGCCAATGTGGTGGCGCAGATGCCTCCGTGTATCTCGCCAGCAGCTTACATCCATCTTCCACGGAGATGCACTTGATCGACACCATTGAGCCTTCTTACATGCAGCTCGTTGTCCACTAACTGGTACATACTTGATTGTCTGGTTACCCTTTCTATTTCTTACGGGTGCGTCGGGAAGTTCTCCGGTTTGCAAGAAGCAGACGATCTGCTGCGCCCATGCCGGCTTCGGGGCTCAGCGGCAAGGACTAAAGGCATGAGGGGGCTGCGGGAACCTCGGCTTCTCTGGCAAGGATCTCTGGCTCTGCCGGGCTGAAGGTCCCGGCAAGCTTGCCGGGGCAAGGCTTGTCGGGAACACTTGCTTCAACCGCACAGATCCGTGGATCTGCAGGAGCAAACTGTTCCTCAGCGTTCTGGCCGTTGATCTTGGGGACTTTGGCGGCGGCCTCAGGGAGGTCTGCCGGCAAGTAGTCGCCGGAGACCAACTTTCTCTTCTTGGACTGCCCAATTGATGGTGTGACGGAGGGTTGAGTCAGCTTGAGCAAGAAGGTCCCTGGTTCCACAGGTAACTTCATCGAAGCACACTTTGAAAGGCCATCTGCAATTTCATTCTGAGCTCTCGGGACATGCTCCATCTGCAAACCTTCAAAGCGCTCCTCAAGCTTCCTCACTTCATCTACATAAGCTTCCATCAAAGGGCTCTGATAGCTCTTGTTAACTTGCCGGACCACCAACTGAGAATCCCCCCGCACAATCAACTTCTTGATCCCAAGTTCGGCCGCAATCCTGAGGCCGGCGAGCAAACCTTCATATTCAGCAGTGTTGTTTGTCGCTTGCTCTCTTGGGAAGTGCATCTGGATGACATACTTGAGGTGCTCTCCGGTGGGCGCGATGAGTACCACGCCGGCACCGGCGCCTTGCAGTGAGAAGGCACCATCAAAGTACATTACCCATTCACTCGTCACTTCTTATGCGGGTGTCTTTGGTTTCTTGGACTTCTTCATCGGTGTTGGGGTCCATTACGCTATGAATTCTGCCAAAGCCCGGCTCTGTATGGTTGAAGTACTTTCAAACTTGAGTCCAAAGCTCGACAGCTCGGTGCCCACTCAGCGATCCTGCTGTTTATACGGGTTGTGCAATATCCTCTTCAATGGGAAGCGAGTGACCACCGTTATCTCGTGTGCTGGAAGTAATGGCGCAGCTTTCTCGAGGCCATGAGGAGGCGAAGCAG
Organism: Aegilops speltoides; assembly: GCA_021437245.1. Taxonomy (NCBI): domain Eukaryota; kingdom Viridiplantae; phylum Streptophyta; class Magnoliopsida; order Poales; family Poaceae; genus Aegilops; species Aegilops speltoides. The sequence goes on from CM038144.1 coordinate 204,686,481, forward strand.
CTTTGCACACGAGTATCTTGATCTAGCCCCGGAGAAGGAGCTTACAAAATACACTGGCGCTGCACCATCTTTTTTCGCACCTCATCCTGCTTCTGCTGTGAGTTGTCCTTGTCGGGGCGGAGCTTGTCGGAGCAGCCCCACCTTGTCATTGGACTCGCTTGCCGGTGGTGCAGCCTCCTCGTCGGACTCCCTCTCTGCTACTAGCGCAGCACTAACCACTTGGTTGGTCGCCGCTAGGTACAGCAGCAACTTCTCCTGTGGTCTAGGTGCGACAAGTATTGGGGTGGAGGATAGGTACCGTTTCAAATCTTGCAGCGCTGCCTCCGCTTCCGGAGTCCATTTCATGGGGCCTGCCTTCTTCAAGATTTTGAAGAAAGGTAGGTAGCGCTCTGCAGAACTTTGAAATGAACCTCCGAGGGCAGCCACACAACCTGCGAGCCTTCTGACATCCTTGACTCGCTTCGGGGCCTCGATCTGCTCGATGGCTTTAATCTTGTCGGGGTTGGCTTCAATCCCTCTTTGTGACACAAAGAACCCGAGAAGCTTGCCGGAGGGAACTCCAAAGACGCACTTCTCAGGGTTCAACTTTAGTTGTATCTTGCGCAGGTTTTGAAATGTCTCTTCCAAATCTTGAATCAGCGTATCCTTGCTCTTGCTCTTCACCACAATATCATCCATGTAGCTTCTACATTTACGTGGATCTATGGCTCAAAAGCGTTATACACTACCCTTGCAAGCGTTGATCCTGCATTCTTCAGTCCAAATGGCATGCGTATGAAGCAATAGGTGCCACATGGAGTGATAAACGCAGATCTTCTCTTCATCCTCTTTGGCCATAAAGATCGGTGATAGCTGAGTATGCATCAAGAAAGTAGAGTAGCTCACATCCGGCGGTGGAGTCAACAATTTGGTCGATCTTGGCGGCAAGGGAATGGATCCTTGGGACATGCTTTATTTACATCGGTGAAGTCTATACACAGCCTCCATTTCCGTTGGCCTTGCGCACGGCATCGGGTTTGCTAACCACGTCGGATGGATCACACCTCTAACTAGGCCTGCTGCCTCTAGCTTCTTGATTTCTTCACGATGAATTCTTGGCGCCCACGGCTTGCTTCCTCACTTTTTGCTTGACGGGCGCGCATGAGGGCAAGCGGCAAGCTTGTGCTCAATTACCTTCACAGGAACACGGGGATGTCGGATGGTTGCCATGCAAACACATCGACATTCGCCCGCAGAAAGCAACGAGCGCTTTCCTATTTCTTGTCAGCGTGTGCGATGGTGAAGGTTCCACCAGTGCCGTCCTCCTTGGCGGACACCTTCTTGGTTGCGGTGGAGCAGCCATTCCTTTTACTCTTGCGGTGGAGCTCGGCGGGGCGTCCTCGTCGGCAGCAGCACTCCGAAGAGGTGCGGTTGCGGAGTGGGCCCCGGAGCACTTGCGGACTTGGCCTTCGTCTTCTTCCCGGGAGCTTCGGCGGCAAGTGTATTCTTGTCGGCTGCTGCAGCCGCATCCCGTAGATCTTGTCGGTGCAGATAAGCGCATCTTTCTTGTCGCCGTGGGCGGTGATGGCGCTTATCGGGCCCGGCATCTTGAGTACATTATAAGCATAATGGGAAGCTGCCATGAACTTGGCGAGGCGGGGCGGCGAGTATTCCGTTGTATGGCAGCGGAATATCGGCGACGTCGAAAGTGATGCGCTTCGATCCTGAAATTGAGCTCCCGCCAAAGGTCACCGGCGAGTGATCTTTCCTTGGGCTTGCTCCTTCCGGGTTGATTCCTTGGAAAGAACCGGTCTCTTGAGCTCGCCATCGGGATTTGGAGTTTCTTGATCATAGCGAGAGGAGATCAAGTTCAGCCCGGCCCGCCGTCAACCAACATTTTGGTGACCTTGAGGTTGCGGATGGTGGGCGAGACCAGCATCGGCAAGCACCCGACCGCGGTGGTGCGGTCGGGGTGATCCTCAAGATCAAAAATGATGGGCGTCTTTGGACCATTTGAGGAGCTGCTTGGCGACTCCATGGGCGGCTCTGCTGCATTCACCTCGCGTACTCCACTTGCTTTAGGCTGGCGGTGGGAGGTATGTAGTGAGGCGCCACCGCCGACGATAGGACCTCCGTGGCCTTCGGAACTCCTGCTCGCTGTCATCCTCATCCTCCATATCCTCGTCGTCGTCTTCATCCTTGTCGCGGCTCGGAGGGTCGATCTCCTTGTCGCCGCTTGGCCTTGCCGGCGTCCTCCCCGCCATTGAGCGGCCGCTTCTTGCTCGGTTCTCCTCCGCCACCTTGGGCCCTCTCCTTGTCGCGCTCTCGTACTCAGCTTTTTGCTGCTCGGCGAGATAGTCGACGCGCTTGCGATTATAGAGATCGTGGCCCTTAGTGCGGTGGATTTTCTGATATTGCTTGCGGGGCGGCTGCTTGTCGGCTGCCGCTCTGAGGCAGAGCTCCTTGCCGAGTCGCTTCTTTGTGTTTGCTTGGCGGGAGCCTCCTTGCGGACTTCTTGACGGCAAGCACCTCTTCCTTGGTCTTTTTCGATTGTTCCGCGGCCGCTTCTTTGCCAGGCGGCGTCGTCGAGTCGCTTCCTCCTGCGCCGGCGTCCTCCCGGGAGCCTCCTCCTTCTTCAGCGTGCGCATTTATCAACCGAGCATAGAGCTCGTGACATCCCGAATCTTGGTCATCGCCATCTCTTCACGCATGCGGCGGTACGCGACGTTCGGTGGAACGCAGCGATAATAACGGCGAGGTGGACATCGGGATGTTGTTGTCTGCACACGGTGAAGCGTTGGATATACTTGCGAGGATTCTCCTTCCTACGGGCCAAAATGTGGAGATCGCTCTCTGGCCGTGGGGTTTGTGGCCGCCCGGTGAAGGCGCCAACAAACCGATGGCAAAGGTCTGCCCAAGAAGAAATGGAGCCTTCCGGCAAGTGCATAAGCCAAGAACGAGCGTTCGGCCTAAGCACGAAGGGAAGTAGTTCGCCGAATCTTCTCGTCGCGCCCGGCAGCTGCACCGCGATGGTGTAGAACCGAGGAATTCCGAGGGTGCGTCTTGCCGTCGTACTTCTCCGCACGTCGGGCTTGAAATTCTTCATCTTTGAGCCTTTGGGACGCGCCGCAGCTCACGGGTGAACGCAGGGCAGCTGCAGCGTCTGACAAGTCGCACAGCTCACCGGCAGCTGCGTCGGCATGCTTCCAGCTCTCTGATCGATTGTCGCCGAGTCTCGGCGGCGCTCGATCGTGGTCCGGCGTCTTCGCCGCCAATCGTCAAGGACTGGCGTTGATCCCGGCGAGCCCGCGGATCCGGCGATGCCGTGGAGCCGTCGTCGGCGTTGTTCCGCGGCGGCGTCTTCGCTTCAGCGGCGGGGAGTGCAGTGGTTGCACCCCGGCGGTCTTGTTGCCGTCGGCTTCGTCTTCTCGGCTTGCCGCGCCGTGAGGCCACCGGCGTGTGGAGGATTGTTGTTGGCGGCGGCAGGCAGGCTCGATGGTAGCCCTCCGGTCTTCGCCTTGTCCGCTGCCGAGGGAAGTCGAGGAGCATTGCGCTCTTGTGGCGCTTCAAGAAGTGGCGGGAAGCGGGAGCGAGTGGTGCGAGGGCGGCGCCTTCGGACTCGCGGTGTTAGAAGGAGCAGGGTCCTGCCCCGGCGCCTTCGCTTTGCCTGTGTCTGGACGGTGGTCCGGAACATCCCGCGAGCCTCCGGTACGTCCCTGCTCCAGTAGGCGGATACCACCTCCCGTGGTATGGCGCTGCTGGGTCGTCGTGCGCTGAGATGGACGCGGATCCACGGAGACCGAGGCGCGGTCATCCGTCCTGTCCCTGGATCTGGTGGCGCCGCGAGTACCCTCGCCGGTGTCCACCCTTCCGCTGGCGTCTCCTCCGCCCACCGCTGGCTCCGGTGGCGGCGGGTGAGACGCAGACGGGTCTGCAACCCTTGAAGCCCTCGCCGGGCCATGGCGCGATTGTCGATGAAGTCGGAGAGGTTGATGAAGAACGCGTCCGCGAACGCGAGATCAGTCCGACAGCCTCGGCGCCCCTACGGGCGCGCCAAAGATGTCGGGGCGGGGCGGAGAGACCCGCCGCCGCGAGCACCTATGGGGCCGGGCCCTTCGTGAATGCGTACGAGGCGGAGGAGGCACAGAGAGCGATCGAGGCGATGCAGGCGGATTTTACCCGGCCGGGCGCGATGGGACGCCAGAAACCCTCTGCTGCTTTGTGTTGTATTGTGCTCGGGAGCTTGAAGAGCTACTGAGTAGCTACACCGGCGTGGGAGTTGCCAAGGATTGAACCTCCCCTCGTTGTGCATGGGCCTCCTTTTATAGTGCAAGGGTCACCGACAGTGTCAGCGTGGGAGAGGGGTAAAAATGTAAAAGAGGTGGTAGTTGGAGCAGTCTGCGGGAGCGGTGGAGCTACGATTAGCTTGAGCAGTGGTTTCTACCTACTTTGTGATGGGGGACAAGGGCATTTAATGCCGTCGCCGTCGACCCCAAAAGCTCCGCCCTTGCGTCTCCGTGCGCCACAGCGATGGATTCACCACCGTGGAGTGCCACCGCACCCCATCTTTGCCTGACCATCCGCCACGCGTCTCTGGAGAGGGCTCAAGGCGGCGTGGGCGGATGAGCTGGAGTGCGGGCACACGCAGCTCTCCGGCAAGTACCTTGCGGGGTCTTGATCTTGCCGGACCCGGGAGCTTGTCGGGCTTCGTAACTTGCCGCTCCCCGGGCCCTCGCCGGGACGCGGGTAGCGCCGAGGCGTGTCTTCTATGGTGTAATCTTCTAGTCTCCCCGGCGAGCTCCTCTCGCCAGGGCCTTGCGTGAGTGATGTAACCTTGAGCCTGGGACGGCCTTCCCGGCAAGCTCCTCTTGCCGGGGTCTCGATCTTCTGTCTTGTACACTTTGTTCTTGAATGGCTTGATTTGGAGCGGGGATGGTCTCCGGCAAGCATGTGGTAGATCTAGCCGCGGGGAGCTGCAACTGCCCGTGCACAAGTTGGGGTACTGAGGTACCCCTACCTTAGTACACCGACACCGCCTGAGGAGGCTGCTCCTGAGGAAGCTCTCTGTCATCCGCCCCGCGAGGCTTGGCCCCTCGCGAGGGTCTTGAGCTTGAGCTGATGAAGCTGGGCTACATTGGGCCCCCACTTGGGCCACGCCGCAGGCCGCAGGCAGGCAAGTCTAGGGACCCCCGTTCCTAGAACGCCGACAAAGCCATTTCGCGGAATCTGGGCTCATCATCGCTTCCTCATAGTTCGTAGGTTCATCATGGTCTAGTAACATGACTTCTAGAACAGGATTACCGTACCACTCTAGCGCGGACCATACTCTGGAAGACCTACGAGGTTCTGTAGTAACTTGATCTGAAGTTTCATGGTCATCATCATTAGCTTCCTCACTAATTGGTGTAGGAATCACTGGAACTGATTTCTGTGATGAACTACTTTCCAATAAGGGAGCAGGTACAATTACCTCATCAAGTTCTACTTCCCTCCCACTCACTTATTTCGAGAGAAACTCCTTCTGTAGAAAGGATCCATCTTAGCAACGAATATCTTGCCTTTGGATCTGTGATAGAAGGTGTACCCAACAGTTTCCTTTGGATTTTCTATGAATACACACTTCTCCGATTTGGGTTCGAGCTTACTAGGTTGAAACTTTTTCACATAAGCATCACAGCCCCAAACTTTAAGAAATGACAACTTTGGTTTCTTGCCAAACCATAGTTCATAAGGCATCGTCTCAACGGATTTTGATGGTGCCCTATGTAAAGTGAATGCAGCTGTATCTAATGCATAACCCCAAAACGATAGTGGTAAATCGGTAAGATACATCATAGATCGCACCATATCCAATAAAGTGCGATTCTGACGTTCGGACACACCATTATCTTTGTGGTGTTCCATGTGGCGTGAGTGTGAAACTATTCCACATTGTTTTTAAATGAAGGCCAAACTCGTAACTCAAATATTCTCCTCTACGATCAGATTGTAGAAACTTTATTTTCTTGTTACGATGATTCTCCAGTTCACTCTGAAATTCTTTGAACTTTTCAAATGTTTCAGACTTGTGCTTTATTAAGTAGATATACTCATATCTGCTCAAATCATCTGCGAAGTTCAGAAAATAACGATACCCGCCACGAGCATCAACACTCATTGGACCGCATACATCGGTATGTATTATTTCCAACAAGTCAGTAGCTCGTTCCATTGTTCCGAACAATGGAGTTTTAGTCATCTTGCCCAAAAAGGCACGGTTCGCAAGCATCTAATGATTCATAACCAAGTGATTCCAAAAGTCCATCTTTATGGAGTTTCTTCATGCACTTTACACCGATATGACCCAAATGTCAATACCGCAAATAAGTTGCACTATCATTATCAACTTTGCATCTTTTGGCATCAATATTATGAATATGTGTATCACTATGATCGAAATCCAACAAACTATTTTCATTGGGTGTATGACCATCGAAGGTTTTATTCATGTAAACAGAACAACAATTATTCTCTAACTTTAAATGCATAACCGTATTGCAATAAACATGATCGAACCATATTCATGCTCAACGCAAACGCCAAATAACATTTATTTAGGTTTAACACCAATCCCGAAAGTATAGGGAGTGTGTGATGATGATCATATCAATCTTGGAACCACTTCCAACACACATCGTCACCTCACCTTCAACTAGTCTTTGTTTATTCTGTATCTCCTATTTTGAGTTACTAATTTTTAGCAACTGAACAAGTATCAAATACCTAGGGGCTACTATAAACACTAGTAAGGTACACATCAATAACCTGTATATCAAATATACCCTTGTTTACTTTGCCATCCTTCTTATCTACCAAATATTTAGGGCATTTCTGCTTCCAGTGACAATTTCCTTTGCAGTGGAAGCACTCAGTTTCAGGCTTTGGTCCAGCTTTGGCTTCGTCGCGGGAGTGACAACTTGTTTGCCATTCTACTTGATGTTCCCTTTCTTTCCCTTTGCCCTTTTCTTGAAACTAGTGGTCTTTGTCAATCGTCAACACTTGATACTTTTTCTTGATTTCTACCTTCGTTGATTTCAGCATCACGAAGAGCTCGGGAATCGTTTTTGTTATCCCTTGCATACTATAGTTCATCACGAAGTTCTGGTAACTTAGTGATGGTGACAAGAGAACTCTGTCAATCACTATCTTATCTGGAAGATTAACTCCCACTTGATTCAAGCGATTGTAGTACCCAGGCAATCTGAGCACATGCTCACTGCTTGAGCTATTCTCCTCAATATTTAGCTATAGAACTTGTTAGAGACTTTATATCTCTCAACTTGGGTATTTGCTTGAAATATTAACTTCAACTCCTGGAACATCTCATATGCTCCATGACGTTCAAAACGTCTTTGAAGTCCCGATTCTAAGCCGTAAAGCATGGTGCACTAAACTATCAAGTAGTCATCAAGTTGAGCTTAGCCAAATGTTCATAACGTCTACATCTGCTCCTGCAATAGGTCTGTCACATAGCGGTGCATCAAGGCCATAATTCTTCTGTGCAACAATGAGGATAAACCTCAGATCACGGACCCAGTCCGCATCATTGCTACTAACATCTTTCAACTTTGTTTTCTCTAGGAACACATAAAAACATAGGGAAGCAACAACGCGAGCTATTGATCTACAACATAATTTGCAAAATACTATCAGGACTAAGTTCATGATAAATTAAAGTTCAATTAATCATATTACTTAAGAACTCCTACTTAGATAAACACCCCTCTAATCATATAAGTGTTCACGTGATCCATATCAACTAAACCATGTACGATCATCACGTGAGATGGAGTAGTTTTCAACGGTGAACATCACTATGTTGATCATATCTACTATATGATTCAAGCTCTACCTTTCGGTCTCAGTGTTCCGAGGCCATATCTGCATATGCTAGGCTTGTCAAGTTTAACCCGAGTATTTCTGCGTGTGCAAAACTGGCTTGCACCCATTGTATGTGAACGTAGAGCTTATCACACCCGATCATCACGTGGTGTCTCAGCACGACGAACTTTGGCAGCGGTGCATACTCAGGGAGAACACTTATACCTTGAAATTTAGTGAGAGATCATCTTATAATGCTACCGTCAATCAAAGCAAAATAAGATGCATAAAAGATAAACATCACACGCAATCATTATAAGTGATATGATATGGCCATCATCATCTTGTGCCTTTGATCTCCATCTCCAAAGCACCATCATGATTACCATCATCATCGGTGCGACACCTTGTTCTCCATCGTAGCATCGTTGTCGTCTCGCCAACTATTGCTTCTACAACTATCGCTACCGCTTAGTGATAAAGTAAAGCAATTACATGGCAATTGCATTTAATACAATAAAGCCACAACCATATGGCTCCTGCCAGTTGCCTATAATTCTGTTACAAAACATGATCATCTCATACAATAAAATATAGCAACATGTCTTGACAATATCACATCACCACATGTCCTGCAAAAACAAGTTAGACGTCCCCTACTTCGTTGTTGCAAGTTTTACGTGGCTGCTACGGGCTGAGTAAGAACCGTTCTTAGCTACGCATCAAAACCACAACGATATTTCGTCAAGTTAGTGCTGTTTTAACCTTCACAAGGACCTGGCGTAGCCACACTCGATTCAACTAAAGTTGGAGAAACTAACACCCTCCAGCCACCTGTGTGCGAAGCACGTCGGTAGAACCAGTCTCGCGTAAGCGTACGCGGTCGGTCCGGGCCGCTTCATCCAACAATACCGCCGAATCAAAGTATGACATGCTAGTAAGCAGTATGACTGTATGACTAGTATCGCCCACAACTCACTTGTGTTCTACTCGTGCATATAACATCTACGCATAAACCTGGCTCCGATGCCACTGTTGGGAAACGTAGTAATTTCAAAAAAATTCCTACGCACACGCAAGATCATGGTGATGCATAGCAACGAGAGGGGAGAGTGTCGTCCATGTACCCTCGTAGACCATAAGCGGAAGCGTTATGACAACGCTGTTGATGTAGTCATACGTCTTCACGATCGACCGATCCTAGTACCGAACGTACGGCACCTTCGCGATCTGCACACATTCAGCTCGGTGACGTCCCACGAACTCACGATCCAGTAGAGCTTCGAGGGAGAGTTCCGTTAGCACGACGGCGTACGGTGTTGGTGAAGTTACCGATGCAGGGCTTCGCCTAAGTACCGCTACGATATGCCGAGGTGGATTATGGTGGAGGGGGGCACCGCACATGGCTAAAGATCAGTGATCAACTTGTGTGTCCATGGGGTGCCCCCCTCCACTGTATATAAAGGAGTGGAGGAGGGGAGGGGCTGGCCCTCTCTATGGCGTGCCTTAGGGGAGTCCTACTCCCACTGGGAGTAGGATTCCCCCCTTTCCCTAGTAGGAGTAGGAGAGGAACGGAAGAGGAGTAGGAGAGAAGGAAAGGGGGGCGCCCCCAAACCCTTTCCAATTCGGCGTCCTGCCCAAGGGGGCCGCACCAGCCCCTTGTGGACTGGTGTGCTTCCTTCTGGAGGGAGGGGGTTTAGATAACCTCCCGGTACTCCGGAAAAATGTCCGAACCACTCGGAACTCTTCCGATGTCCAAACATAGTCATCCAATATATCGATCTTTATGTATCGACCATTTCGAGACTCCTCATTATGTCCGTGATCATATCCGGGACTCCAAACTACCTTCGGTACATCAAAACACATAAACTCATATTACTGATCTTCACCGAATGTTAAATGTGCGGACCCTACGGGTTCGCGAACTATGTAGACATGACCGAGACACGTCTCCGGTCAATAACCAATAGCGGAACCTGGATGCTCATATTGGCTCCTACATATTCTACGAAGATCTTTATCGGTCAAACTGCATAACAACATACGTTGTTCCCTTTGTCATCGGTATGTTACTTGCCCGAGATCCGATCGTCGGTACCTCAATACCTAGTTCAATCTCGTTACTGGCAAGTCTCTTTACTCGTTCCGTAGTGCATCATCCCGCAACTAACTCATTAGTCACATTGCTTGCAAGGCTTATAGTGATGTGCATTATCGAGAGGGCCCAGAGATACCTCTCCGACAATCGGAGTGACAAATCCTAATCTTGATCTATGCCAACTCAACAAGTACCATCAGAGACACCTGTAGAGCACCTTTATGGTCACCTAGTTAAGTTGTGACATTTGGTAGCACACAAAGTGTTCCTCCGGTATTCCGGAGTTGCATAATCTCACAGTCATAGGAACATGTATAAGTCATGAAGAAAGCAATAGCAACAAACTAAACGATCAAGTGCTAAGCTAACGGAATGGGTCAAGTCAATCACATCATTCTCTAATGATGTGATCCCGTTAATCAAATGAAAACTCATGTCTATGGTTAGGAAACATAACCATCTTTGATTCAACGAGCTAGTCAAGTAGAGGCATACTAGTGACATTATGTTTGTCTATGTATTCACACATGTACTAAGTTTCCGGTTAATACAATTCTAGCATGAATAATAAAAATTTATCATGATATAAGGAAATATAAATAACAACTTTATTATTGCCTCTAGGGCATATTTCCTTCAAATCAGAACTAGTAACTTCACGTACTCCATATTCTTCTTCAGAGGAGGATGATCCTATTGTGCAAACACAAGAGGACAACTAAATGCTAGCATCGCTGTTTGCTCGAAAAAAGGGAAAGGAAATATTTAAAATAGCACAGATGAAGCACTTCTCAAGGACAATACCACTTTCTCATGACAGTATCTAAATAGTAGCACGACGCCAATGGAGATGACAAAGCTCAATCATATGGATGAAATCCATGGGTGAGTACCAACCTTTGTCAGGGGGCTTATTGTGTAGAGCATACAGATGAAGCACTTCTCCAGAACCATCTGTTGCTATCTACTGTGGTGGCCATGCTTACTATATACTCCTCGATTAGTTTAATGTTTCCAACATTTTCTTGTGCAATTCCACTAAAATATATGATATCTTCAAAGAAGATCCCTGTTTGCACAAGTAGAGATAATTACATACTCCCTCCGTTCCTAAATATAAGGTGTATTAGTTTTTCAAAAAGTCAACTGTTGTCTATGTTTGACCAACTTTACAGCAAAATATATAAAGATTTACAATACAAAATATATAAAATGTAAAAATATAGTTCATGACGAATCTACTGATAATGATTTGGTATTCTAGCTATTGATATTTTTGTCTATAAACTTGGTCAAACTTAGAGAAGTTTGACTTTTTGGAAAAATTATACACCTTATATTGAGGAATGGAGGGAGTATTACATTAAGAGTGGCATCAAATCAATGGCAAAACAATTGCTCGTTCCAGCCATAGCAATAAATTAAGATGCAGCACTATATCATTACTTGTGTCATCACAGCCCAAGGCTTCATTACTGACCGGAGTTGTTTTTGTTTTTAAATGACGCTTGTTCTTCCCCTTCATTACTTAGTTCAGTAACAGACAAGCTTCGCCTTCAATGTAAGATTTGGCATTTCAATTAGGGAGCACAAGTATAGCACTAAACAACAACATTAATTTTCTGATGAAAGTGGCAAAATACATGCCAATAGTTGTGAAATATCCTTATCTTACCTCAATGGGATATTACGGTGCACATACAAATTGGAAGTCTTGTCTTCATTTGTGTAGTTCACTAAAATCAAGGAACATTACCGTACAAGTAGCACAACATATGAAAGCACACTGCAGAATCATGGGAAAGAAGGCTAGTACTGACCTCTCATGACACGGAATTCAAACAACTCACAAGAAGAAGATCTAAACCCAATTTGCCAACCCGGATAGGAAGTAAGATCTCCTCTTGTGCAGTTCCACTAAGATCAAGCAACATTGTTGATATGACATTTTGGTTGAACTGCACAACACTCTTAAAAACGAAAGTGTTTTGTGCAGCGCAACAAAAGGTCACAATAGCAATGAGGTGAAGTATATACTGAAAGCACATTTGCTCCCTGGGTGGTTTTGGTAATTAATGACAACATACTTTGTGGTTGGACTAATACTTTTATCAAGTATGTTTCAGGAAGGTCAATCACATTGGCATGGCAAAAGGACTGAAGAGGTGGACACCTCAAAATGCTAAGGCAAGCATTGGCAAAAGCTCAAGACTCCATTTTTGGTTTAGTGATCCAAGATCACATTGAGTCTATAGGAAAGCCAATACTATTAAAAGGGGATGAGGTTATAATAATTATCTGGTTGCTCAAAGTGCTTGGTGATATATCTCCTAAACTATCAGCAACTCTCACTTCCATAATACACTCATAAGTAATCTCGGTCCCACCGATTTCCTAAACTCACCACACCGAGATGAACCACCTCACCATATAGCCAAACCCTAGAAATCTCGGATTTTCCGATTCGAACTCGGTCTCACGAAACTTGAGTTGCCAAGCTTCAGACATACGTCATCAAATCGGTGTCACCGAGATGATGAAGTCGGTCCACCGAGATTGGCAAGCCCTAGTCTTTACACGAATCGGACTCACCGAGTTTGTATTTTTGGTCCCACCGAAAATCCCAACGTTCACATGATTTGAACTTTCGGTCTCACCGAGTTGTCAACTTCGGTCTGACCGAGATTGGTCAAATGTGTGTAACGGTTGGATTTTGTGTGGAGGATATAAATACCCCTCCACCCCCTCTTCATTCGTGGAGAGAGCCATCAGAAAGAACTACCACTCCTACCTTACATTTCTGAGAAGAAAACTACCTACCCTTGTGTTGAGATCAAGTTGCTCCACTCCCACCATATGAAGCTTGATCTCTAGCCTTCTCAAGTTGCTTTCCACTCAATCCTTTCTTCCACCACAGCCAAATCAGTGAAGAGAGTTGAGTGAAGCACAAGAGCAAGGAGTTCATCATCATCAACACCATCTATTACCTTTTGGAGGGTGGTGCCTCCTAGATTGGTTAGGTGTCGCTTGGGAGCCTCCGTCGAGATGTGGAGTTGAACCAAGAAGTTTGTAAGGGCAAGGAGATCGCCTACTTCGTGAAGATCTACCCCGAGTAAGGCTAGCCCTCCGTGGGCGTATGCCATGATGGCATAGACAAGGTTGCTTCTTCGTGGACCCTTCGTGGGTGGAGCCCTCCGTGGACTCTCGCAGCCGTTACCCTCCGTGGGTTGAAGTCTCCATCAACGTGGATTGACGATAGCACCACCTATCGGAACCACGAGAAAAATCTCCGTGTCTCCAAATTGCGTTTGATCTTCTCCACTTCTCTTTACTACTTGTGCAATTTACTTTCCGCTGCCCATACTCTAGAATTGCATGTGTAGTATGCTACTTGACTTGTGTGATATGCTAAATCTGCCAAAAACTTGTCTTTGTCAAAAGGCATAATTTTTATCTTGTCGAGTAGTCTAATCACCCCCCCTCTAGACACTCTCACCTTCTTCGATCCTACAATTGGTATCAGAGCCAGGTTTCCATTGCTTTGGTTTACACACCATTGGAGGAAGATGGATGTGTCAACGTTTGGGAGTGTTAGCCATAGAGTGCCTATTCTTAATGGAGTGTCCTATAACTCATGGAGGATTGAAATGCTTATTATCTTTAAGATGTATAACTTGCGCAAATATGTTGAAACCCCATATGTGCCTCCATTTGACCCCTTGCACCCTACCATGGATGAAGAGCTTGATTTGCTTCGTAACCTTAGAACTGTAAATCTTATCATTAGAGGTTTACCCGATAACTTGCTTAAGCTTGTCACAAACTTTGAGTGCGCCTATGCTATGTGGAAGTTCTTGGAAGAACTTTATCCAGACTGCTCTTTGAGAGGTCTTGATGAAATTCTATACAAGACTATTGAATTTGATATGATGCGCCCCAATGATCCCAACTTTGATAAATGCTTCTTTGAGCTTCGTGATCTCATGAAAAAGCAGGGTGATCCTTATCTTATCAATGCTCTAATTAGAAATGCTCTTGTATTGCATTCCGATGATTATTGTCACATTGACAAAACTAATGCAAGTCATTGTCAAATTGACCTAGGTGTTGATGATGAACAATCTATGGGTCAATATGATGATGAGCATGAGCATGATGATGATTACTCCGATTCGGACACCGAGCTAGACAAGATCATGAAGAGTCTCAATCTCATGGCGAATCTGAGAGACTACATATCCGTGGAAAAGAGTGGATTCTTGATAGTGGATGCACCGATCACATGACCGGAGATGAAGATATGTTTCGAGAGCTTGCAAAGAACGATGGTCCACGCAAGTATGTGACTTTTGGAGACAACTCCAAGGGTAAGGTACTTGGCCTTGGTAAGGTGGCCATATCTCATGATAGCTCTATTCAAAATGTCATGCTTGTTGAATCACTTGGATACAATTTACTTTCCGTGTCTAGATTAGCTGACTTTGGATTCAATGTGCTATTCATCAAGTAGATTGCCAAGTCTTTCGTCGTGACAATCATAACATGGTTTTTACGGTATCCGTAGAGGTGATCTATATATTGTTGATTTCACTAAGAAAGCCCAACCTAGAACTTGCTTCATTGCTAAATCCGCTAAAGGTTGGTTATGGCATAGAAGGCTTGGACATGTTGGTATGCGTAATCTAGACAAAGCTAATCAAAGGTGATCATATTCTTGGTGTTAAATATGTTCTCTTTGACAAAGATAGACTTTGTAGTGCTTGTCGAGCAGGAAAACAAGTAGGTGGAAGTCATCCGTGAAGAACATCATGACCACAAGGAGACCGCTTGAGCTTCTTCATATGGATCTCTTCGGTCCCAATGCTTACAAAAGCCTTGGTGGTAACTCCTTTGGTCTAGTTATAGTTGATGATTATTCCAGATTTACGTGGGTATTTTTCCTTGATGACAAATCACAGGTTCAGAGGATCTTCAAAACCTTTGCTAGAAAGGCCCAAAATCAATTTGAAGTGAAGATCAAGAAAGTTCGGAGTGACAATGGAACGGAGTTCAAGAACGCCCATGTGGACTCTTTTCTCGATGAGGAAGGGATTCTACATGAGTTCTCGGCTACGTACACTCCTCAACAAAATGGAGTTGTTGAGAGGAAGAACCGAACGCTCATAGAGATGGCGAGAATGATGCTTGATGAATACAAGACACCGAAGCACTTTTGGGGTGAAGCGGTCGAGACAGCTTGTCATGCCATCAACAGGCTTTATCTTCATAAGCTCCTCGGCAAGACTTCATACGAGCTCCTCACCGGTAACAAACCCCAAGTGGGATACTTTCGTGTCTTTGGTTCGAAATGCTATATCCTTGATAAGCATCGTCGGTCTAAATTTGCTCCTAAAACTCATGAAGGCTTTTTCCTTGGTTATGGATCAAACTCCCACACCTACCGTGTCTACAACAATCACCCAAAAGGTTGAAGAGACGGTAGACGTGAAGTTTGATGAATCTAATGGCTCGCAAGTAGAGCAAATGCCTATTGATGTAGGAGACAAGGACCCATCGGAAGCCATTCAAGATTTATCTATTGGAAAGATCCGTCCCATGGAAGTGAAGGAGAGTACCTCATCTACATATGTGGAGCCCCCTACCTCACGGCAAGATGAACCTCAAGGCAACATGGAGGCCTCCACAAGTGGAACTCACCAATATGAGGAAGTGCAACAAGAAGATCCACCACGACCTCCTTCTCCACCGCCTCAAGACAACACCAACAACAATGAAGAAGAAGAAGAGGAAGATGAGGATGATGAGGAAGCTCAGCCACAACCACAACAAAAGCTATCCCGAGTCCGAGCAAGAGTCAAGAAAAATCATCCCGTGGAACAAATGATGAACGACATCGACTCCGGGAGAATTACTCGCTCTAAAACTCGCTTAGCTAACTTTTGTGAGCATTACTCATTTATCTCTAGTCTTGAACCTATGAAGGTAGAAGAAGCACTTGAAGACCCGGATTGGGTGAACGCTATGCACGAAGAGCTACACAACTTCGAGAGGAACAACGTATGGACTTTGGTAGAGAAGCCCAAGGATGATCAAAACGTCATTGGAACCAAATGGGTGTTTCGGAACAAGCAAGATGAAGATGGACAAGTCATCCGCAACAAGGCTCGTCTCGTAGCTCAAGGTTATACACAAGTCGAAGGTATGGACTATGGTGAGACCTATGCCCCCGTTGCTAGACTTGAGTCCATTCGCATTCTTCTTGCTTATGCCAATCACCATGACATTACTCTCTATCAAATGGACATTAAAAGTGCTTTCCTAAATGGTGAAATAGAGGAGGAAGTATTTGTAAAACAACCTCCCGGATTTGTGAATCCTAAAAAGCCTAATCATGTTTATAAACTGCATAAAGCTCTTTATGGCCTTAAACAAGATCCTAGAGCTTGGTACAAATGCTTAACTAGCTTTCTTCTTGAAAAAGGATTTGAGATTGGAAAAATAGACTCAACGCTATTCACGAAAAGGGTTGATGGTGAACTATTTGTGTGCCAAATATATGTTGATGATATTATCTTTGGTTCAACTAACCCTCATTTTAGCGAGAAGTTTGGAAAGCTCATGTCAGAAAAGTATGAGATGTCCATGATGAGTGAACTCAAATTCTTCCTTGGGTTGCAAATCAAGCAATCTAAGGAGCGTACCTTTGTCTCACAAACAAAGTACACCAAGGATCTCTTCAAGAAGTTCAACATGCAAGAAAGCAAAGGTATGAGAACCCCCATGCCTACAAGTGGACATAATGACTTGACAACCTGTTGATCAAAAGGTTTACCGATCTATGATTGGTTCTCTACTATATCTCTGTGCTTCTCATCCTGATATAATGTTGAGTGTATGCATGTGTGCTCGATATCAAGTAGCCCCTAAAGAATGTCATCTTAAAGCTGTTAAAAGAATTGTGAGATATTTGATACACACACCAAACTTTGGCATTTGGTATCCTAAGAGGGCCTCTTTCGATCTTGTTGGCTATTCCGACTCGGACTATGCCGGTGACAGGGTTGATAGAAAGTCAACTTCGGGTACATGTCAATTCCTTGGTTGATCCCTTGTATCTTGGTCCTCCAAGAAACAAAATTCGGTATCATTATCCACTGCCGAAGCAGAATATATTGCTGCTGGTTCATGTTGTGCTCAGTTGCTATGGATGACACAAACGCTTAAGGACTATGGGATACATGTGAGACATGTTCCTTTGCTTTGTGACAATGAGAGTGCGATTAAGATTGGACACAATCCGAGTGCAACACTCTCTTACGAAACATATTGAAGTTCGTCACCATTTTATTCGTGATCACATTGCCAAGGGTGACATCAATCTTAAGCATGTTCAGATCGACAAACAACTTGCAGATATCTTTACAAAACCACTTGATGAGAAAGTGTTTTGTCGCTTAAGGAGTGAGTTGAACATCATTGATGCTTCAAACTTGGAGTGAAAACTCCATTGATGCATGCAAGGCATGAGCCTAATTGACTAATCCTTGATATTTCTCTTATGATGATGATCATATGTCTTGGACACATTTGCCTCCTTGTATTACATCTAACTCCTTGCAGGTACTTGGATGATCTACATTCCACAAGATTACCACACACTCAAATTATGAGTAATCTTGTCATAGACCAAGTATCTAGCCCTTTGGGATGTTGAGTTCAAGGAACAAAACGCCATATCCTTTTTGACACCTTATACATCTAGTATTTCAATCTTGTCATCTTGGATATCCTTGAGTATTTCCTTGCTTGCCTAACCCATGTAGGAAGATGAACTACACAAGTTGAAATGGTGCTCCAACTTCACATTCAATGAGCACCTACATCAAGTTCACCTACATGAACAAAGCAACAACAAGCCCAAGGTATGTTTTTCACATCTTTAAGGAGCTTTGCTCAAAGACATGAGTACAAGCAGCTTCATAAGATGTGATCACATCAAATGCTTTATGGAAAAATGGCAACCCCATTTTGAGCTTAAATGATGAGTATGACCTATGATCAAATGTTCTGATTTGACTCCTAAGTCAATATACTCAAACATAGGTGACTTTGTCGCCGACCCTTACCTAGATGAAGTACATTTGTTTTGGAGTCTTTCTATTACGTTCTCTCATTGAGTTTCCTTTTAATCAAAAAAAAAACTTCATCTAGCAATCTTTTTCATTTCTATTCTTCTGTCTTTGAGCATATCCTTTTGGCTCTGATCAATTCCTTGAAAATCTTTTACAAATTCATTGCAAATCCTTTGAAACATTCCTTGCAAAGTGAGCTGAATTATTTCTGTGTTTCCTTGGAATTAAACTCGGCGTCACCGACTCAAATATTTCGGTCTAACCGAAAAGGATCTGCCCTAAGTCCATGACTTTCGGACCCACCGATCCATCTTATTTCGATGCCACCGATTTTTCCTTGATATTTTCTTCTGCAGCTCCACTCAATGATTTTCTTTGCATATTTCTTATTGCCCAGTTGTGATTCTTAAGGATCCCATTTCTTTCCTTTCATCTTTCCTGCCCTTCCTAGTCTGCTGTCCTTTTCGGCACTTGATGTCAAAGGGGGAGAAGATTTAGGGGGAGATAAGGGGAGAAGAGAAGATTTAGGGGGAGAAGAAGAGCAATCTTATCTTAAGGGGGAGAGAATCACATCAAAGCTTTGCCGTGTTCCACATTGGTTATTACATTTGGCATCATTCTTTTGATTTTGCTTTTTCCTCCAAGGAAGAGGAATCTCCACAATTGATATCTTATGGAAAGCAAAATCTCTCAGAGTTCATTGAAAATCTTTTAGTTTCAGGAGACATGTTTGCTGATTCAAGCTTGTGCTCTTTATAAGACACTCATTATACATGTCATCCCTGGCTTGGTACTCTTGATGTTCTTGCTATTGGTTGAAGAAATACTCTTGTGTTATCTAACCTTGTTTTCCCAAGTTTATTTCTTCAGGTACAATGCTAAGGAACCTCAAGGTAAGTATATGCTCCTTGCAGAATGTGCATGATGGTGACTTGCTTGTGAATACTTGTTTGCAAGAAATCACCATGCACATATGCATTATCACTCACTTCTTTTCATCTGCTCTGATGCATATAGCCAAGCTGCATGTAGCACATCTTGCCTTTCTCTCTTGTGTGCTTGTGGTAGTCCAAAACCATAATTCATGAAAATCTTGCACACTTGAAGGGGGAGCCTGTGTACTACATGTTTGTCAAAGGTTTAGTGATAATTCTGTCTTTCTTTCAGTAAGCTTTGATGTCTTATTTTGTGTGTTGCCATCAATTACCAAAAAGGGGGAGATTGAAAGCACATTTGCTCCCTGGGTGGTTTTGGTAATTAATGACAACATACTTTGTGGTTGGACTAATACTTTTATCAAGTATGTTTCAGGAAGGTCAATCACATTGGCATGGCAAAAGGACTGAAGAGGTGGACACCTCAAAATGCTAAGGCAAGCATTGGCAAAAGCTCAAGACTCCATTTTTGGTTTAGTGATCCAAGATCACATTGAGTCTATAGGAAAGCCAATACCATTAAAAGGGGATGAGGTTATGATAATGATCTGGTTGCTCAAAGTGCTTGGTGATATATCTCCTAAACTATCAGCAACTCTCACTTCCATAATACACTCATAAGTAATCTCGGTCCCACCGATTTCCTAAACTCAGTCACACCGAGATGAACCACCTCAGCCATATAGCCAAACCCTAGAAATCTCGGATTTTCCGATTCTGAACTCGGTCTCACCGAAACTTGAGTTGCCAAGCTTCTGTAACCTTCTGTCATCAAATCGGTGTCACCGAGATGATGAAGTCGGTCCCACCGAGATTGGCAAGCCCTAGTCTTTACAAGAATCGGACTCACCGAGTTTGTATTTTCGGTCCCACCGAAAATCCCAACGTTCACATGATTTGAACTTTCGGTCTCACCGAGTTGTCAACTTCGGTCTGACCGAGATTGGTCAAATGTGTGTAACAGTTGGATTTTGTGTGGAGGCTATAAATACCCTCCACCCCTCTTCATTCGTGGAGAGAGCCATCGAAAGAACTACCACTCCTACCTTACATTTCGAGAAGAAAACTACCTACCCTTGTGTTGAGATCAAGTTGCTCCACTCCCACCATATGAAGCTTGATCTCTAGCCTTCTCAAGTTGCTTTCCACTCAATCCTTTCTTCCACCACAGCCAAATCGGTGAGGAGAGTTGAGTGTTGGGGAGATTATCATTTGAAGCACAAGAGCAAGGAGTTCATCATCATCAACACCATCTATTACCTTTTGGAGGGTGGTGCCTCCTAGATTGGTTAGGTGTCGCTTGGGAGCCTCCATCGAGATGTGGAGTTGAACCAAGAAGTTTGTAAGGGCAAGGAGATCGCCTACTTCGTGAAGATCTACCCCAGTAAGGCTAGCCCTCCGTGGGCGTATGCCATGATGGCATAGACAAGGTTGCTTCTTCGTGGACCCTTCGTGGGTGGAGCCCTCCGTGGACTCTCGGCCGTTACCCTCCGTGGGTTGAAGTCTCCATCAACGTGGATTGACGATAGCACCACCTATCGGAACCACGAGAAAAATCTCCGTGTCTCCAAATTGCGTTTGATCTTCTCCACTTCTCTTTACTACTTGTGCAATTTACTTTCCGCTGCCCATACTCTAGAATTGCATGTGTAGTATGCTACTTGACTTGTGTGATATGCTAAATCTGCCAAAAACTTGTCTTTGTCAAAAGGCATAATTTTTATCTTGTCGAGTAGTCTAATCACCCCCCTCTAGACACTCTCACCTTCTTCGATCCTACATATACCCTATTTAAACAGAGGTGCAAAGGAAACAACTAGTGGTCAATAACGGTGGATGACACATAAGCCAACAAAAAGAAGCATCTAACTTATCTAAATGGGAAAGAAAGCAAGACAATATCATTTCTCAAATGGTGGCATTAATTAATATTAACAGAGAGATTATATTAACAATAAAATTTGTTAAACATGTAATTTTCTTTTAACCGTGGCATTGCATCAATTTTCCAGCGGCATTATTAGAGGGTGTTTGTTTACAGGGACATTTTGGTGTAGGGACTACAAAAACTCCATGTCAGTCCCATCTAAACCAAACATGAGGGACTTTTAGGGACTAATGGTGGGCATAGAAAGAAAACCCCGAGGGAGAGTCTTTTTGGGACTTTTTCCAATAGTTGCCCCTGCCCCGCATCGCACCTTGTCTCTATTAGTTCATTGCTAGGGGTAACATGGTATTTTAGCATGTCATTTAATAACCTCTAGTCCATGTTTAGTCCCTGCAACCAACCAGGTAGGGACTAGGGAGTTTTTAACCAAACAGGGCCTTAGATTAACAACAGCTAAAGAGCTGCATGGGTGAAAGGATCGAGATGGACCTAGAGGGGGGGGGGTTGAATAGGTACAATTACAAATTTTAATTATTACTACACAATTTTAGGCAATAGACGGAATATGAAGGTGAGCCTAACAATTGCTAGTGAGAGTAAAGTACTAGGCAAGTAACACAAGCATACAAGTGAGCAAGCACAATAAGATATAAGTAAGAGCAATCAAAACAAGTAACCACAAGTATAGAGTTAGGGTTAGGAATAACCGCAACTCCGGGAGACGAGGATGTATGCCGATGTTCACTTCCTTGGAGGGAAGCTAGTCACCGTTAGAGGGGCGGATGTTACCACGAAGGCACACCTATGCCACGAAGGCTCACCCTATTCTCCCTTTGAGACAACACCACGAAGGCGTTTCTCAACCACTAGTGGTAGACCTTGGGGTGGTCTCCAAACCCTCACAAACTTTCCGGGGGTAATCACAATCGTTGATTCCTCACCGAATGACTCCTACCGCCTAGGAGTCTCCAACCTCCAAGAGTAACAAGATCCGAGGGGAAAGACTCAAGACTTGCTCAAACTTTGATTTTCTTTGGTCACAATAAGGGGAGGAAGAAGATCTTTCTTTTGATTGGAACAACTCTTCGAAACTCTCAAGAATCAAGCCGGGATCTGGGATTTAGTGTGTGAGCAAGAGAGGGAAAGCACTGGTGTTCTTGAGGCGTGTTTGTGTGGAGTGTTCAACCTTATCCCGAAGGGGTAAGGTGCTATTTATACCATGTCCAGAAAAGAGCTGTTCAGACACAAGTTGACCACCCCGGATGATCTGGGACACCATCCGGATGATCCGGACATTTCTACGGATGATCTGCCAGAAGGCCCGAATGCAGGTGGTTGCAGCCTAGCTACGAGCAGCCCGGACAGTCCGGAGGCAAGCCCGGATGATCCGGACAAGCCCCGGATGATCCGGATGGCTGGCCGGACGATCCGGCTACAACATATGGCTTCTGTGAAAAATGGGCACGAATATCCGGACGATCCGGACGAGGATCCGGACGATCCGGGGAACAGCCCGGATGATCCGGAGGAACGTCCAGATGATCCGGCTTCAGCCATACCGTTCTGTGATGGAGAGCACCAATTATCCGGACGATCCGGTGCAGGGTCCGGCTGATCCGGGTGAGGCCCGGATGATCTGGGTATCCATCCGGGTGATCCGGCTAGGAGAGGTGGTAGGTTTTGGCTAAGAGATATTGCTAGGAATTTTGGTCTATTGTGGTAGAATCGTTTATGAGACAAAATGTGAGCAAGTCTTGAACCTACACTTCGGATCCCCTCTTAATAGTGCGGGTTTCCTATTACTCAAGAAATATGAAAAGAGCACAATACTTCAACTTTGTTTCTCCTTTCCTCATTGATAATTTGCTTGAGTAAAATCTCATATGATGTGATCATGATGCTCACTAAAGAAAACCAGAGGACAGACGGCCTGTGTATATACTTAGCAAACAAGGTTAGTCCCCTATATGTAGGTTTGTTATCAATATCAGAAATACTCTTTAAGAGCAAGATTGCACTTTCAATCTCCCCCCTTTTTGGTAGTTGATGACAAACTACATATAGCATTTTATAGTGAAATGTGATACGAATGATTCTAGGAGAGTAGACCGGTGTGTGTTTCGGTATGTGTTTTAGGAAGAGCTCCCCCTTAATTTATGCATATGGATGTGTTTTAAGAGGAGCTCTCCCTTAATGTATGCATGGAATAAGGTGATAAGCATACAAAGTCATGCACATATGAAGTGGATGCCCACATTCGGAGTATAGTATAGGCATACATCATTAAAATCATCATGAGCAATGAATAAAGACAGCATACTTAAGCACATGACATAGACTCATAACTCATGACCAAAGTACCATAGTACCATTACAATAAGCACTTGCATAGTGACATAGACTCATAACTCATGACCAAAATACCATAGTACCATTACAATAATAATAATGAGTCCACTAAAGCTCTAAGCATAAGCATACCGGACACTATTTGAAACTCCTAAGAATTACATCTCCCCTTGATGACAGAAGTACCGAAAAAGGGAAAGACGGCTGAGAAAGTAGGAGAATCACACATCATCCTCATCCTCAGCATCATCATCATCATCACCATCACTCAGATCAGCAGGTACAAGGAAGAACTCGGGGAACTCAGTGGCAGAAGGAAAATCGACCTCCGGAAGAGGAAGTCGAGCAGTATAGGCTCATCAGGCTCAACAGGACTATGAGGACGCGCACGAAGATGAGCCCTAAGGGCATTTGCCTCAGAGATGCGGCGAACCTCCTTGGTAGCAATGTGAGTAGCAGTGTAGCGGCAGGTGTCAAAGATGGCTTTATGGGACTTCCCAATAAAGCGAGCAAGGCGGTCAAACGGCTTGACGAACGGTTTGGTGTGGCGAGAAGAGCTCTCACCACACGATGGAGCAGGAGCCTTGCCCCTAGAAGTGTCATCACGCGGAGTCCACATGGAGTGAATGTTGTTCTTGTTGATGGGGCAAGTGAAGACAGAATCAATGACGGTCTGAATGAAAGGAGCATGTGGAAGAGTACGAACCTTCAGACAACTAGCCATGCGAATCTCATGCCAAAGAAAATCTGCCATGTCAATGGGACGAGTGGGATTCTTTCGTGAATAGTACATCAAGTCAATGCTATAAGCTCGTACCATCCCACGATCCTCTTTCTTGGGAGCAATGGAGTTGAGGATGCACTGAAAAAGCCACCGGTATTTGAGACGGAAGATACTGATGTCATTAAGCTCCTTGCTTTGCTGCACTGTGGATAACTGAGTAGGAGGTATGGTGAGACAACTGCAAGCACTGATAGGCATAGCCTCAAACTTGGGATTCACCACATGGATTCGAAAAAGACCTGCCTCAGATCCAGGCATGCCCAAGGCAGCAGCAAACACCTCAAAAGAGACAAAGTGGGCGAGAATGATGAGTCATCCAAGTGATCGAACGATCCGGATGGAAGAAACACGTGGCATAGAATTGCCGAATGGCAGCCTCATTCCAATCACAGTGGAGAGTCATAGCACGACGCAGCCCCATGCCATCAATCTTCTCTAACACACCATCGAACTTGGTTGGATTGTTCGCAATGTAATCCAAGTTCACATAATGCCGAGGAGAGAACCCTAGATGAGCAATGACCGATTGATAGATGTCTTGTTGAACCAAAGTGCGAAATCGTGGATCGGTTGCATTGGCCGGGGCAGCAAATTGGTTGACTTCACTCCTTAAAGCTGCATACTCAGAGGGATCCATGGACTGATAGCTGATAGTACGACGGCCCCGGTTGGTGGGGTTGGCCATGGACAAAATGAGACCGGTAGGTGCGGCAGGCTGCGAGCTTGAGGTAGAAGCCGCTTTCTTCTTCTTGGCCTTGGTCGTTGAGCGAACCGGCATGAGCTCGTCCTCCTGGAGATCGTCCTCATAATCAGGATCGTCCTGCCCGGCATAGGACGGACGAGCACGACCTGGTGCTTTCTTGAGTGGACGAGCAGCTTCCTCGGAGTCCGTTGATGCTTGGCGACGTGGTTCTAGGCATACGCATTGGAGCGAAAATAACAACAAAAAAAATCGGCGAGCTCGATGAGTAACTGACCCTAGATGAGTACAAGAGGAAAAATGAGGAAGGGCGCAGATGAGATACCACGAGAGGGGCCCGAGGAGGTCGACTTGAAGCTCCGGCCAGTACCACCACGTCCGCCCACCATGGCAGAGTTGGGGACGGAGGCCGAGATTGGAGAGAATCCAATCGGCCCCTGGGGAAAACGGCGGGAGGAGGGAGTAGATCGAGGTGACGGCAGCCCATGAGCCCAAGATCCGCCAAGTTGGCCGGCCGGACTGGCGGGGCGAGCCGCAGAGCAGCCGGCGGCGGCGGGGTGAGAGGGTGAGGTCGAGGGGAAAAGAGAAAGAGGATAACTCCCTGTGCCCCCCCACGGCCCGATATGCTACTGGGCAAGTCGACGACCCACCCGGATGTCCGGAAGGAGTCCCGGATGATCCGGGCAGGGGCAGATGTCCAGAAGTGAGCCCGGATATCCGGGCAGACACAGCCCGGACGTCCGGATGTAAGTCCGGATGATCCGGCTGGCCAAAGTTCTGAGAGATGATTCTGATGTGATGAAGAGTGATGGGGTGATGCCGATATATATATATTTTGTGTGTGTTTATATATATATATATATATATATATATATATATATATATATATATAAGTAGCCTTAGTCACAACACTATCTCAACCTCATATAAAACACCCAAAAAAGAATAATTAGGCTAAGTCACCATGTATGAGTATATATAACTTTGGAGACCAACAATTTGAACTTTTGGACCCATGGTTATTACTCCATCATTTTAAAGTACTATGGACACAAAGTAAGTGCCATAGTGACTTTGAGAGTGTTGGTTCTATTTATGCATTATGTAAGGGAGAGAGTACTCATAAATTGAATGTCTCCCCCTAAGTATATGCCTACATCAAGACAAGACATTATGAAGATGCATGCATGAGTACGAGATTTCACATAATGTTGTCAGTGAGAGTTATTTAGATGGGTCGAAGGGATACCGTTTGTGTCTTCAGTGAGAGTTATTTTGGTTGGCATTGGTGTCTTACATGGACTAGCATCAGACATACCAAACTTCTCTAAGATATCCTTGAGGTATTTTGCTTGAGACAAGAAAATTCCTTCTTGAAATTGTTGAATTTGAAATCCGAGGAAGAACTTCAAATCCGCATTGAGTGACATTTCAAAATTCTTGGTCATTGCGTCCGCAAACTTCTTACACAAATGAATGTTAGAAGAACCAAAAATGATATCATCTACATAGATTTGGCATAAGATCAAATCACCCTTATCCCTCTTAGTAAAAAGAGTGGGATCGATCACCCCTCTCACAAAACCATCATCGAGTAAAAACTTCTTAAGATGATCATACCAAGCACGAGGTGCTTGTTTGAGGCCATACAAAGCCTTATGAAGTTTATACACATAGTCTTTGTGATCGGGATCAACGAACCCAGGTGGTTGTGATACATATACTTCTTCTTTTAGAGGACCGTTAAGGAAAGCACTCTTCACATCCATTTGATGTAATGTAAAACCATTGAAAGCAGCATAAGCAAGTAAGATGCGAATGGATTCAAGACGGGCAACGGGGGCAAAGGTCTCACCAAAGTCCAAACCTTCAACTTGTGAGTACCCTTGTGCCACTAACCTTGCCTTGTTTCAGATGATCACACCATTCTCATCTTGTTTGTTCTTGAAAATCCATTTCGTTCCAATGACATTGTGCTCGGTAGGTGGCCTCTTGACTAGTGACCACACTTGGTTGCGTTCAAAGCTGTTCAACTCTTCTTGCATAGCAACTAACCAATCATTGTCCATCAATGCATCTTGTACCTTGATGGGCTCAAAACTAGACACAAAAGAAAAGTGAGCACAAAAGTTGGTCAAATGTTTACGAGTGACCCTACCTTCCGATATGCCGGTGAGTATTTTGTCAACATCAACACGACCGGCCACTCGTGGCATGATAGAGGTAAGGGTTTCACGAGGTTCAACTTCATGTCCATCATCCACATCCTCAACATATGGATCATTAATGTGTGGAGGAAGATCTTCTTGTTCATATTGCATTTGTTGAGGTTCATCATCAATGATTGGATTTTCTTGTTCTTGTTCTTGAAGATTGTCATGAGGAGGAACTTGATCATCTTCTTCAACTTGGGCTAAGGGTATCGGTTGAACAATAGGAGATTGTGGATGTATGGATGTTGAAGTAGTTTGATGATGTGTGAGACTTCCATCTTCTTCTTCATCATCATGAGGTTCTTGTTCCATAGGAAGAAGTGCACCAACACCCATGGTCAAAATGTCTTGAGAAGAATCTTCTTCACCTACATCACTTAGATCAACTTGCTCCCCATGGGAGCCATTAAATTCATCAAACACCACGTCACAAGTTTCTACAACACATCCATTGGATTTGTTGTAGACTCTATAGGCGTAAGAGTTTGATCCATAGCCAACAAATATACCCTCAATCGTTTTGGATTGAAATTTTCCTAACCGTTCTCTTTTGTTGAGGATGAAACATTTGCACCCAAATACGCGAAAGTACTTGACATTTGGTTTGTTTCCAGTTAGAAGCTCGTATGGAGTCTTTTCCAATATAGTGCGGAGGAAGAGCGGTTTGATGCATGGCATGCGGTGTTGTGACTTCGCCCAAAAACTATGTGGTGACTTGTATTCATCCAACATTGATCTTGCCATCTCCACAAGTGTGCGGTTCTTCCTTTCGGCTACACCATTCTCGCTATGGAGTGTATGGAGCTGAATATTGATGCTCAATCCCTTCATCACTAAGGAATTCTTCCAAGGTGTAGTTTTTGAACTCAGATCCATTGTCACTTCTTATTGCCAAGATTTCTTTGTCAAACTTGCGTTGTGCTTGCTTGGCAAAGTCAATGAAAGTGATCTTCATCTCGTCCTTGGACTTGAGGAAAAACACCCATGTATATCTTGAGTAATCATCAACAATGACAAGTCCATACTTTTTCCCACCAAGACTATCCCATGAAGGAGGCCCAAAAAGATCCACATGAAGGAGCTCCAAAGGCCTTGAAGTAGACACAATATTCTTGGGTGGGTGCTTTGATTGATGTTGCTTCCCAGCTATACATGCACTACACAAACGATCTTTCTCAAAAGAGACATTTGTTAGTCCAAGGATGTGATTTCCCTTTAAGAGATCTTGAAGATTTCTCATGCCGACATGGGCTGGCAGCGATGCCATAGCCACCCCTTGTCGGCCTTGGCCATTAGACAAGTTGCATGGAATGTGCTCTCTTCGAGAAATCAACCGTGTAAAGGTTGCCATCCAACTCTCCAACAAAGGCCACTTCGAGTATCTCTCTTAAAGACTTTCACATCCGTTAGTCCAAATAGTGTATCATAACCAACAGATGCCAATTGTGAGCAGAAAGTAAATGATATTTAAGGATTGAACAAGCATGACATTTGCAAGAGACATGTCATTTGTGATGGCCACCTTCCCCAACCCAAGTACCTATCCTTTTGATCCTCCACCAAACATAATGCTCATAAATGGTTGAATAGCTTCCATGAAATCGTAGAGCAATTTGCTATCTCCGGTCATATGATTGGTACATCCACTATCAATCACCCATTTTACTCCACCGGAGAAGGCAACCTACACACAATTATTACTTGGTTCGAGGCACCCATCTTGCAATGGGACCTCTCAAGTTAGTCTCAAAGGTCTTAGGGACCCAAATAGCATAAAACCGAAATGCATTTCGAGGACCAACAAACTTTGCATAAACTTCTCCATCCTTAGTCTTACGAAGTACATAGGATGGAGGCATGAACTCTTTTGGCTTGTTGGGAGTGGGCATCCCCCTTGTGGCCTTCCCACTAGCAACCTTACCTTTCTCCTTGTGTCCTTCTCGTACAAAAGTTTCTTTCAAAGGAGTGGTGCACTTTTGAGAGAATGTCTTCTTCTTGCTTGTGCTTGGGTCAAACCCGAGTCCCTCTTTGGCGAACACTTCATTGTGTTGGCTCAACACCTCATTAAGGTTCTTTTTCCCTTGAGCACATGTCATGAGCCCTTTCTCAATTTGAGCCTTGAGAAAACGATTTTCCTCAAGAATAGATGCTAGATCACTACTAGAGTTAGTAGAACAAGCATCAACATTTATAATGGGAGATGAATAGGCCTTAGCTAGAGTTTCAAGATAAGTAAGTTTGAGCGTCTCAAAACTCTTTGTAAGAAGGGTGAGATCTTCTTCCTTAGTCTTGAGGGACATGGATAGAAGCTCACAATCCTTAGAGAGAGAAGCATGAGATTTCACAAGCTTAGTTTTATCATTCATCAACTCTTCACAAGAGCCAATAGCCTTTTTCAAGGAGGCAAGATCTTTAGTATGAACATCAATATTTGTGCCAATTTTTAAGCATAGTTCATCATTTCGTGTTTCCTCATATTGGACTTTCCGCTCAAGGATTTCACATTTTCCTTTTCCTCGGTGACGAGGTTTGAGTTCCTTAATGGTGATGGTGTGCTTACTCACCATCTCCATAAGCATCTGAAACATAGTGAGCTTCTTTCCTTTGAGGGAGCACATGAATTTATTAAGTTTAGCAAGCATAGGATCATTTAGATCATCATCCTCATAACTATCCTCCGCATCAAGATACTCATCACTAGAAATAGGAGGAGTGAGAAGAGGAGGGTTTGATCGTGGGGTTACCTTGACCTTGTCAGGAGAGTTTTGATCCTCTCCATCTTCTACCACGGCCTTCGCCATGAGGCACTTGTGAGCGTTGCCCTTGTAATCCTTCATGTAGTTGTAGGTGACAACTTCACCACTCTGATTGACTAGCCTCAATGTGTTTTGCGAATCTTGAGCAACTCCGGCAACACCAGTAACATCATCCGGATCAGATTCTTCTTGAGCAACCATTGCTTTCCCATCTCTCTTCTTGAGCTTGGAGTTCAAAGGATTTGGCAACTTCTTCTTAGGAAAGGTCTTAGGAAACCTTGGTCTATCTTCTCTCTTCTCATAAGGGCACTCATTTGAGAAGTGGTTGGTTTCCTCACAGTTGTAGCATTTTCTTACTTTCTTCTTTTGGAATCTTCCCTTGAATTTTCCCGTGCTAAACTTCTTGACAAAGAGAGCCATGTCTTCATATGACGGGCCCTCGTCGGATTCAATCTCATCACCATCTTCATCATCATCATCATCATCTTCTTCTTCACTTTGCTCATCTTCACATACATGCTTGGCCTTCAATGCAAGATTGACCTTTGATGATGGGGAACCATGCATGGCAAGATGTTTTGTGGCATTAGCCTTTGACTCTTCAAATAGTTGAAAGGTGGATATGATGTCATCTGTAGTCATTTCCTTGAAAGTATGGTGTTGTCTTATGTCCCACACCATTTGATGGTGATATGGAGCAAGAGCATGAAGCAATTTATCCACAAGGAATCTCTTAGTCATGTTGAATCCATCTTGTGTCTTGTCACACTCAAATGACTCAATATCGGCAGTGAGAGTCATGAGGCGCTCATGGAGTTGATTGGGGGTTTCACCTTTCTCCATACAAAAGTTTTGCAATTGCCCCTTGGCAATTTCATATTGAGCACTTCGGAGGGTAGAGGTGCCAGTCTTGGATCGTATGATACTTTCCCATAGTTCCTTGGCACTTGTGATGTGTATGAACGGTCTCCTTTGCTTTTCATCCATGCCTCTCCTTATACACATGATAGCAGTGTCATTGAGGTTCTTGTCATATATTTCTCTTGGTGTGGGGTTCTTTGGATCAACCACATGATAGCCATACTCCAAGATTTCCAGCATCTCCTCATTTCCATGTCGAAGATGATCCTGCATAGCAACAATCCACAAGGCAAAATCGGAAGTGGCACTTAGTAAAGGAGGTTTGCCTTGAGGGTTATATCTTGGTTTCTCAACCTGAGGTCTTGCATAAAGCCAAGGAACACTGGCGTGTTCATTGCTAGGAGGTTGTTGACCAAGTGATGGAGTAAACACAGATTGGCCTTAAAGCGGCACCACCCGAGAGTGGTGCAAGCACTTTGTGGACAACGTGGCTAATCTCATTGGACCAAGGCCTCAAGAGAAGCATCATGCTCCTCTTTTTGTTTAGCAAGGGCCGTTCTAGATCCTCCGACGTAAAGGTCTTGACTTCAGAGGAAGCCACACCTTTATCCTTAGGATCTACAACTGAGGAGTCCCATCCGGTTCATCTCGCTCTAGGGTGGTTAAGCCACAAGAATAGAGCACGAGGCTCTGATACCAATTGAAAGGATCGAGATGGACCTAGAGGGGGGTGAATAGGTACAATTACAAATTTTAATTATTACTACGCAATTTTAGGCAATAGACGGAATATGAAGGTGAGCCTAACAATTGCTAGTGAGAGTAAAGTACTAGGCAAGTAACACAAGCATACAAGTGAGCAAGCACAATAAGATGTAAGTAAGAGCAATCACAACAATTAACCACAAGTATAGAGTTAGGGTTAGGAATAACCGCAACTCCGGGAGACGAGGATGTATGCCGATGTTCACTTCCTTGGAGGGAAGCTAGTCACCGTTAGAGGGGCGGATGTTACCACGAAGGCACACCTAAGCCACGAAGGCTCACCCTATTCTCCCTTTGAGACAACACCACGAAGGCGTTTCTCAACCACTAGTGGTAGACCTTGGGGTGGTCTCCAAACCCTCACAAACTTTCCGGGGGTAATCACAATCGTTGATTCCTCACCGAATGACTCTACCGCCTAGGAGTCTCCAACCTCCAAGAGTAACAAGATCCGAGGGGAAAGACTCAAGACTTGCTCAAACTTCGATTTGCTTTGGTCACAAGAAGGGGAGGAAGAAGATCTTTCTTTTGATTGGAACAACTCTTCGAAACTCTCAAGAATCAAGACGGGATCTGGGATTTAGTGTGTGAGCAAGAGAGGGAAAGCACTGGTGTTCTTGAGGCGTGTTTGTGTGGAGTGTTCAACCTTATCCCGAAGGGGTAAGGTGCTATTTATACCATGTCGAGAAAAGAGCCGTTCGGACACAAGTTGACCACCCCGGATGATCTGGGATACCATCCGGATGATCCGGACATTTGTCCGGATGATCTGCCAGAAGGCCCGGATGCAGGTGGTTGCAGCCTAGCTGCGAGCAGCCCGGACAGTCCGGAGGCAAGCCCGGATGATCCGGACAAGCCCCGGATGATCCGGATGGCTGGCCGGACGATCCAGCTACAACATATGGCTTCTGTGAAAAATGGGCACGAATATCCGGACAATCCAGAAGAGGATCCGGACGATCCGGGGAACAGCCCGGATGATCCGGAGGAACGTCCGGATGATCCGGCTTCAGCCATACCGTTATGTGATGGAGAGCACCAATTATCCGGACGATCCGGGTCGAGGTCCGCTGATCCGGTGAGGCCGGATGATCTGGGTATCCATCCGGATGATCCGGCTAGGAGAGGTGGTAGGTTTTGGCTAAGAGATATTGCTAGGAATTTTGGTCTATTGTGGTAGAATCGTTTATGAGACAAAATGTGAGCAAGTGTTGAACCTACACTTCGGATCCACTCTTAATAGTGCGGGGTTCCTATTACTCAAGAAATATGAAAAGAGCACAATACTTCAACTTTGTTTGCTCCTTTCCTCATTGATAATTTGCTTGAGTAAAATCTCATATGATGTGATCATGATGCTCACTAAAGAAAACCAGAGGACAGACGGCCTGTGTATATACTTAGCAAACAAGGTTAGTCCCCTATATGTAGGTTTGTCATCAATATCAAAAATACTCTTTAAGAGCAAGATTGCACTTTCAACGGGACAGTGGACGCACCAGCACCATGTGCATATACCGATGTATGAAGGGTTGATGCACAGTCTATTGCAACAAAGAACAAAAAACCAAGGAGCATATGTGTTGGTCCCAGTTTTGTTATCTTTAGACACCTTTCCCTATGTGAGCGCAACAAATCTAGTCATGCTCAAACTCTACAGCCTTGTCCCCCAAAACAAAAGATCATTTCATTACAGATGTGCGTACTGCATTTGTCATTGTTTTCCCTTTTCGACCAACGTAGCTGCTGGATAGCCAGTCTATACTAGTACTTTCCCCTTCCTTTCCTCTTGGAACCACGTCCTAGATTCATGCTATACAACTTTCCCCACTACTTTCCCCATTCCTTTCCTCTTTGAACCACGTCTTAGATTCATGCTATACAACTTTCCCCACTACTTTCCCCCTTCCTTTCCTTTTTGAACCACGTCCTAGATTCATGCTATACAACTTTCCCCACTACTTTCCCCCATTCCTTTCCTCTTTGAACCACGTCCTAGATTCATGCTACACAACTTTCCCCACTAATTTCCTGTTTGATCCAACACCTAGATTCGAGTGCAGACGCAGAAAAAGCCCACATGCAGTTAGAGCAATGCATGTGGAATAAGTAAATTATACCTTAAGGTTCTTGGGGTGTGGTTCGGTGCGCGACCGGAGGCCGTTCGGCCCACACTATGTACGGCGGCGAAGGAAAAGGGGTCGGAGGGCCTCCCGCGCCGCCGCTGTGTGAAAGAGAATAGCTGCACCGGTAGTGGATTCCCTCCCACACCGACGGCGACAGCATTAAGCCTCCTTCCCTTCCCGGCGGACGGATCCTGCTGGCTCTTTGACTAGCAATGAGGGGGAGAGAGAGAGGCCAACGAAGTCTTGTTCAGATCTGGAGAGGGTGAGAGAGTGTGAAGAGAGCAACTACAAGCGCTGAGGCTCCAACGTGTATATATATACTGGAGAGAGAGTGTGTGTGAAGAGTGCAAACCCTAGAAAACAAGCGTCAAGGCTGCAGCTTCTACGTGATGAGGTCGTATAGCTCCGTATCCATCCATTTTGACCAGTTAAAGAATCCTCCTGGCACCGCCCCAGATCACTTTCTCTCTCTGTCATGCGGGGCCTACCTGTCATTGGGTGGAAGAAAGAAGTTGAACAAAAACAAAATTATGCTCAAGAGAAGTTATCAAACCTGAGACCTCAAGTTTGACGAGCGAACAGGCAAACCAGCTACACAACCCTCCCGTTGTGTTCAACAAGAGGAAAATAACCTTTTATACATTCATGCATTCGTGTGACAAGCAATGCTTGTTTTTTTTGCGTGGGAGTCATTGGGATTTAAATCATAGTCGTGTCATGTGGCTTTGGTGGTAAGACTATCCACAGTGGGAGTAAATAGGTGGTAACATCACACACCTTTAGGCAAAATAGATGATGTAGCGAGTAAGTAATGAGGAAAGAGAGGCATGTGGTAACATATCTAGTTACTGTAACATCACACATACCAAGACAAAATGAGTCTACAATCTAATAAATGAAGTGTTGCTTGATACCACACAATGTTACTCCCCACTATAGAGGTAGTAACATGGATTAGTAACATATGCATGTTACTAGTCTAAGTTACTATCCATTTTGACTAGTCTAAGGTGTTTTGGGACTTAAAGCAGTGTTGGTAGTACAGAAATAATGCAGCCTTAGTCACCTTACCTCTCTCTACGTAGTACGTTGGGTCCCACCAGTCAGAGGGTGAAACAAACATTAATAAGAAAAATTAAAAGCGCCAGCGGTGTATCTTACCTCACACATCTCACTACTGCTCGTGAACACTGTCCAATTGATCCCTCTGTTCGCTCACGTACTATTTTAAGTGAATCCTTATTATAACATGCACACAATTTTGGGCACTTGTATTCGACCTAAGTCAATGTGCCACAGTATCTCGGACTACTCCCTCCGTCTAGGTGTAATAAGTCACATTAGAAGGTGCAGCGGGACCAAGGTGCAAGCAGATTGGAGGAGAAGGAGAAACTTGACCGGTCCTTCCTCCTATCAAAGCCCTGATTTCTGTCTCTAAACGCAACAATTAATCCAAACAACTAAGAGATGTTGTTTTAGCTACTAGGCAGGGCCATGTATTAACTCGCATGCAAGCCGACTTTGATTTCTTGACTGACCAACGCATAGTTGCGCTCCATGCATTGGGTTTCCGGGGGAGATAACAAGGCAGAGTAAGTAGCGTTTAGTTACATTACTTAGGCTGGTCATAGTGGTGAGTAACTTGGACTAGTAACATGCATATGTTACTAGTATATGTTACTACTACGCGAAGTTTGCCGTCGGAAGCGAGCCAATCTAGCTCTCCTGAGCTAGCACGGTTTTTCTAGCCCACCCAAGCTAGCTGGCCCACAAAAGCTAACATATTTTAATAGTTCCAAACGCCTAACCTTGCCCGGCTAGGCTATAAGCTGTTCTTGCTAAGGATCCAAACGCTCCCTAAGTAACAATGCTTGCTAGCAACAAGGCCAGGATGGGATTGAGATGCGAAGTTAATGGATGACGCCTAAACATTTTGGGAATATCTGATTTCTGTAAGATGACTTAACACCTAGACGGAGGGAGTACTACTCCTCAGTCTAGGTTTGATGGAATATTCATCACCTCTTCTCTTCTTGTACGTGCTCCATTTGTATCTCACTTCCTGCGGCTTCACATTCGCATGATTTTCCTATTCTATGAATGTGGGGACCCCGATCCTAAGTCACACCGATCTAGCATGTAACACATCATATCACTTTGCGGCCTCACGCACAGTATTCCCACGGGTGCCACCTTACCTGGCCCGGGACCGTTTGCTCCTTTTGGCTCACGTATATGATTGTATCGCTAGCATCCATATGACACAGAACCCGGGCCGACATGGCTAGTCGTAAACCCAAGGTGGCACAAACCTATAGGAACAGGCATACAAGACCCAACAACGAACGTGTCGATCAACAACGTATGGACACAAGTCGTAGCAAGCTACAAGGACTTAAAGGAACAACACGTGACATTTCCCGAGAGACACAGGAACGAAGAAGGACACATGCCGGCCAACCTAAGTGTTCCGGAGCAGTAGCAAGCTACCATGGCTCAGTGGAAGCACCAGGAGACATTTTCCCATAAGAGAGGCTACCAAGAATAAACAACTAGATTGTCAGATCCCACACATAGCAATATATATTACACGTATGCATAACATGCAAGTATGTGCTATACAACATGGCATCACGACATAACTCAACAACTCATATAGATAAAGACTCAGAAGAGTCACCATAGCATTTATTACAAACAGGGGTCACAAGACCCAACATTCAGAGCATACAAGCAACAAGCAGAAGCATTACATGTCTGAGTACAAACATCTACAAATGAAAAAGGCTGAAGAGCCTGACTATCTACAACGTCCGATCAAGATCGTAGCTGAGGTACAAGCTACTTGTCGAAGTCCACGGAAACTAGCAAGACCGAAGTCTCCGCTGCAAAAACATAAATAAAGCAACGTGAGTACAAAGGTACTCATCAAGACTTACATAAGATCCTATCATACATGCATTTGTATCAAGAGGGTAATGTGGGGTTTAGTTGGAGCAAGCCAACTTTGACTCATTGGCTATCCTGTTCTACAACTACGAGAAACTTCTCTGAGGTGAGACAGCGCACACGGGTCCACTAATCACAACACAATACACTACTATGGATTCATCCCCGCCTCCCTACGAGAAGGCCATCCATAGCACTCACACCTATCTTGAGCATTTTAGAGTATCCACTTAGTGTTGTCTATGTACCATGTAAGCATCCAAGAAGTCCATAACTGTGGACCCGACTATTCGAATAGATCATGATAACCCTGCAGGGGTGTACTTCTTCACACACGCTCTCACCACTTACCGCCATGTACACGTCATGTATCTTGGCAACCTTCCAGTGGAAGCCTGGCGAGGGTGTAGGCCACGACCGGACTAACCACACAAGACTCTAGTCCAGGTTTATCGCCTATTCGGGTTCTATCCGCAAGGGAGTCCGGCCAAGGTTTCCATCACGACCCAAAATGATGTGTGCAGGGTTCCCGAGCCCACCATCCGGGTGCCACTCGGTACTCCAGGCCACGTGTGCCTAGTCTGTCCCAAGCCCACCCTACCGGGTGCCACTTGGTAGAAAAATAACACTACCTACAAACACCAGAAACTAGTTGCGACTCCTGGACAGAGATCAAATTGGTTAATAAGTCGAGAGGGGTCGAGTTACCTGAACCCAATGTGTGGTAGTAACTAGTCATTGGACAACTTACACATAACACCGTGCTTAAGGATGGTTCCAGTGGGACAACCCACCATGTACTCCTACATGTCCTCTCACCGCTACCTTTTACCAAATCGTGTTCACACACTTAACCCTCAGCATCAGAACATAGCACTGCACTCCAATTCATTCCCAACGAATCAGACCTGACACACTCTAAGCAATAGCAGGCATGGCATGGTAGGAACACAACAATGGCTTCAGTTAACTCCTACACAAGCTAGTGGGTTTCAACTAATTACTGTGGCAATGACAGGTCATGCAGAGGAATGGGTCCAACTACCGCAGCACAAAGGAGAAGTTGAATCGTTGTTGTCCTAATGCAATAACAGAGCAGGAGCGAGAGAGTAGGATTGTATTGTAATGAACAAGGGAGTTTACTTGCCTGGTAGATCAACAGGGGGCACTGCTCCTCAGGCAGGTACTCTGGGAACGGTCTTCGGAGCAGGTGAAAGTGCAACTAATCCCCGGGTGGTTTTGGTAATTAATAACAACATATATATCATTGAACTAATAGTTTCTTGAGTATCATTTCAGAAAGTTCAGTGATATGGGTATGGCAATGACTGAAGAAGTGGACTCCTCAAAATGCTAAGGAAAGCATTGGCAAAAGCTCAAGACTCCATTTTTGGTTTAGTGATCCAAGATCACATTGAGTCCATAGGAAAGCCAATACTATTAAAAGGGATGAGGTTATGATAATGATCTGGTTGCTCAAAGTGCTTAGTGATCTATCTCCCAAACTATCAGCAATCTTTCATTCCAACATACACTCATAAGTAATCTCGGTCCCACCGATTTCCTAAACTCACCACACCGAGATGAACCACCTCACCATATAGCCAAACCCTAGAAATCTCGGATTTTCCGATTACGAACTCGGTCTCACCGAAACTTGAGTTGCCAAGCTTCAGAATCTTCGTCATCAAATCGGTGTCACCGAGATGATGAAGTCGGTCCCACCGAGATTGGCAAGCCCTAGTCTTTACAGAATCGGACTCACCAAGTTTGTATTTTCGGTCCCACGAAAATCCCAACGCTCACATGATTTGAACTTTCGGTCTCACCGAGTTGTCAACTTCGGTCCGACCGAGATTGGTCAAATGTGTGTAACGGTTGGATTTTGTGTGGAGGCTATAAATACCCTCCACCCCCTCTTCATTCGTGGAGAGAGCCATCAGAAAGAACTACCACTCCTACCTTACATTTCTGAGAAGAAAACTACCTACCCTTGTGTTGAGATCAAGTTGCTCCACTCCCACCATATGAAGTTTGATCTCTAGCCTTCTCAAGTTGCTTTCCACTCAATCCTTTCTTCCACCACAGCCAAATCAGTGAGGAGAGTTGAGTGTTGGGGAGATTATCATTTGAAGCACAAGAGCAAGGAGTTCATCATCATCAACACCATCTATTACCTTTTGGAGGGTGGTGCCTCCTAGATTGGTTAGGTGTCGCTTGGGAGCCTCCGTCGAGATGTGGAGTTGAACCAAGAAGTTTGTAAGGGCAAGGAGATCGCTTACTCGTGAAGATCTACCCCGATTAAGGCTAGACCTCCGTGGGCGTATGCCATGATGGCATAGACAAGGTTGCTTCTTCGTGGACCCTTCGTGGGTGGAGCCCTCCGTGGACTCTCGCAGCCGTTACCCTCCGTGGGTTGAAGTCTCCATCAACGTGGATTGACGATAGCACCACCTATCGGAACCACGAGAAAAATCTCCGTGTCTCCAAATTGCGTTTGCTCTTCTCCAGCTCTCTTTACTACATGTGCAATTTACTTTCCGCTGCAAATACTCTAGAGTTGCATGTGTAGGGTGATACTTGACTTGATAATCATCTTGAAATCTGCCAAAACTTGTCTTAATCAAAAGGCTGAATTTTTATATTGTCAAGTAGTCTAATCACCCCCCTCTAGACATACTTTCGATCCTACAAGTGGTATCAGAGCTTTGGTCTCCATTGGATTGGTTTCCATTGCATTGACTCCATAAGCTTGGTTTCACAACCTAGGAGAGTATGGCGTCTAGTGAGGTAATTTTCGAGAGGTCCTTACTTTGATGGTTCAAATTTTGCTAGTTGGAAGCATAAAATGAAAATGCATATTCTTGGACATAACCACGCATGGGGCATTATTTGTGTTGGCTTGCAAGGTGAGTTCTTCGAGGAAGGAAAAGTCCGGATCGTGAAGCTACAGCGGATGAATTGCGAATGTTGCAAAACAATGCTCAAGCTTGTGACATTCTCTTCAATGCTTTGTGTCCCGAGGAGTTCAACAAAATCAGCCGTCTTGAGAATGCAAAAGAGATTTGGGATACTTTGGTGAAATGCACGAAGGTACCGAGTCCGTGAAGGAATCAAAGCTAGATGTTCTTCAAGGTCAACTTGACAAGTTCAAGATGAAGGAAGGTGAAGGAGTCGCTGAAATGTACTCTAGGCTTGCTCTCATCACAAATGAGATTGCCGGCTTAGGAAGCAAAGAAATGACCGACCGATTCATCATCAAGAAGATTCTCAGAGCTTTGGATGGAAAGTATGAAACCGTGCACTTTGATCCAAATGATGCCAAACTACAAGAATCTCAAGCCTACGAAGTCATTGGAAGAATTGTTGCTCATGAGATGACACTTAAAGATAAGGAAGAGCTTCACAACAAGTCAAGTGGTGCTTACAAAGCTACTAGTGATGCTCCCACAATCTCAAGTGACAAGCTAGTTTCCAATGAAGAGATAAGCCTAATGGTGAAGAACTTCAACAAATTCTACAAGAGTAGAAGCAAGGAAAGAAGCTCAAAGTCTAGATCATATGATGAAAAGAGATCTTCTAGTCGTGATCGAAGCTGCTACAATTGTGGAAGACCGGACACTACTCAAATGAGTGTTCGACTCCCCACAAGAGAAGAGAAGAATCTCCAAGAAGAAGAAGCTCAAGAGAAGAGTCGCCTCGGAAAGAGAGAAGGAGTAGAGATGATCGTTATGAACGAAGATCCTCTCGGAGAAGCAAGGATTCGGAAAGGAAAGACAAGTCATCAAGGAGCTACACAAGAAGAAAACATCAAGCTCATGTAGGTGAATGGGTCTCCGGCTCCGACTCCGACAATCACTCCGAAAGAAGCTATCACTCCAACTCCGAATCTGATCAAGATGAAGGTGTTGCCGGTCTTGCTCTTGTGTCCTCCAACTCCAACTCCTATGACTTATTTGATTCACCAAATGAGGGAATTGGAAGATGCTTCATGGCTAAAGGCCCCAAGGTATCACACCCTGAATTCATTGACTTTGATAGTGATGAGGATGACTTGCTTGGTGAAGATGAGCTTTTACATGATAAATCTAGTGAGCCTAGTAATGATGAACATGCTAGTAGTCTTTATAGTCGAGAAGAGTCGAATGACAATGCTATGAAGGAGATTGAGCGTCTAACTAAAGAACTAAACACTCTTAAGTTAGCTCATGAAACAACTCAAGAAGATCATAGAGAGCTCCTAAGATCTCATGAGAAGCTACGCTTCGAGAAGCTAAATCTAGAGCAAGAACATGAGTTTCTAAAAGCAATCAATGACGATCTTCGAAAGAAGAGTTCTTCATATCTTGCCAAACGACTTCTCTTGTCTAATTTCTTGCCACCTATTAAAACTAAGCATGACAAGCACAAGAAAAATTCTTCATCTAGTAGTAACAATAACCATGCTAAATCCAATGTTGTTACTTCTAGTAATCCTCTTGATTCCACTAACAATGTTTCAAGCCAAGTTACACTTGAGCAATAAAATAGTTTATTGAAAGGGATTATAGAGAAAGGTGTCTACAAGAGCCTTGCCGGAAGCAAGAACTTTGAGGAAATTGTTCGCAAGCAAGGAAGGCACCGGAAGAATCAAGGAATTGGTTTTGAGCGAAAGTTCAACGCCGAGGGTGTTGAATGGGAAGAAGGTCAATATCCCACTCCAAAGTTTGTTTCTCAAAAGGAGAAGTATGATCCTACTTCTTCCAATGTGGAACAAGCTCAAGATGACCTTCCACCACAAGACCACAAGCTAAAAGGCAAGGACAAGCTTCAAGAGGAGATTGATGCATTCACTGAAGCACCTAAAGCCATGGTCAAGTGGGTTCCCAAGGAAACGCCAAGTTCTACTTCGTCAAGTTCAACTACAACCCCAAGGATTCCCATCAAGATGATGTGGATCCCAAGAAGAAGAACTAGAGAGTTCTTGAGGGTGACTCCGCCAACATACTTCACTCACATTCATTTTGGCAAGAACTTGTGCAATCAACTTCCACATCTTGCACTAGTTCATGGAGTCACAAACCCTCTTGTTGGTAAGTCAAGGGACAAGGTAATCATTGCTTTCATGGACATCATCTATTGTATACTTCAATCTATGTCCATGGATATCCTTGTTTGTTCCTTGTGGGACTAACCCATGTAGGTATTGAAAGTGCCCGAATCCAAAGGATTGCTCCCAACTCTTGATGATCTTCATCAACATTGAGCATCCACATCTTCAACATCTACATGAAGTCTTCTACGACAACCCAAGGTTAGTTTGACCCTTTAAAAGGGGTTCTCACATCAAGGGGGAGCTTTGCTCTAAAGATTTGAGCTAAAGCATCTTCAAATGATGTGAACACATTAATGCTTTATGTAAAAGTGGTAACCCCACTTGTGCTTAAACGATGAGTATGACCTATGATCAAATGTTTTCATTTGACTCCTAAGTCAATATACTCATATATAGATGACCTAGTCATCGACAAATTGTGTGATAGTAGCTAGTGTTTTGGTTGTGCATGTTTGACACATATTTCATTTGCTATCTTATTGTGTGAGCATGTTGGATGCATGATTTTATCCATTCGAGGACATCCATTTGTTGCTTTGGTCTTTTGGATTCTTTTTGACCAAATGGATGGACAAGGATGCCTAAGTTCCTCCCCTAGCTATCTATG
The DNA here is from genome assembly GCA_021437245.1 of Aegilops speltoides. Taxonomy (NCBI): domain Eukaryota; kingdom Viridiplantae; phylum Streptophyta; class Magnoliopsida; order Poales; family Poaceae; genus Aegilops; species Aegilops speltoides. Next base: position 204,728,581 of record CM038144.1, read on the forward strand.
CTTTCTTGTCTCAAACTCTATTCATGCTTATATCACAAACTTTGATCAAGTCTTTTTCGGACCCACCGAGTGAGGAGCACTTTGAGCCACCGATCCGTCAAAAGCTTAATTTCCAAAACCTTCTAAGTATTTTCGGTCGGACCAACCCACTCAAAATCGGACGGACCGAAAGCACTTGGATTGATCTAGGTTTTCACCTCGGTGAAACCGAGTTGCAATTTCGGCATGACGAAATGTGTAGCGCTTGCGATTAACCATCTCGGTGCCACCGAAGTTTTACAACTCGGTCCCACCGACGACTAAAGGGTATATATATACGAGGGCAGCGGCGTTGATTCCTTCTTCAAAACGCCTTGCCCCCAAACCCTTTTTGCCGTCGCCGTGGTCTCCGGATCGTCTCCGTGTCGCTTCAGGCGCCTCGCCATGGTCTCCGTCGCCAAGCGGACATTCTCTCCAGCGCCACAGCCGCCAGAGAAACTCCACCAAGTTAGGGTGAGTTTCGATCCTCTCGTCTTCAACCTCCGATTCTATGCACGATTGGTTAGCCTAGCTTCTTGCCATGTTTGAGATCTTCCTATCCAGCAGATTAGTTCTTAGAACGAAATTGAGTAAAAGTTTTAGGGTTAGGTTTCCGCGAACACATCTCGGTGAGACCGATTCTACATTCTCGGATGACCGATTTGGCCTCTGGCCATTGCCAGATCGCACTTTTCGGTCCAACCGAAGTTGTGCAAATCGGTGTGACGAAATGAGGATTTAGTGAAACCCTAGTGTTCTCGGCTAGACGAAACCCATTTCAGTCCAACCGAAAGTGGTGTGAATGGTTCTGTTTAGACACTTCGGATTCACGAATTTTAGCCTCGGTCGACCGAAATGCATTCGTGAAAACCTAAAACTGAAATTTGAACTCATTTTTTGCAAAATCTTTCGCAGTTTGTGATAACTCTTCTATTCTCGCCTACACCTAATCTTTTCACATGTTGTCACCATGTCGATGCCGTGACAGCGAACAGGTCTGAATCACAAATTGCTGAGATTCCTGAGGCAGGCACTAGTCCTGAGGCCAGCAGCTTTTCTGATGATGGTGAGAGGAGCACACCAAGTGGTTTGCCTCCTGCAGCCACCAGGGCCAGGAAGAAGAGAAATTCTGATGAAGAAGATTCTGATTTCATAGCTGAGGAAGAGATTTCATCTAAGCCAAAGAGGAAAGTTTTTGCCAAAGAACATCAAGGGCAACAAACCAAGAAAGGCACCAGCAAAGTGAAGAAGTCCACAGTTGCTAAGAAGCTAAGCATGGAAGAGGAAACTTTGAGCAAAGTGAAGAAAACTTCCAAGAGGAAGAGAATTGTGCATGATGAAGCAGCAAATTCTGATGATTCTAATGAGGAAGCACCCCAGCCTCCTCAGAAGCCTAAGTTGATGGGTGATGCAATCAGGGCAGGAGCACCTTCTAAGTCTAAGCCTTCTGCTCCAGCAAAGGCAGCTCAAGCCAAGCATGCTGCCAAGCCCAAGAAAACTGTGAGAAACATCCCAGCTTCAGAGAAGAAGAAAGACAATGTGCCACCAGCTGAGTTAGATGATGAGGCACCTGTGTTGCTGAAACTCCGTCAGAAATTGCCTATTCACAATGATGCTCATCCTCGAGCTGAAAACATGAAGGAAAGAAATGACAAAGGACTCAGGCTATGGAGACAAGTTGATCCATATGCTGTGAGGAGAAGGACTGCTGTTGACCCAAGGTTCCACACCAGAGAGCAGCAAGATTTCTATGAGACTGTGCTTATGGACAAGAAGCCCATTGTTGCAGACACTCGCTATGTTGACTGGGCATATATTGACAGTGAAGAGCACGGAGATTACTTTCCACATGTGCATGAGAGCTTCACTGCATGTGGTGTTGCTGATTTCGTTGGTCAGAAGTTGACTGATTGGAATGATGAGATGATCATGCAATTCTATGCCACACTCATTTCTATCCAGATGGCAGGATTGTGTGGATGGTGAAGGTCGAGATTCTCTTCAACTGTTGAAGAATGGGCAGCACCGCTGAATGCTCCAAAGGTCAAGAGAAGATGATGTTGATGTCTATGGAATTCCCAAGAAAAACCATGAGTCTATGAAGAACATGTACAATGAGGTACCACTAAGGATGTAGAGATCTGGAAGCTCGGCTCGGTGTATCATCTCCGAGCAGGTCTCCTACCACGAACACAATTTCGAGGCATACCTTGATGCCCAAGTCTGGAGATCATCGCATGATAAGAGGTTATTCTATCAACATGCTGCATATACTTGATCGAAGGCACCTTTCAAGGTGATGGACCGATAGTTGAGACTATCAAGAGGACTGCAGCAGACTGTAAGAGGTCATGTGGATTTGCCCGCACATTCAGATGCTTATCAATGCCAAGTTTGGCACGGGCACCTACTTGTTGGAATGACCACACTTGCCACTCGCAGCCCTGAGCATGAGGACAATGAAGTTGTGATGGTGAGGATGATCCCACGTCTGTTGAAGGACAAGCAAAGTCTGAAGCTGCCAAACAAGCTAAAGCTGAGAAGGAAGCAAAGAGCAGCAGCAGCTAAACCCAAGAGTGTTGGAGAGCAGCTCCTTGAAGCTACCAGAGGATTGAACAACGCTGCCAGCATTGTGCGATCTCGGGAGAGTCTTGAGAGGATTGTTGAAGACAAGTTCCATGCTCTGGATGTCAAGCTGACTGAAGTGCAAGTCACTGTCAACAAGCTTGAGGCAGATATCAAGGAAGCCAAGAGGGAGAAGGAAGAGCTCATGAAGGAGATGCAGGATGACCTAGTCCAGGATGATTATGAACAGCCTGCTCCGGTTCCCACAAGACCCAGATCAGCTGCTATTCCAAAGGAGACACGGGACTACAGCCTCAAGACCTCCACAGCTCCATCGGCCCAGCTCCAGCTCCAGTGACCACTCCTCCAGCTCCACAGACATCAGCTGAAGCCTTTGCAGATGCAGCCATCTCAACTCCATCAACCCAGACAGGAGCCGCCAGCAGAGTCCCTAGTGACGTTTAGCTCTATACCTTTCAAACTTTTTGGTAACTTGTTGCCAACGGGGGAGAAATTGTATAGATCATAGGACTTCGAGAGAGAGAGTGCTCGCTTTTGCTCTTTCGTTTCGTTTGCGGTTTCTTTGAGATACTTTTGAGATTTTCGAGACATTCCGTGTGTTTGATACTACGTTTGCTCTACTTTGATGAGTGCTTGATCATACTATGCCTTAATGTGTGCTTAATGCTTATCATATGCTATTCATATCTTGTATGATCATTTACTCATGTCTTGGTGATTGGGTGCATGCTATTCATTCTTATCATTTTGTGCGCTCCACCAAGATGTATGTGACATGGAAGAGTGACCCATGATCCTAATCGATAGTGCATTTGCATTCAAACGCAAATCTTAAATAATGCACAAATTTAGGGGGAGCTCTTGCTTATCACATACTTCTCAAAGCGACGATATTATTCATTGATTATATCATTTGTCGAAGCTTTGATCTATATGTTGTCATCAATTACCAAAAAGGGGGAGATTGAAAGTGCAACTAATCCCCGGGTGGTTTTGGTAATTAATAACAACATATATATCATTGAACTAATAGTTTCTTGAGTATCATTTCAGAAAGTTCAGTGATATGGGTATGGCAATGAGTGAAGAAGTGGACCCCTCAAAATGCTAAGGAAAGCATTGGCAAAAGCTCAAGACTCCATTTTTGGTTTAGTGATCCAAGATCACATTGAGTCATAGGAAAGCCAATACTATTAAAAGGGGATGAGGTTATGATAATGATCTGGTTGCTCAAAGTGCTTAGTGATCTATCTCCCAAACTATCAGCAATCTTTCATTCCAACATACACTCATAAGTAATCTCGGTCCCACCGATTCCATAAACTCACCACACCAAGATGAACCACCTCACCATATACCCAAACCCTAGAAATTTCGGATTTTCCGATTCGAACTCGGTCTCACCGAAACTAGTGTTGCCAAGCTTCAGAACCTTCGTCATCAAATCGGTGTCACCGAGATGATAAAGTCGGTCCCACCGAGATTGGCAAACCCTAGTATTTGGAAGAATCGGACTCACCGAGATTGTATTTTCGGTCCCACGAAAATCCCAACGCTCACAAGATTTGAACTTTCGGTCTCACCGAGTTCTCAACTTCGGTCCGACCGAGATTGGTCAAATGTGTGTAACGGTTGGATTTTGTGTGGAGGCTATAAATACCCTCCACCCCTCTTCATTCGTGGAGAGAGCCATCGAAAGAACTACCACTCCTACCTTACATTTACGAGAAGAAACCTACCTACCCTTGTGTTGAGATCAAGTTGCTCCACTCCCACCATATGAAACTTGATTTCTAGCCTTCCCAAGTTGCTTTCCACTCAATCCTTTCTTCCACCACAGCCAAATCAATGAGGAGAGTTGAGTGTTGGGGAGATTATCATTTGAAGCACAAGAGCAAGGAGTTCATCATCACCAACACCATCTATTACCTTTTGGAGGGTGGTGCCTCCTAGATTGGTTAGGTGTCGCTTGGGAGCCTCCGTCAAGATGTGGAGTTGAACCAAGAAGTTTGTAAGGGCAAGGAGATCGCCTACTTCGTGAAGATCTACCCCGAGTAAGGCTAGTCCTCCGTGGGCGATGCCATGATGGCATAGACAAGGTTGCTTCTTCGTGGACCCTTCGTGGGTGGAGCCCTCCGTGGACTCTCGCAGCCGTTACCCTCCGTGGGTTGAAGTCTCCATCAACGTGGATTGACGATAGCACCACCTATCGGAACCACGAGAAAAATCTCCGTGTCTCCAAATTGCGTTTGCTCTTCTCCACCTCTCTTTACTACATGTGCAATTTAATTGCAGCGAGTTGCATGTGTAGGGTGATACTTGACTTGATCATCATCTTGAAATCTGCCAAAACTTGTCTTAATCAAAAGGCTGAATTTTTATATTGTCAAGTAGTCTAATCACCCCCCCTCTAGACATACTTTCGATCCTACAGCAGGCCCTATCGAGAAGGAACAGTGTCGACAATCAAAACACAAGCATATGCAACAATATGATGCATGATCATGGCATGTAGATGTGATGTTATTTGGGTTAATGCAGCTAGCACCCATTTGGTTGAAGTCCATTTGAACCAAAGGTTCAAATGCAACTCTAAAATAAGTCTTTATGAATGCCATTGATATGTTTTCAGTTATACAGTAGGTATTAGTTGTTTTTCATGCATTAAACTAGTACAGATGGATATATTGAATTTTTGTGATAATTTTTCATATATAAATTATTTCAATCTAAGCTACGGTTGAATTTCTATGATTTTTTTGAAGTTTATAACAATTTCCGGAATTTCCTGATTTATTTTAAAAGCGGAAAAGAATTTATTGCGTCAGCACTGCATCATGCTTGTGTCAGCAAGTCAACAGCATTGACTAGGTCAAACCTGACGTGTGTGCCATGTGTTAGTGACTGTGGCTAATCCTAATTTAAATTAAACCTGAACTGGTTTAGTTAACAGGGCTGGCCCCACGCGTTAGTGACCCAGGGTGGTCAAACCCTGGTTAGACGGGGTCAAACCCAGTCAACCGGGGCTAACCCCACCGGCTGCGGGATTGCGTCTCCTGCGACCAAATGGGCGGCGGAGACCATCTGCGAGGAGCTGGTGCTCGCGCGGATCCACTGGTTCCCTCCGTTTCACCGGAACGGCCTAGATTGACGGCGGCGACCACTTGGGCGGCGGCCGGAGTTCAGCGGGGAGGGGAGAAGGGGCTATGATGCATGGCAGGGGTCGGGGTTGGTCGCGTTCGTCTCCTGGAGACGTACTTATCATGGTGGCGTGCTCGGTTGCGGGTTCCCATAGGTGTGGCTGCAGTGGCGACATAGCCGGTGGGGCCAAGCTCCCGGCCATGATGGCCAATGGGGTTCGGGAGCAACTCGAGTGACGCGGCTAGGGGGAGAAGGAAGAGGAGCTCACGGGGAGTCCAGAGGTGGCCTCGGTGTGCTCGGGGAGGTGCTGAGGACGACGGGAGGTCACCGGCAATCTCGGGGCAGAGGCGGCAAAGATGGCGGTGCAGAGGGCGATGCAGGGCGTCTAGCATCGTGCAAGTTGACGGAGAGGCATGGGAGATGGAGGCGGAGCCCGTGGACAGCACGGGGAGACGAGGGGAGCACGGTGGTTGCGGCATTATGGCAGTGCGACTGCGACGGCCATGGTAGGGAGAGGCGAGGGAGAGGAGCATGGGGAAGTGAGGACGTCGGCCCGATCCAGACGGCAGCGGGGGAGGTCAAAGTGGCGTCGACGTGTCCTAGGGAGGCAGGTAGGCAGGTGGCGTGGCGGCACGGCTGTGTGCATGCGCCGGCCACATGCCTGGCCAACTAGCACTAGGAGGACGACGACACTGGTGGGCTGGCCCAGCTGGGTCGCACAGTGCTGGGCCAGCATAGGAGCTGGGCCGATTGGTGGGCGCCAGGTTAGTTCTTCTCTCTCTCTCTCTATTATTTTTCTTTTCTATCTCTCACATTTGTTTCTTCTTTTTAAATAATACTATACTAATTTGTTTTCTTATGCCAATTTTTGTAGGACCTAGTGCTATTATTCCAGAGCTCCTCAACAACTAACATAATTATTGGACAATTATATATATATATATATATCCAAAGCAAATAATTACTGCATTAATTCGAAATGCCCAAAATAAATATCTATGAGCTCCTAAAAATATTGGTTTGAGTTTTACCTCTGACCAATATTTTCAGAGAGCAACATGAACATTTTCTTGGACCTTTTTGGAGCAATTTTTATCTAGGTCATTTCCAGAAATGATTTCTGAGGGTTTCACTAAATCCTCATTTCAAATTTGAATGGAATTGAAACATGATGCACACATGACTAGCTAGCCTTGAGCATACCAGAACTAGGGATGTGACAACTCGCCCCCACTTGAAAGAATCTCGCCCCGAGATTCAGGGGTTGACGGAAAGAAAGTGGGGTACTCCAGTCGAAGACGATCTTCTCGCCCCCAAGTAGCTTCTCTCTCGGAATGATGAGACCAGTGAACCTTGAGAAACTTGATGTTCTGACGCCGGGTGACACGCTCTGCTTGATCAAGGATGCGAACTGGATACTCTCGATAGGTGAGGTTATCTTGGAGACCAAGCGTTTCATGGTCCACTCCGCGGATGGGATCCAAGAAGCAAAGCCTGAGTGGAGAGACGTGGAAGACATCATGAACTCGAGAAATATGTGGGGGTAGTTCCAACTGGTAGGCAACCTTTCCTCGTTTAGCGAGAATGCGAAAAGGACCAATGTAACGAGGAGCCAATTTGCCCTTGATACCAAAACGATGGGTACCCTTCAAACGAGTAACCCGAAGGTAAGCTTTGTCGCCAATTTCATAAGTCATTTCCTTATGACGACGGTCATACTGACTCTTCTGGCCAGACTGGGCTGTTTTCAAATTTTCACGAATGATGCGAACTTGCTCTTCTGCCTCCTGGATAATGTCCGGTCCAAAGAATTGTCTTTCACCAGCTTCTGACCAGTTCAAAGGTGTTCGACATCTTCGTCCATAGAGAATCTCAAAAGGAGCTTTCTTGAGGCTGGATTGATAACTATTGTTATAAGCAAATTCGGCGAAAGGAAGACACTTCTCCCAATCCATACCGAATGAGATAACACAAGCTCTAAGCATGTCTTTGAGAATTTGGTTGACCCTTTCCACCTGACCACTCGACTGAAGGTGGAAAGCGGTACTGAAGGAAAGATGGGTTCCCATGGCAGTTTGGAAACGCTCCCAGAAATGAGAAGTGAAAAGACTGCCACGGTCTGAATTGATGTCTAGTGGAACACCGTGAAGTGACACTAATCGAGAAATATATAAGTCAGCGAGCTGACTAGTAGTGATACTCTCTCGAATAGGTAGTAAGTGCGCCACTTTGGAAAGACAATCAATGACTACAAAGATAGCATTATTCCCTCTCTTAGTCCTGGGAAATCCGGTGATGAAGTCCATACAAACTTTATCCCATTTCCACTCAGGAATAGCTAAAGGTTGAAGGGTGCCAGCAGGTCTCTGATGCTCTGCCTTAACACGACGACAAACATCATAGTTAGCAATAAACTGAGCGATTTCTCTCTTCATCCTAGTCCACAAGATTCTCTTGCGTAGGTACTGATACATCTTAGTACTACCGGGATGAATCGTAAGAGGAGATTCATGTGCCTCCTTAAGGATCAGTTGCCGAAGATGTTGCTTCTTGGGGACCACCAGGCGGTTCCCAAAGAAAACAACACCTCGATTATCTATACAGAAACTACTAAGAATACCCTTGGCAATGTTTCTCTTGATCCGGGTAATCCCTGTATCATGCTTCTAGGCTTCTATGATATGATCCACAAGAGTAGGTTTCGCCACCAAGGTAGAAAGGAATCCATGAGGAGCAATGTGAAGGTGAAGCTTACAGAATTCCTCATGGAGAAGTGGTTGGCCCGGCTGCAACATGAGGTTGTTGCAATAGGATTTACGGCTTAGCGTATCAGCCATGACTTTGGCTTTCCCTGGGGTGTAGGTAATCCATATATCATAATCTGAGATCACTTCCAACCAACGTCTTTGCCTAAGGTTCAAATCTGGTTGGGTGAAGATATACTTGAGACTCTGGTAATCGGTGTAGATCTCGCAGCATTTACCAAGAAGGTAATGTCGCCAGGTCTTGAGTGCATAGACTACGGCTGCAAGCTCTACATCATGTGTATGATAATTCTCCTCATGTGGATGCAACTGTCGAGATGCATAGGCAATCACATGACGATCCTACATAAGAATGCAACCTAGTCCCTGTCGTGAGGCATCGCAATAGATAACAAAGTCCTTCGCGAAATTCGGTGGCACAAGTATGGGAGCAGAAGTCAGGCGTCTTTTCAGTTCCTGAAAACTGTACTCACACTGTGGGGACCACTCAAACTTTTTATCTTTCTTGAGAAGCTCAGTGAGGGGTTTGGCCACTTTGGAGAAGTTTTCAACAAAGCGGCAACAATAACTGGCTAGACCAAGGAAGCTCCTAACTTGTTTAACTGTTTCAGGTGGAGTCCAATCAAGAACAGCCTTAACTCTCTCGGGATTGATAGCAATTCCCTTACCAGAGATCACGTGGCCTAGGTAGGTCACTTCTGGTAACAAAAATTCACACTTGGAGAACATGGCATAAAGGCGGTGCTCTTTGAGTTTTTCTAACACAAGTCTAAGATGTTCGGCATGCTCTTCCTCGTTCTTCGAGTAAATAAGAATATCATCAAGGTAAACCACGACGAATTTATCTAAGTACTCCATGAAGATCGAGTTCACCAAGCAGGAGAATGTAGCTGGAGTGTTGGTTAGACCGAAGGACATGATGGTGTACTCGTACTGGCCATAATGAGTGACAAAAGCCGTCTTGGGGATGTCCCCGTTTCTTATCTTGATTTGGTGATAGCCTAACCTCAAATCCATCTTGGAGAAGACTGAGGATCCAGTGAGCTGATCGTACAGGTCGTTGATCCTGGGGAGCGGATATTTGTTCTTTATCGTGACCAAATTAACGGGGCGATAATCTACAACCATCCGGTCCGTACCATCCTTATTCTTGACGAAGAGGACGGGGCAAAGCCAAGGAGAAGAACTAGGATGGATGAAACCCTTTTGCAAGGACTCATCAAGTTGTTTCTTAAGCTCAACTAGTTCTAAGGGTGCCACATTGTAAGGTCTCCTAGAGATTGGAGCGTTTCCTAGGATAAGATCTATAAGAAAATCCACATCTCTGTCAGGTGGAACACCTGGCAGTTCCTCTGGAAAGACATTCGGAAAGTCACGGACTACCGGGATATCTTCAAGGTCTGGGAGAGGGCTGGCATTAAGAGAATAGAGTTGACGCACTGCAACTCTAGTGGAGACAGTGACTATCTTGCGAGATGGGTGTGTAAGCTGAACAGATCTGGTGTAACAATCAATCTTTTTTTTTGCGGGGGTGGTGTAACAATCATTCTTGGCATGATGAGCTGTCATCCAGTCCATACCCAAGATGATGTTAATATCTAAGGACTTGAGGACTACAAGTGATGTAAGGAATACAAGTCTATCAACAAGGATTTCATTATCGTAGCTTATTCTGGTGGTTTGCCATCTAGACCCTAGGGTTTGGATTTCAAGTGGAGTTGGCATATCACAAAATGACATGTCGTGCCAACGAGCATAGCCTTCAGAAATGAAGGAGTGAGATGCTCTACTATCGAATAGAACCGATGCTGGATGACAATTGACAAGGAGCGTACCAAGAACGACATCCCGGTCATCATGAGCGTTTTTAGCTAAGACGTGATGCACACGTCCACGTTCAGTGCGAGCTGGCTTGGCATTAACCATCTTCCTTGATGGGTTAACACATTCAACAGACTTCTCGGGCTAGGGTGGAGCATAATTGGCCTGGGAGCAGTCACGTGCATAGTGTCCTGGGTTCCTGCATGTGAAGCAAGTCCCTGAGGATGGATGTGGACCCGCATTGACAAGCGGTCTACCAATAGGCCTGGGTGGAGCATCCGACTGAGCTGGGTGAGGCACCATGTAAGATGGCCTCGGCGAACAACCCGATGGAAGAGCGGAGTTCGGAACCCAAATCCGGCGCTTATGAGAACCAGAACCGGAGGAAGATCCCAAATCACGGGTGTGCTTACGAGACTCCTCGTAAGTGAGCTAAGCTTTCTTTGCATTAATGGCCTTGTTCAGAAGAGCCTGGAATGTATTGCAATGATGCATGTGGAGATCACGACGCAACTTGGGGTTGAGACCCTTATGGAACCTAGCCTGCTTCTTAGCGTCCGTGGACACCTCTTTTGTGGCATAGCGGGTGAGGTTCTCAAAGTCTCTACTTTATGCATCCACATCCATCTTACTCTAGGTGAAACTACATAACTCTTCTCTCTTTCCATCGATGAGGGCCTGAGGAATGTGATGCTCGCGAAAAGCCTCAGTGAAATTCCTCCAGGTAGGAATCTGGCCAGCTGGAAGCATAGCCTCATAGTTGTGGCACCAAAAACTAGCAGGACCTTCCAGGTGGTACGTGGCATAGGTGACCTTGTCATCTTTAGCTATGTTTGTGGAACATAGCTTATGAGTGATGCTTCGGAGCCAGTCATCTACATCGAGTGGCTCGATGGAATGATGAAAGGCAGGTGGGTGCAAGCCGATGAAGTCATGGATGGTCGCAGACTCTTTGGACTGATGTGCGGTGTTCTCCTCGATACATGCCAACAAGCGGTTAGACTCACGCTTGTGCCTTTCCATCTCTAGAATTAATTTTGCCAACGAAGACTGGTCGGGAGGATCCTCGTCCCTACCATCTCCGTGGTTCTGGCTACAAGCAACAGAACTTTGCTTAACTGACGACATCCTGAGAAACGAAACCAAGGACGAATCAGCATCACTATAGGCTATAGGATGTAGGACAAAGAAATTAGTATCCTTCAAACTCCTAGGGCAATTCCTGCAACATAACGACAGTAAAATTCTCAGAATGAGACATCCTGCTAAAATAGGATAGCAACATACTCAACATCACCACTCAAGATTCCGAGATAATACTAAACAGACTACACTAGAAGTACTCAAAAACTAGGGTATGACCAGAACTCTGGAACGGTCTTCGGAGCAGGACCTATCGAGAAGGAACGGTGTCGACAATCAAAGCACAAGCATATGCAACAATATGATGCATGATCATGGCATGTAGATGTGATGTTATTTGAGCCAATGCAGCTAGCATTCATTTGGTTGAAGTCCATTTGAACCAAAGGTTCAAATGCAACTCCAAACTAATTCTTTATAAATTCCATTGATATGCTTTCACTTATACAGTAGGTATAAGTTGGTTTGTCATGCATGAAACTAGTACAGATGGATAGATTGATTTTTTCTGAAATTTTTTCATATATAAATTATTTCAATCTGAGCTATGGTTGAATTTCTATGATTTTCTACAATTTCTAGAATTTCCTGATTTATTTTAAAACCAGAAAAGAATTTATTGCATCAGCACTGCTCATGCTTGCGTCAGCAAGTCAATAGCGCTGACTGGGTCAAACCTGACGTGTGGGTCCCATGTGCCATCTATGGCTAATCATAATTTAAATTAAACCTAAACTGGTTTAGTTAACAGGGCTGGCCCCACCCGTCAGTGGCCAAGGGTGGTCAAACCCTTGTCAGACGGGGTCAAACCCAGTCAACCGGGGCTAAGCCCACCGGCGGCTCGACGCCGGCGAGCCTAGACGCGGCAGCGAATTGCGGGATTGCGTCTCCAGCGAAAAAATGGGCGGCGGAGACCATCTGCGAGGAGCTGGTGTTCGCGCGCATCCACTAGTGCCCTCTGTTTCACCAGAGACGGCGTAGATCGATGGCGGCGACCACTTGGGCGGCGGCCGGAGTTCGGCGGGGAGGGGAGAAGGGGCTATGGTGCACGGCAGGGGCCAGGGTTGGTCGTGTTATTCTCCTGGAGACGTACTGGCCATGGTGGCGTGCTCGGTTGCGGGTTTCCATAGGTGTGGCTGTGGTGCCGACATGGCCGGCGGGGCCAAGCTCCCGGCCGTGATGGCCAACGGGGTTAGGGGCAGCTCGAGTGACACGGCTAGGGGGGAGGGAAGAGGAGCTCACGGGGAGTGTAGTGGTGGCCTCGACATGCTCTGGGAGGGGCTGAGGACGACGGGAGGTCGCCGGCCATCTCGGGGCAGAGGCTGTGAAGATGGCAGTGCAAGGGGCGATGCAGGGCGTCCGGCGTCGTGCGAGTTGATAGAGAGGCGCGGGAGATGGAGGCGGAGCCCGTGGACAGCACGGGGAGATGAGGGGAGCACGGTGGCTGTGGCTTTACATCGGCGCGGCTGCGTCGGCCATGGCGGGGAGAGGCGAGGGAGAGGAGCAGGGGGAGTGAGGACGTCTGCCGATCTAGACGGCAGCGGGGGAGGTCGAAGCGGCGTCAACGTGGCCTGGGGAGGCAGGCAGGTAGGCAGGTGGCGTGGCGGCACGACCGTGCGTGTGCACCGACCACACGCCTGGCCGACTAGCGCCAGGAGGACGACAGTGCTGGTGGGCTGGCCCAGCTGGGCCGCACAGTGCTGGGCCAACACAGGAGCTGGGCCGGTTGGTGGGCGCCAGGTTAGTCCTTCTCTCTCTCTCTCTCTTTTATTTTTCTTTTCTATTTCTGACATTTGTTTCTACTTTTGAAATAATACTATACTAATTTATTTTCTTATGCTAATTTTTGTAGGAGCTAGTGGTATTATTCCAGAGCTCCTCAACAACTAACATATTTATTGGACAATATTATATATATATATATAACAATATATATCCAATGCAAATAATTACTGGATTAATTCCAAATGCCCAAAATAAATATCTATGAGCTCCTAAAAATATTGGTTAGAATTTTACCTCTGACCAATATTTTCAGAGAGTAACATGAACATTTTCTTGGACCTTTTTGGAGCAATTTTTATCTGGGTCATTTCTAGAAATGATTTCTGAGTGTTTCACAAATCCTCATTTCAAATTTAAATGGAATTGAAACATGATGCACACATGACTAGCTAGCCTTGAGCATACCAGAACTAGGGATGTGACAATGAACCTGTGTGCGCGCGCGTGTGTGTGTGTTTAACATCATGTGTATGTTAGAGAGAGCGACACATCGACCTACTCCTACAGGGAGATGGTGTGTAGTGTACGATTTAGCCGCGAGAGGCGGTGCATCCTCTTGTTTCTGGGCGTCCGGTCGGGACAGGCAGACAGCTTCCACGCCCGCTCCTGACTAGCCTGGCCCACCCAAAGCCCCTCCATCGCCCACGCGCTCTTCCCGCCCGAAACTGTCAGCGCCGCTCCAAAGAATCGGTGCCGCATTCATGCCAGGCCAGAGCGGACTCGACCTCTCACTGGCGCATGCGTTGAAGGGAGAAGCGGATTCAAGAGTGATGGTTGCTTCATCCGTCCAACTTATTGCTGGGTCTATGTGATTTGACGGCTCATTGGTCATTATTATTGAGGTGGTAGGACTGTTGGATGTCCCACACTTTCGGCGAAAGGAGGTACTACCAGATTACAATTTTCTCCATTCTTACAGCGGAGGAGTGCGAGAGCAGTGAAAACATGCAGGCTCAATGATTCCATGGCCCACCTCACACTATCACCAAATTTTCTGGACACCGTGCGACACCTAACTCTTTACATAGTACTAGTATAGTACGTACTGTAATTTATCAGCGAGATAAATTTGTACAATACTATGAAGCTTCCAGCTTATGTTTCATGTATCTTGCGTCCAAGGTGGCCCGTTGCAACATTTCATCAATACAAAGGAGACTAACATGCATCCTATTGCATCTCAATGATTGACAGATCATAGCCAATATGTACTCCCTCCGTTCCAAAATAAGTGTCTCAACTTTATGCAAACTTTAGTACAAAGTTGTACTACTACTAAAGTTGACACTTATTTTCGAACACAGACAGCTAAAAAAAAGATCCATGCAGTCCCTAGCCCTTGAACCATAAACCCTAACTAGGCTTTAATTTGTCCCAAGAAATGAAGTTTGCAACCCTTTGTCCATCGGATCATTTTGTGCAGTTTCACCAAAATCGAGATGAGCATCCCTGTGGCAAAGAAATTGAAGAAGCATGATTAGAATAAGATTACATGGACTAGTTGATGAGACATAAAATCATCACAAATACAGTACGTAGAAGCCAGTAGAGGTATGTGTCGGGCTAAGAAGTAGAGAAATATCCACATGGAGTGATGTGGGCAGCTGGAGCAGTGGTGCAAGCCGGCTGTAAAGGGAGTTGTACCTGAGGGAGGTCAGGACGTATCTCAACCTAGAGGAGGGCGGCGGGAGGCGGAAACTGCCCACCGCGGCAGTGAGCAAGGGACGAAGGCAACCTCACTGGCTTTGTGAGAGAGAATGGGCGGGACCCCTGAACGGCGTGCGACCGCATCTACACTAAGCATCCACCCCTTCCCCGGCGGACGTGATCCGCCGGGATGTTAGAGATGTGGCCATAGTCATTTTGTGTGAGAGAGTGTGAAGAGAGCAACCCCAGCAAGCAACCGTGTAGGCTCGTCCTGACTAGGTATATAGTGGAGCTGTTTCCTTTTCTCTCCATATGAACCTATTTATATTGCATACGTGCCACTTAATAAAAATATATATTTATAAATGACGCGGCACCTACTACTCATTCTCCTATAAACCTTGCGCATGGCATCACCAAAATATTAACCTTGCGATTGGCTCTTCGCCTCTTCGAGAAGTCGAGCAATA
Organism: Aegilops speltoides; assembly: GCA_021437245.1. NCBI lineage: Eukaryota > Viridiplantae > Streptophyta > Magnoliopsida > Poales > Poaceae > Aegilops > Aegilops speltoides. The sequence continues at coordinate 204,743,957 of CM038144.1, forward strand.
ATGGTACTGCAGTATATATCATTTTGGCTATATGAGACCGAATGAATTGTTGCACGTCCACCACGTGGGCGAGGGTCGAGGGGCGAGGGAGAGTGCGTACTATTACGTCCGTTTCAATATGGTGTCATGGGAAACGAACACCTATGGGGCAGGGCCCCTTTTCGGTCCGGCAGGGAGCGGAGGGCGCACGAAGAGCAGATCGAGGCGAAGCACGCGAGGGATTTTACCCAGCTTCGGAGCTCTCCGGAGAGATAAAACTCCTACTGCTGCTTTGTGTTTCTATTCTATTCTTGCTCGAGAGCGTGGGTGTGTTGTAGTTTCGAATGAGTCGAACCCCTTCTACGTACGCATGGGCCTCCTTTTATAGGTTAAAGGGGTCACCGATAGGTGGCAACGCAGAGAGGGGTAAAAAAGCAAAAATAGGGGTTGGTACAACCGCTATCAACAGTGCCCCCTACCTAACTCTGACGGTAGGGGACAAGGGCATTTAATGCCCGTCCGGTCGCCTAAACAGTGCAGGAAACGACCGTTAGGGGCGCCACCGATCGCCACGATGGCCTTCTCATCATCTCCACTTGCCACCTCGCACCGCTTGGCTGCACAGCTACTCGCCACGTGCACCAGGAACGATCCTGTGGCGACACGTCGTCGGACGCTACTGAGCGTGGCGCAGGTGGTAACCGCCGCGGCAAGCGCCTTGCCGCGGTCGCTGTCTTGTCGCACCCGCAAGCTTGTCGCTCACCGGGTCTCGCCGGGATGCGCGGTGCGTCGCGGCAAGTCTCTTGAAATGCCTTGGTTGGCCTTCCCGGCAAGCTCCTCTTGCCGGGGTCTTGTCCTTCCCGGCAAGCTCCTCTTGCCGGGGCTTTGTCTTCCCAGTTAAACACTTTGTTCTTGAATGGCATCAATAGGAATGGCGGAGGATCTTGGCGGACGCCCGGCAAGCCTTGCCGCGGGACGCTGCGACTGCCCGTGCACAAGTTCGGGATACTAAGGTACCCCTACTTTAGTACACCGACAGGAGCCCCCGGGCCTGGGCCATACACGGTGCCGAGCGCTGTTGGGTCAGGCCCAAAACAGGGCACGGGCACACGCGGCCTGGGTCCACACCAAATCTAACTCCGTATCCGCCGCACCCTCCCGTAACGGCACGCGTCAAACGCGGCGTCGTGGGAGAGGTCGTGGGCAATTCTTAAATCAAGAAAGGCGTAACGTTCGCCTCTCCCTTTTATAAGCAGAGGAAACAGGGGCCGTTCCCCCACCTTCGCCACTTGCGGTTTCTTCCTCAGAAAGCTCCGCCACTCCCCTCCGCTTCCCAAGCCGAAAGAGAGCAGCGCTCCGCCGCCCGTCGCCGCCGTTGCCCCCAACGCTTCCACGCTCCCCCACCGCTTCCGCCATGGCTCTGAAGACGGGCAAGAGCACGAAGTCGGCCGAGGCGTTGCGGCTTGAGGCGCTGCGCAAGGAGCGAGTGCTTCCCGAGCTCACCCCGGCGGCGCCATGGAGGAGTTCTACCTCTTCGGTCGACGGAGACACAGGCGATCCGCAAGACGCCGGTGCTCTCCGCTGAAGCTTCTACTCAAGCAAAGGCCAAAAGGGTACCATTTCTTTCCAGTGTTCTTCTACTGCGGGCTCTGCCCATCTTTTTCTGATTTCTTCTGTGATATCATGAATACCTACGGGTTTCATCTCCTTGACTTCACTCCCAACGCCGTTCTGACAATGGCGGTTTTCGCACATCTTTGCGAGAACTTCGTTGGTATCCACCCAAATGTTGCTCTTTTTCGCCACTATTTCATCCCCCGAGCCAAGAAAGGAGAGCCCTTAGCCGGCGGGATCGCCTGGATCTCACGAGTCGGCATGAAGGAGGTGTATCTGGAGGGGGAGCTCCACAACAAATGGGACGAGTGGAGGGCGGAGTGGTGTTGGATTGTTGACGCCAATCCGCAGCCATTCACCAACTTGCGCTGCACCCGGTAGTGCTTGGCGGTGATCGAGCGCTGTCACGGACGATGCCAAGCTAAAGATCGCCACCACCCGAATCCTGCGCGCTCGGGCTTGCCAGCTCACGGTAGGGGCCGTTGGCGCGATTTCGCCTTCGTCGCGCTCGACCCTCTGCGAGAGAGGAGGAGGCCCGCCTGGCTGTTTGGCGGCCCGGCGGATATCATGAGGCTACGTCCAGGCCTCAACTTCAACTTCACAGTTCTGGAGCTTGACGGGATGCTCAAGGAGCTGTTCAAGCATGACGCCAACCATCCGAAGTGGTTCAGGCTGCCGCAGGGCGTCATCCCACTGTGTAACAACTCCCAGCGTGATCGCATCCGTGCAATGATGCCGGAGTGAGACTCGCACGAGATTATCCCAACTTGGATGGAGCCTGCCGACGATGTCGTGGGGCAATTCTTTGACGGCTTGGCGGAGGTAGCAGTCCGCGCCGACGAGCAGAGGCTCCTCACCCGCGACACCACCGACGACGAGATGCGGTACATCGCCACGGGGCGAAGAGCGGCGGCCGCGCCGGGTGAGTTTGGCTTCACGTTGGAGGAGGCAGAGGCGGCCGAGGCGGCAAGCCTTGCCGACCGAGAGGACCTTGGCGGGGAGGTCGCTGGCGAGGAGGAGCCCGAAGCCGAGGCAAGCGAGCCTGCCGGGGGCGCAAGTGGCCAACAATCTTCAAGCAGCTTGCGCAGCGGGGCCCTGGCGCAGCCCCAGCTCAAAGAAGGAGGCGCTTCGCAGGCGGAGACACAACAGGCGGCAGACGGGCTAACAGCCGCAGCGCCGCGGGGCACGCTCCACCGCGGCAAGTACCGTTACCGCGGGAGCCTCTCATGCTGCGCCGGCAACTGGGGCTGGGTCTTCTTGAGCCGCCACGCCTGATCCTGCCGCAGCCCCCGACAAACGTCCGAGGGAGCCTACTCCTCCGCCACACCGCGCAGAAAGGGTACCAGACTTCGACCTCTCCGCGCTGAGCTCCGACGAGGAGGAAGAGGAGGAGTAAGACTTTTTCTTTGCTGTACTTGTATTTCTTCAATTTTTGTTGTTTCTTGTCTTGCATCTGACCTGCTTCCCTCTGAACCTCGTTCCATTTCAGGACTCTGGCCGAGAGAGCGGCGAAGAGCGCCAAGGTCCCCGTGGTTGTCATTGAGGACGATCCTGCTGTGATGGCAGAGGACACGTCCGAGACTACCTTGACGGACCCGATACCATCCCCTCGAAGCAGCCCCCAGCATAGCCCCCAGCGTAAGTGTTTGGTTCACTTCCCGTTGTGGGGCGCGCATGGGTGCTTTTTCTTTTGCTGGCATCTTGATTGTTGATTTATTTGTGTAGGAGCAGAACAGGCTCATCAGGAGCAAGCAGAAGCCGCCCCGGAGGTGCTGTCTGCTTCGACTACGCCGCCAAGGGGCGATTCCCCAACAAGGGAGCGCTCCCTAGCAAGGGAGAGGTCCCCGGCAAGGGACGGAACCAGTGAGCCTTCGGTGGTGGAGCCCATGGCCACAGAGCCCAGCACAGGTAACCCTTCTTGTCGGAAATCTTCCCTTGGGTTCTTCTTCTGATCTTCTTTTTGGATCTTTGCTTGACTTTTCCTTTCTCTTCCTGTCCTCAGATCCCCCTCTCACAGACCCGATGGAGACTGAGGCCACCGGCGAGGAAGACGCACGCGGCAACACTGAAGACGCCGCCGACAAGGAAGAGGCCGGCGCTGATGAACCCGCCGACGAAGAAGCCGCCAAGGCTGCTGGCGCAGGAGCTGGCGAGGGGTCTGGCAATCGCACTGACGACCCCGAGGGTGCAGGAGCGCAAGGCTCTACACTGACCGCCGACCCCTCCACCGCTAATGCAGCGCCGGGCTCCGAGGAGCCCCAGCCAGGCGCCTACTTGAAGGCCGGCGAGGGTGTCTACATCAAGCTTCCCTGGGCGTCGACCTCCAGGGCGCCGGTCGAAGGAGAGGAGTTTGACGGGGAAGTACTCGCCTCTGCTGGGCTGGCAGTGGTTGACGCGCCAAGCAGCAGCAGCGGCGAGTCCTAGGAGGAGCAGTTGCTCCGGAAGTTGGTGTCACTCTACCGCGCCCGGCAAGCGAAGCTAGAGTCCCGGGAAGCGCTTGTCGCGCGGGCGGGAGTTGACATAGAGAAGCATGCGGAGGAGCTCCAGAGCCGCAACCAAGAGGCCCTCCGGTCTATTGCCGAGGAGAGGGCGCAACTTGTGGAGGCGAAGAAGGCGTTCATCCTAGAAAAGGCTGAAGCCGAGGAGCAGCAGAGGCTCGCTGCCGAGGAGTTGTCCAGGCGGGAAGGCGAACTGACGCAGAAAAAGGTTAATCTGGACAACCACGAGGAGGAGCTCGCCGCTCGGGAGCAATCACTTGGCGGGGCGCTTAAGTAGGCGAAGGATGCTGCCGCGGCGGCCGAGGCCGCCAAGAAGGAATTGGAAGTGAAGGTGACGCAACTGGAGGCTGACATGAAAGGGAAGAGTGAGGAGCTTGCCGCAATCCAGCGCGAACGTGAGAAGGATGCCCTTGCCCATGGCGATCTGCAAGTTCAACTTGCCGACAAGATCAAGGAACTGAACGCCGCCAAGGACTCAAGCGCTGATCTGGAGCTGAAGCTGGCCACACTGACAGAGACGCTGGATGGCGCCAAGAAGCGCGAGGATGACTTGAAGAAAGAGATCAAGGGCAACGAGGAGCTGCTGACGAGGGCCGCCGAGACTCGGAACACCTTCAAGGCTACGGTGGAGCTCTGGACGGAGGGCCTCGTCAACATTGCTGCAACCATCGACGAGGAGCTGGCGCAACTGGACTTGGCGGGCTTCGGGTACTCCACTGACGAGAATCTCCAGCCCAGCGCCAAGCTTACTCTTTTCTTCAAGGGTGTGGCGACGGCCCTCCAGCAACTCCGGGAAAGGATCCCAAAGAAGCTGGCGGACGATTCGCGTGCAATCTGTGCCAAGGTCTTGGAGAAGGTGTTGGTGAAGATACTCTTCCGCAATCCGGGCCTCGACCTCACCCGCGTCCTCAAGAAACTGCCGGCGGGTGCTGATCTTGAAGAGCTCAAAGCCATTGTCGCACCCATTGTGGACAAGGTGAATGAAGTCAGGAGGATCGACGGCGAGCGCGTGGACTAGGCCACCCTTCTTCTCCTTTCCTGGTCGCTGTTATTTAAGTTATGAAAACAATTTAGTGCCGCAACAAGTTACCTTTGTAATATAACTTTATTCTGGGCAATGCTTGCTATGCTATCTCCTTTACTTGATTCCTTTCTTTGTATGTTTTTACCCTACGCTTTTAGGGAACTTGCCGGCGCGGGCACGCTTGCCGCAAGTGCTGAGTACGGAACGTCAGCAGCCCGCTGGCGGTGCCGGCTCCGACAAGAAACCCTGCCGCAACTAGTTGCAGCACACTTAAGTTGTTGAGCGGACTCGAAACAAAGTAAGGGCGCAACTAGCTACGAGGAGGTTCCTCCGCGCACAGGTTTTCCATACAAAACATGGTCGTTCAAGGAATATAGCTTAAAATTTTAAAAACTGATCATGCTCAGACTTTGGCAACTTAGCTTTTCTGTCGTCTGTGTCCCGGCAAGGCTATACTTCTTTGAACGACGCCTGGTCCACACCTTTATCCTCTCCTCCCCCCCCCCCGTGAACTTGTGGGCGAAGGAACCTTCTTTTTGAGAAAAAAGAAAGAAGAGAAAATAATGATATGGAGCCTTAAGGCTCGTTACTGCTGACCGGGGGCAAGTGCTGCACAAAGCGTCAGACAATACATGCAAAAAAAAAAAAGAAAAGGCATGAAATTTGACATGTACTGAGCATACGATCTTTATTTATGCACGGGATCTGCGCCCGGCTTTGTACAAAGGGTTACATGCAACAGCGGCAAGGCTTGTACAAAAGGTGGTTGCCGGAATAGCAGGTTCCGACAACCGCGCCTTAGGGGTAAAGCTTACGAAGATGCTCTATGTTCTAGGAGTTGCTCACCGGAAAGCCATCTTCGGTCTCAAGGCGGACAGCGCCAGGCCTAGTGACTCGTTTCACCCGATAAGGGCCTTCCCACTTTGGCGTCAACTTGTTGGAATTCTTGGCGGATTGAACGCGCCGAAGAACAAGGTCGCCTTCCTCGAAGCTTCTGGCATTAACTTTGCGGCTATGGTAGCGACGCAAAGCTTGCTGGTAGCGAGCAGCTCGTACAGCGGCCTGAAGACGATCTTCCTCGAGGAGCAGCGCGTCATCTTGCCGCAGCTGCTTTTGCTCAAGCTCATCGTAAGCGAGCACTCGAGGCGATCCGTATGCGAGTTCCGTGGGGAGAACTGCCTCCGCTCTGTAGACGAGAGCAAAGGTGTCCGCCGCTGGCTCGATTCGGCCGCGTCCGATCGACCAAAGAACCACCGTAGCTCCTCGATCCAGTTTCTTACGACTTGTGCAGCCTCGCCGAAAGTCTGGTCTTGAGTCCGCGCAGCACTTCAGCGTTGCCCTCTCCGCTTGACCGCTGCTTCTCGGATGAGCAATGAAGTTTAAGCATATCTTGGTGCCAAGATCTTGGACGTACTGCATGAAGGTGCGGCTCGTGAATTGTGTGCCGTTGTCGGTAATGATTCTGTTAGGGACTCCGAAACGGCAAACAATCGACCAAGAACTTGATCGCCGACCGGCTGTCACCTTCCTCATCGCTTCCACTTCCGCCACTTTGTGAACTTGTCGATTGCCACATACAAGTACTCAAAGCCCCGACAGCTCGGGAAAGGGGCCGAGGATGTCGAGCCCCTGCACCGAAAATGGCGGGATAAAGGGATCGTCTGGAGAGCTTGAGCTGGTTGATGTATCTCGCTGGAGTGGAACTCGCACGCTTCACACTTGGTTACTTGTGCGGTTGCATCCCGGAGGGCTGTCGGCGAAAAGAAACCTTGCGGAAGGCTTTTGCGGCAAGTGCTCTTGCACCAATGTGGTGACCACATATGCCTCCGTGTATCTCCGCCAACAGCTCTCGCCCTTCTTCCCGGAAATGCACTTCAATTTCACTCCGTTGAATCTTCTTACATGACAAAGATGTCATCGACAAACCTGGTACATACTTGATTGCCGGGCTACTCTCTCCGCTTCTTCTTGTTCTTCGGAAGTTCTCCTGCTTGAAGGAAATGGACGATCTCTCTTTGTGCCCATGCCGGAGCTTGTGGCTCAACGACAAGGACTAAAGGCGCAAATCTTTGTTAAGGGAACATCTGCTTCCACGGCAAGAATCTGCGATTCAGCTGGAGCGTGATGCTCCCCAGCAAGCGTGTCGGGACACAACTTGTCGGGAGCGCTCGCTTCAACGAAACAAACCCTAGGGCTTGTCGGAGCAGATCGCCTCAAGACTCTTTGTGTTGATCTTGGGGACCTTCTTGACGGCAGCTTCGGGAGCTCACGAAAGTAGTCGCCAAGAACCAACTTCCTCTTCTTGCTCTGTCCAATTGATGGTGTTACGATGGTTGAGTCAGCTTGAGCACAAAAATTCCTGGTTCCATTGTGTAACTTGAGTGCGGCGCGACTTTGACAGCCGTCTGCAATGTCGTTCGAGCTCTCGAACGTGTTCCATCCGCAGCCATCAAAATGTTCTTCTAGCATCCTCACTTCATCAATGTAGGCTTCCATCAACGGACTTTGATAATCTTTGTTCACTTGACGGACGACAAGCTGCGAGTCACCCCTGACAATAAGCTTCTTGATCCCAAGGTCCGCGACAATCCTGAGTCCGCAAGCAAGCCTTCATACTCTGCAGATTGTTTGTTGCTTGCTCCTTGGGAAAGTGCATCCGACCACGACTTGAGGTGCTCTCCGTGGGTGCGACAAGTAGTACGCCCAGACCGCGCTTTGCAGCGAGAAGGCACCATCAAAGTACATGATCCATTCTTTGCTCGCTTCCTTGACGGGATGCTCGTCTCGAGTTTCTTCATCGTGTTGGCGCCCATTCTGCTATGAATTCTGCCAATGCTCGGCTCGATAGTTGAGGTACCTCAAACTTGAGGCCAAATCTTGTCAATTCCAAAGGCCCACTCGACAATCCTGCCTGTTGCTTCTGGATTTTGCAATATCCTCTTCAACGGAAAGCGAGTGACAACTGTGATCTCATGTGCTTGAAAGTAATGGCGCAGCTTCCTTGAGGCCATGAGAAGGCCGAAAAGCAACTTCTGCACTCCAGAGTACCTTGACCTAGCCCCCTGTAGAAGGGAACTGACAAAATAAACTGGGCGCTGCACCATCTTCTTTTGTTTCTCTTCCTGTGGCTGCACAGATTCATCCTTGTCGGGACCAGAGCTTGCCGGAGAAGCCCCCTGCTTGTCGCTGGACTCGCTTGTCGTGGTTGCTGGCTCATCATCCGCCTCCCTTTCTGCTACTAACGCAGCACTAACCACTTGATTGGTTGCCGCCAGATATAGCAACAACTTCTCTTGTGGCCTAGGTGCGACAAGTATTAGAGTGGAGGACAGGTATCTCTTCAAGTCTTGCAGCGCAGCCTCCGCTTCCGGAGTCCATTTCATTGGTCCCGCCTTTTTCAAAATTTTGAAAAATGGCAGGGCGCGCTCAGCAGACTTAGAGATGAACCTACTGAGAGCAGCAACACAGCCGGCAAGCCTTCGCACATCATTGACGCGCTTCGGTGCTTCGATCTGTTCAATGGCCTTGATCTTGTTGGGATTGGCTTCGATCCCCCGCTGAGATACAAAGAATCCGAGAAGCTTGCCGGAAGGAACTCCAAACACGCACTTCTCGGGATTCAACTTGAGATTGATCTTGCGCAGACTTGCGAAAGTCTCGTCTAAATCTTGGATCAAAGTTTCTTTGTCCTTGCTCTTGACCACTATGTCATCCATGTAAGCTTCTACATTTCTATGTAACTGTGGCTCAAAAGCATGACTGACTACTCTTGCAAACATTGAACCAGCATTCTTTAGTCCGAAAGGCATCCGTACAAAGCAGTACGTGCCACATGGAGTAATGAATGCGGTCTTCTCTTCAGCTTCTTCTGCCGTGAAGATCTGATGATATCCAGAGTATGCTTCAAGAAATGAAAGCAAATCACATCCTGCTGTGGAGTCGACAATCTGGTCAATGCGCGGCAAGGAAATGGATCTTTGGGACAAGCTTTATTAACATCGTGAAGTCAATACAAAGCCTCCACTTCCCGCTCGCCTTTGGCGCATCGACTACGGATTGGCTAACCATGTTGGATGGAGTACTCCTCTGACAAGGCCCGCCGCTTCCAACTTCTTGATCTCCTCTCGCAATGAACTCTTGGCGCTCCACTACTTGTTTTTCGACTCTCGCTTGACGGCCGCCGCGATGAGGACAGACGGCAAGGTGGTGCTCAATTACTTTCCTGGGAACACCGGGGATGTCAGATGGTTGCCATGCAAACACATCGACATTTGCCCGCAGGAACGCAACGAGCGCGCTTTCCTATTTAGGGTCAAGCGTGGCACTGATGGTGAAGGTACCACCAGTGCCGTCCTCCTTGGCGGCCACTTTCTTGGTTTCTGGTGAGGCTGTCTTTGCCTTCTTGCACTTGCCGGTGGAGCTCGATGGTGCGTCCTTGACGGTAGCGCAGCGCTCCGAAGAGGTGCGCTTGCCGGAGTGGGCATCAGAGCTACTCTTGCCGGACTTGGTCTTCTTCTCCCCGGAGCTTCGGGCGGCAAGTGGTTTTGCGCTCGCCACGGCCGCGCTTCCGGTAGATCTTATCGGTACAGATAAGTGCATCTTTCTTGTCGCCAGGGACAGAAATAACACTTATCGGACCAGGCATCTTAAGCACGTTATAGGCGTAGTGAGAGGCTGCCCTGAACTTGGCGAGCGCTGGTCGGCCAAGTATCCCATTGTATGGCAATGGGAAATCAGCCACGTCAAAGGTGACCTTCTCTGTCCTGAAGTTCAGCTCGCCGCCAAATGTCACTGGCAGTGTAATCTTTCCCTTCGGCTTGCTCCTTCCCGGATTTATTCCTTGAAAGGTACCAGTCTCTTCGAGCTCGCTGTCGGGGATCTGGAGTTTCTTGAGCACCGCGGAAGAGATCAGATTCAGGCCGGCCCCGCCGTCAACCAGCATCTTCGTGACCTTGAGGTTCCGGATTGTTGGCGAAACCAACATCGGCAAGCACCCGACCGCAGTTATGCAATCAGGATGATCCTCAACATCAAAGATGATGGGTGTGCTGGACCACTTCAGGGGCTTGCGCGACTCAACAGACGGTTCCGCTGCATTTACTTCCCGCACCCACTGTTTGAGTTGGCGGTGCGAGGTATGTAGAGAGGCACCGCCGTCGACGCACAAAACCTCCGTTGCCTTCTGAAACTCCTGCTCGTCGGCTTCATCCTCATCCATCTCTTCATCTTCGTCCTCATCCTCGTCCTTGTCGGGGCCGAGGGGAGGCCTGTCTCCTTGCCGCTGCTTGGCCTTGCCGCGGCGCCCTCCCCGGGCGGGACGCTTCTTGCCGGATCCTCCCCCACCTTCCTGGGCCTTCTCCTTGTCGTGGCGCTCGTACTCAGCTTTCTGCAGTTCTACAAGCTGCTCAACCTTCTTGCAGGCCTGGAGGTCATGGCCCTTGGTGCGTGGATCTTGCAAGATCGCTTGTCGGAGCCGCCCCGCTTGTCGGCCGCCACCACAGCCTCGCCGAGTCACCAGCTTTGGCCTTCTCGGCGCCACCTCCGTTGCCGGACTGCTCAACAACTAGCACATCCTTGATTTCCTTTTTCGTTATTCCGCCCCGGTTCTTCTTTGCCGGGCGGCATCCTCACCGCCGCACCCTTCGCTCCTGCGTTCTCTCCGAGGAGTTTCTCCTCCTCAAAGACGTGCACACTTGTCGCCGAGCATATAGCTCGCCGACATCTCCAATTTTGCACATCGCCATCTCCTCTCCTCATCCTGCGTTACGTGACGCTCGATGGAACACGCCGATAACCGCGCAGGGTGGACGCTCGGGATGTTGCGCGCACACTGGCTGAATCTCTGTATGTACTTGCGCAGGGTTCTCCTTCTTTTCGGGCGAAGCAGATGAAGATCGCTCTCTGGCCATGGGGTTTGTGGTCGCCCGTGAAGGCGCCAACAAACCGATGGCACAGTCCGCCCACGAAGAGATGGAGTTGTCCGCAAGTGCATGAGCCAAGATCTCGACGTTGGGCTTGAGCACCAGCGGAAGTAGTTGGCGAGGATCTTCTCGTTCGCGCCCCCGCAGCTCGCACCGCGATGGTGTAGACGCCGAGGAACTCCGACGGATGTATCCTACCATTGTACTTTCGGCACGCGTCGCTTGAAGTTCTTGGTATCGCCATCGACATGCCGCAGCTCACAGGTGAACGAGGGCAACCTATCACAGACGCAAGTCGCTCGTTCTTCGGGCGATGCATATCAACATGGGCCCAGCGCTGGTCCGACCGACGCCGCTTCTCTTGGCGCGATGCGTAGTACGAAGCGTCTTCGTGTCGCCGTTTTGGAGAACTTGGCACTGATCGCGATGAGCTCGCGGGTCCGACGACGCGGTAGAATCGGTGTCGAGGTTAGCCCGGCGAGTCGGCGATCTTGGCCTTCGGGGCGGGGAGTGCACGGTGGTGGCACCCCCTGCAGTCTTGTCGGCGTCGGCTTGCGCCTGAGCGTCTTGCCGGGGCTTCGATGTGCTCGGTTGCCGGGGCTTGTCGCCGCTAAGCGGCCGACGAGGCTCGATGGTGGCCTCCGCCGCCGATCTTGTCTCGCGCCGAGGGTAAATTAGAAGCAGTTGGGCTCGGGCCAGCGCTTCCTCTGGAGTCTTGGGCGGTGGCGGCGAACGACACGAGGAGCGAGATATGCTCAGACTTCTAACAGTGTTAGAAGGAGCAACATCTCGTCCAGGTGACCGTACCGCGCTCGTGCCAACATGTTGGCATGCATGTTGGCCTTGAGCGTACCGCGATCCACCAGCTCGGCCTTGCTCCAACGCGAGTACGGTGCTAGGTGCACCATGGCGTTGTCGATCCTGCACCTCCTGGGAGGGGTGCGGTGTATGTACAGACGCCAAGCTTATGGGCCTTGTCCTTGACCCGTGACGATGTGAGTCCCCTGCCGACACCGCTGTTCGTCGCGGCGTCTACCCCACCGCCTGCCTGCTCCGGTGGCGGTGGGATCGACGCGGACAGACCAGCCACCTTCGATGTCTTCTTCTTCGGTGGCATGTCGATGAAGATGTTGATGTAGCGCGCACGAACACCGAATCAGGTTCGCGCAACCTCGACGCACCCCTACCTGGCGCGCCAAAGATGTCGTGGGAAACGAACATCTATGGGGCAGGGCCCATTTTCGGTCCGGCAGGGAGCGGAGGGCGCACGAAGAGCAGATCGAGGCGAAGCACGCGAGGGATTTTACCCGGCTTCGGAGCTCTCCGGAGAGATAAAACTCCTACTGCTGCTTTGTGTTTCTGTTCTGTTCTTGCTCGAGAGCGTGGGTGTGTTGTAGTTTCGAATGAGTCGAACCCCTTCTACGTGCGCATGGGCCTCCTTTTATAGGTTAAAGGGGTCACCGATAGGTGGCAACGCAGAGGGGTAAAAAAGTAAAAATAGGGGTTGGTACAACCGCTATCAACAAGGTTTCTACCTAACTCGACGGCAGGGGACAAGGGCATTTAATGCCCGTCCCGGTCGCCTAAACAAAGGCAGAAACAACCATTAGGGGCGCCACCGATCGCCACGATGGCCTTTCGTCATCTCCACTTGCCACCGCACCGCTTGGCTGCACAGCCTACCGCCACGCACCAGAACGATCTGCATGGCGACACGCCGCCGGACGCTACCGAGCGTGGGCGCAGAGTGGTAACCGCCGCTGCAAGCGCTTTGCCATGTCGCTGTCTTGTCGCACCCGCAAGCTTGTCGCTCGCCGGGTCTCGCCGGGACGCGCGGTGCATCGCGGCAAGCCTCTTGAAATGCCTTGGTTGGCCTTGCCGACATGCTCCTCTTGCCGGGGTCTTGTCCTTCCCGGCAAGCTCCTCTTGCCGGGGCTCTGTCTTCCCAGTTAAACACTTTGTTCTTGAATGGCATCAATAGGAATGGCGGAGGATCTTGGCGAACGCCCGGCAAGCCTTGCCGCGGGACGCTGCGACTGCCCGTGCACAAGTTCGGGATACTAAGGTACCCCTACTTTAGTACACCGACATATGGAATACATACGGAGCACAATGAGTGAATCTACACTCTAAAATACATCTATATACATCAGTGTTTGGAGTATGTACTAGTAGTTCATATTGAAATCTACTAAAGGACATACTATATTCCAACCAATATGATAATCTCTCTAACCAAGGTAGGGACGAGGAGTAAACGGAGGGAGTAGTAAAAATTTCTCCTCGTCCTGCGAGCCACCACGCGCGTGGACGAGGGAGCGGGCGTAAGGCGTATAGTACTAGTAAGCAAGCTTCACCTCATCCTGCGAGCCACCATGCCCGTGGGCGGGGGAGACGGCATACTAAGCAAGCTTCTCCTCGTTTTGCGAGTTGACGGGACACATCAAAAGTACTCCAGTGTATAGAGACTTGCCTCTAAGGTAGGTCCCACAGGGTTTGCCTGTTTTTTAACATAACGCGTCACGTCGCAATTTGTTTGTTCACCCATGGTAGACGATCCTCCCTCCATCAAGTGGACAACCAGTACACGTGTCAAATTACCACGTGGGCTGCCTTTTCGTACATAATGAGCTCCACCGTGTCCCGCGCGGGTGTGGTTGGGAAAGAGACGAGAGTACGTGCGCCGTGCGTGCGCCTCTTCTCTTTGTGCACGTCCCCCACCTACGTGGGTGTGTGTGAGAGAGGTACAAACCTAGAAAGATTGCTTGTGCATTCTTAAGTTTTTTTTGTTTGGGGGGCGTGTGATTTCGTGAATGTATTCATGGGAATATGTGTCGATGACATCTCAATCAAAATTTTGCATGCAATGTGTGTGAAACAGAGGCCTATCCATATCATATACAGAGGGTCGGGCGATCCACGATAAGAGAGGGAGGGGTCATAGATATCGATAGAGCCGAAGAGAGGATCAATTGGGTGGGTGCGAGATCGATGAAGAGAGCCATCGAAATTGTGTGTGTGTGTGTGTGTGTGTGTGTGTGTGTGTGTGTGTGTGTGCAAGTCAAAGATATAGGGTGACTAAACTACCGGAACGTCAGAGGGCACATGTCAAGTTTGTGTGTGGCAGGGAGACATGAGTAGAGCGCTCGATGTATCGGTGTGTGTGTGTGGGGGGGGAGGGGGAGGCAGAGGCCTAACTATAGAGGTAGAACTCGTATATGTGTTGAGAAGGAGAGACCCATCTATGTCTTGAGGGAGATCGGTCAACATCCATAGATAACTGAAGGACGGGAAATAGGACGGGAGAGAGAGAGAGAAAGAGAGAGAGAGAGGAGAGGGAGGGTGAGGGTGAGGGGTAGAGTGTTGGATGGGTGATGGAGTTGCTTCTTGAAGATGGTGGGAGTGGCCTACTAGACAAACTGAGGGTAGAACTTTAATATTATCAATAAGAGTGGGGATGTGTTTCTGTGTGTGCCTATGCGTGATAGATCTGCCGGGACGCATGCATGGATGATGAAGGGGAACCATGTGTTTGGTAAGCAGATCGGTAGATAAATTGTTGTTTGTCGGAGGAAGCGAGAGACATACTAATGAGGTAGATCGATCGACGCATGGGGAAAAACGAGTTATAAGGACCTAGCTAGCTATATGTATAGCGGGAGAACAGTCGGTGTACATCCATTTGTTAGAGGCAAATAAGGCCCAGCTAGATGGATAGACAGAGGGAATGGAGCTAGGAGGTGGTGCGAGAGGCTGAGCTACTAGCTAGGTAGGTGGAGGAGTGTGCGATTGTGAGATCGATGAAAAGAGGGGCGAGAGTTTACACGTGTGTGGGACTGTATGAGAGACACGAGGCATGGACATAGAAAGGAGGAGATGGAAGGTGCGTTTGTATGTTGTAGGCACACATCGCTGCAGAGGTTTATCGATTAGTGTGTGTCAGAAAGGAGTTGTGGAGACTATGGGCAAACGACCTAAAGAAAAAAAATGAATGTGTGCGATGGATAGAACGCTGAGGGTGGGGGAGGGTGAGGAGGGCATGTGCATGCACGAGAGATATTTAGTGCTAGCTACAATGGTTAGAGGATTGTGTGGGTGTAAGAGACTAACAAAGATCATAATTTGATATGAAAGTGGATTCATATATTTGAATAGGAGATCATAGTGTTATAAACATATGTACGATGAATATAGCGGTGATATGCTTGCTGTGGTTTTGCACATGTTATACCATAATGTGATAATGCATGGCATTTGCAACTCACAGCTAAATGTCGAACAATCTAAACCATACTATACATCGAACAATCTCACATTTTATTTGAATTTTTGATAATGTGTGGTGTTTGCAGCTTACAACTAAATATCGAACAATCTAAACAATACTATATATTGAACAATCTCACATTTTATTTGAATTTGTGGTAATGTGTGGTGTTTGTAACTCACATCTAAATACTTGTAGCCATAGGGGGCGGGGCACCATACATTATATGATAAACACATTATACATATGAGACATGGTTTAGATTATGAAGATCTAGCTAGAGCTTGAAATGTACTGTGATTTGAAATCAACATAAAGTGGATTCAAAAAATCGAGTTTGAGTTCATATAGTACACATAGTTCATATCTAACTCGAGAGTAATCATGTGGTGTGCTATGAAGATAATACACAAACGATGATTTAACTTGACAATAATGATGACTATAGATCTTTTTAAAATAGAGAAACGAATTCAAATGGTTTGACTTCACAACATCATTATTGTAGATCTTATTCAAATAGAGAAACAAATTCAAATTTAGTTCATATTGAAGCGGTAGTATATACGTTTGTAATGCACTAAAACGTTCATTTGAGTAGTAGGTTGCATGCATTATACACGTAGCGAAATATTTTAATTGGACATAACATGAATTCAAAGTTTTGAATGACATTTGTAGTGCGAATTGATTTGGTACAGTACACTGGACTAGACTCTCTTGTGTGCTGCGAATTGATTTTTTTCATTGACGGAAGTGCAAATTTATTTGGTACAGTACACGTTAGGCTTGTCTGGAAATTTCAACTCATGCCTTGTTAGCCCGAAATATTTAAGATATATCTTTGTCTCATTGTGCTCCAACAACTCCCTCCATCTCAACCCGCGCCTTGCTATTCCAAAATTAGAACGCGCGCGAAAACTCCCACCTCCTGTGAAATCCCGACACGTGAAATGCCCGTGATACCCATGAACCGAATGAACCGCCTCAAATCGGTGGGGGTACTTTCATAACTTACCCCACATTTCGGACAAGCGCGTCCCTAAGCCATGGTTACGCACTCCCATCCCATCCGCCCACCCATTCATACACCGAGGCGGCGAAAACCTGCGAATCCCCACACCCTCCTCTGTCCGCCATCCAGCCGGAGCCTCTTCCCTGACAATGTCGTCCACAGCAACACCTCAACGTACCTCATCAACCGTACCGGATGAGTATCCACCGTCGATCTCGTCGTCCCGCCGGTTCAGCCACCCCGTCCCCCACCTCCAAGGAGTTGCCCTGACGTTCCCCTCGTCTTTCGCACCACCTCCATTCGCACACCGCCGTCTTCACCTGCACCACCGAAAGAGCAGCATCACCACCATTTCCTCGGATGAAGCTGTGGCCTAATCGGCGCCACCAAAGAGGTTGTATACTAATCACCACATTTTCTTATTGATTCGATCTCATGGTGCTGCCGGCGCTCGGTCCCGAGCCGACACGACGCGGCTCCATCCACGGTGGCGTCGCCTTGCCACTTCCTCCGCGGAGTCGCTCCCTCGGTGGTGACGTCTATATCAGTAGGAGCTGCTGCTGCTTTTGCTCTCGCTCGCGCTGCTACTTTGCTCTTGCTCTCGGTCCCCTGCCTGGTCTGCTCTTGCTATTGCTCTTGCTCTTGCTCACGCTGCTGCTCTCGTTGTTGCTCTTGCTTGCGATGCTGCTTCGATTTAGCTACACTTTAGTCGACTGAATCGACTTTCGGCGATCGATTTTGAGGGTGGGGGGCTCACGGGTTAAGGAAGAACCAGCCGCAGTGGGGAGGGGGATTGCTGAAGAGGTACCCCACTATCTATCTTAGGGTTCAGGGTGGGGGCAATGGTCACCGACGGTGGTGGGGTGGTGGCGTGGGGATCGCCGGAGAAAAAGCTCGCCATGGGGGGGGACTAGAGGGATGGCGGCGGCGGCGGCGAGGAGTGGTTTCGGGGCGGGTGGGGCGGCGCACCGCTTGCCACGGGCGGCGGGGGGCGGCTGTTTGGCCGGTGGTGGCTGGCGGCTCAGGGGGGTGGAGGTTGAAGATGAACTGCAGGCCCTTGATTTCGTATCCAACGGCTGGAAAATCGACTGGCCAGAGATGAAAAAGTCAGTCGACTGACGTGTAGCCTCACCTCTAGTGCATTTAGTTTTGACAGTAAAATTCAGTTTCGACAACAAAATTCAGTTTTGATAGTTAAGTTCAGTTTTGTCAATTAAATTCACTTTCGACAGTTAAGTTCAGAGATGAGTGGCTGATGTATTTTACATCTAGCACTTTGTGGTTATGTATTTTATGTCATCTATTGGATATTCTATTAGAATTCCACTCAGGTTAACTTGTCTCTCCTATCTTGCTTCAGCCTCGGCATCGTAGAACTCACGAAACTGCTCCAACGACGAAACCCTCCATCATAGTGGAGGAGTACCCCGGGCTCCATCTCAAGATGCCTAAGATCTTCTTCCCCTCCCCCAACAGCCAAGTCAGCCGGATCATCCTCACCGACCAACCCAATCACGATGAGATCGACATGGCTTCGCCAAAGAGGTTGTACACTTGTTGCATCTCTTTTTTACTCTTCATGTTATGTATATATTGTCCACGGAGCACAAGCAGTAAGGTGAAATATGATTAGTTTCTCCTACTATATGACAAGTAGTGAGGTACCAGGCAACTTAGCTATCCGTGATGGACTCTCTTTAATGCCATCATTATTTATCTCTACGCGTTTGAGCTGCACATTTGTCGATGGGCCTGGGAGTTGAGCTATTAGGGCAGTGGCCTGGGTCCAAAGTAGTAGAAGTAGCACAAAAACATTTTTTGAGTGTAGGCTTTTCCTTGCTCAAGCCTGCCTACTAGAATTGCTAGTGCTTGAAAGGAAAAGTGAAGGAAAAACATAGGAATTGAAAAGTTTCCTATGGTACTACTATTCATGCATTTGGTTCAAAGGAATGGAGCAAAGGAAAACTATAGGATTTTTTCCTTTAGTGTCTCCTTGAAAGAAAAACCGTAGGAAATTTAATATCCACTTTTCCTCCTTTTCAAATTCCTATTAATGAAGCACAAGACTAAGAGATAGTAGCATAATAGCATTATAACCGTACATTTTTCTTGTGGTTTGACTTAATCTCACCATGCTTCTTTACATCCTGTGATCTTCCATTTCTTGTGAACCAAACACCCAAATTGGCAGAAATCCCGTGTTTTTAAATTCTTTGTTTTGCACATGCATTCCTATCCTATTACTGTGTATTTCCTATCCCTGCGTTGTTAGAATCCTCCAATTCAAACGAGCCCTTACAGAATTACTTCTCTTACAAATACTTGTCAAAGAAAACCTTGCATGGTTTGTCCCGCTCCCGCTGCATCGTCGTCCACCCTAACTCAGCTGCTCCAACGTCAGAAGGGTCTCACACAGCAAGGACCTGGCCTCCAGACTATCTTTTGCCACCTCAGATCTTCTTCCCCGCTGCCGACAGCCATGAAAACTGCATTACCATCATCAACCGAGCAGATGACCTCGAGGACTACACGGGTCCGCAAGAGAGGTCACACTCTTTCGTGTCTACTTACGTTATGCATCACTTAATATTACATGCTACTTTATCGTCCTGTTCACCGAGTAGATTTTGAGTCAGCTCCAAACTAATGGTCAAACTTGAGTTTTTAAATGGTTGTGGGGTACATCTCGGGGACGCAATCAATAGTATCTATCTACTATCTGGTTAATCTCTGGTGTCGACTCTGAGTTTCATGTTGGGTGGGAAACAAACAGTAAAGAAGCCATTATCTGTATTTTTTAACTGAAGCCATTATCTGCCTGATATCATTGGTTTTGGCTCTATCCGCAGGTTGCTACCATCACTCTGGATTTCTTCATGCACTCTTTACATAATCTCACTATGTTTTATTCCTATGCATGTCAGTTATTGTAAACAATGGAACTGAACATGTAGAGCAAAAGAGACAAGCCTTGCATGGCAATAAAACTTCATGCAGACGTCGCTCCATGGTAGGTGCAAAGGCAGCCCCCCTCCACCCATTTCGGATTGTAATCAAGAGGAAGATATCTATTCTGAGGGGGATTCAGAAGGAGAAGACCACTCCTATTTATCCCCTGAGGTCTTCGCTCTAACTTGGCATGCTGATGTTGGTTATATCATGCATATGGTGCCTTGCATTGCTTACTTTATACATCAAATATGTCATCTTCTTAGTTTAGACATCCTTTGTGTGAATGCCATATGTTTAGTTTATTCATCATTTATGTGAATTATGCAACACCATCTTGTTTAGCCAGGCATCATATATGTGAATTTTGCAATGCCATCCTGCTTAGCCAGTCATCTTATATGTGAATTATATCAGGCCATCTTTTTCTTTCATTACGTATTACATTTGTCAATAATGTTAGTACATTTAACTACTCTTTTTGTGCATCAGCCATTTGACACGGTGATGGAAAATTTTGGAGTGAAAACAAGGTCTTCAGAGCAGACTATGCTATCCGACGAAGTGCATATCTCGCTGGTTACGGATAGCTCCTCAGAGGAGGATTCAGAGACAGATGACCAGTACTATTTCCCCCCGAGGTGTATGCTCTAACTTGGCAGGGTTATGTTGCTCATATCGTGCGTATGGTGTCGTGCATTGCTATGTCATTTGTTTAGTTTAGACATGCCTTGTGTGAATGCCACCTGTTAAGTGTCTAATTACCATATATGTGAATTATGCATTGCCATCTTGTTGCAAGACATTATATATGTGAATTTTGCAATGCTATCTTGTTGCAAAGGCATTATATATGTGAATTATGCAATGCCATGCTGTTTACCAATCATCATGTATGTGAATTATATCATGCTATCATTTTTTGTATTACATGTTCCATTTGTCGACAATATTTGTATATTCAACTACTCTGCCTGTGCATCAGCCATTGAAGTGGTGATGGAAGTATCTGGAGTGAAAACAAGGTATTTAGAGTAGACAATGCTACCTTCTAAAGCCGACATGTTGCTGGTTACAGAGAGCTCCTCAGAGGAGGATTCAGAGACTAATGACCAGTCCTATTTCCCCCCTGAGGTCTATGCTCAAACTTGGCAGGGTTATATTACCCATATCATGCATGTTGTCTTGCATTGCTTAGTTTTTACATCATATATGGATTACCATCTGCTTATTTGCTTACTATATAAATCATATATTTGAATTATATCATGACATCATGTTTGCATACACATCATCTATCTGAATTATGGCATGGCAACCCATTTAATAAAGACATCATATAGTTATATCATCTCATCCTGTTTAGTGTTTACAGTCATCATATTTTGAATTATTTCATTCTATCCGTGAATTAGATCATGCTATCATGTTTCCATAGGCAGCATGTATGTGAATTAAGGCATGCCAACCTATTTAATAAACACATTATATAGTTATATCATGTCATCCTATTTACATAGTCATCAAATTTTGAACTATGTCTTTCCATCTTTTTTAGTTAGCCATCATAATGTGAAAATGTGTCATGCTATCCAGTTTAGTTAGCCATCATATATGTGAAATTGTGTCATGCTTTCCCGTTTGGTTAGGCAACATAAATGTGAATT
Source organism: Aegilops speltoides (assembly GCA_021437245.1). NCBI lineage: Eukaryota > Viridiplantae > Streptophyta > Magnoliopsida > Poales > Poaceae > Aegilops > Aegilops speltoides. Next base: position 204,764,891 of record CM038144.1, read on the forward strand.
ATTTCATGCCCTCTTTTATTCCCCACTATCCATTGCACCTGTCTATCATACAATGTCTGTACTTTCAATTACTTTTCTTGTTTATCAGCCATTTATATTGGAGAGGGTGATGGCATTATCTAAGGGAGTAACAACATGGTCTTTAGAAAATATAGTGCTACCACTTCCTTATCACCTTGATATTTGAAGAACTCGGCAGCGTCAGCTGTACTCTTCGCTAAATCCGCATATGCGTCCGCAGGACTCCAGCGTCCATCCAGGGGAGCGTACTTCGGATCGAAAAACTTCGTTCGCAGCAAATAGGAGCCCCCAGCCGCGATTTTATCAGCCTGTCAAAGCTCCTCACGCGCACGCCTAAGCTCGGTCCGTATTTCCTTGGTGGCATTAAGTGCCTTGTTCAGGTCGGCCGAATTATCCGCATGCTCCTTTTTAAGGAGCTCATACCGGTCAGCGGCATTTTTTAACTTGACATCCATTTCGGCTATCTTTTCCTCCCTTCGGCGATGAGCAGCCTGTTCGGCCCTCAATTCCTCAGCCGCCTTTAGGGCAGCCGCATTGCTCACCTGAGCTTGTTCCTTGGCTAGAGCAAGTTCCGCCCTCAGGGCCTCGACGGCAGCAGCACCATCTGCAGTCCAAACATATTACATTAATATCATGCCACCGTAATATTTTCCTATACAAAGGAATGCATGGCACATACCTTGTGATTTGTCCAGCCGCTCATTCACCAGCGTGATATCGGCATCAATCGATCCAATCTGCCTCGTTAGTTCGGCAACTTCAACAGACTGGTCGGCGGCCAGACCCACAGTTACATGCACGTATTTACAAATCAATCATTGGTTTATGATCCCCCGTTTGCCGCCTAGGGCGGGCAACCAGAGTCTCAGGGGCTACTATCTATATGGAGCACACCTAGTGCGTGCCTCTCAGTCATAAAATGGTGTATTCTTCATTATATACCTCAAAGCCTCTGAGCAGGCTTGTACATGCTTCATTCAAACCGCTTGTAGCGGATGAAATCTTCTTGAGCACCGTGCTCATTAATGAGCGGTGCTCCTCCGAGAGTGTAGCTCGCTCCAGTAGGCCTGTTAGTGCATCCGGCCAGACATTAAACTGTGCCGGACCCTCCCCATCGCCCCTCGCGGGAGCCAAATGCAACGGGCTTAGGGCGGCTGACGCATTGGCTTCTGGCTTCGGCAGATACGGACACCTCCGTGACGACACATCGGTGTCACCCGCTTCATGAGTCGGAGAGGTGGGCGGGGTCTCACTCTCCATCATCTCCGGAGGAAGATCCCCCGAAGACGAACTCTGTCGAGAAGAGCTGATAGCAGGACTGCACAAGGCGAATCCTGGTTACTGATCTAGGAGAAGCACAGTACCTTCAAATTAACGATTGACTTATAGCTCGGTGGAGGGCTGGCCCGTTGGCGGGCATAACGCGGTGAGGATGCCCATCGCGGCAGAGCCCCTTGGTGATACCTTCTTCTTCCTTGGGGCATCTACGCTCTGTGTCTTGGAGGCTACCCTTTTCTTCCAGCGGGAAGGAGGCCTTAGCCTCCCTTCCGACTATCCTCCCTAGGGAGGTAACAATTCCCAGTTCGGGTGCGTAGCGTGTGGAGTTTGGTTTCTTCGTTCTTCCCCTTATCCTTCCCCGAGGGCATTCTGCTAAGTACCCGGTCAAGCATCTTGGCCATGGCAGACTAAAGCGAACCTTCGAAGGGTGCGGACACCTGATTCTCTCCGCTTTGTCGAGCCATTCCCGCCACGGATGATTTTCGAATAAACAATTACGGCAAATTCAAAACAAGGTGTCCGGTATCAAGGCTACTTACTTGGGTATCTAGGCGATTGCAGCTTAGGCCCGCATCCTCGGTGGTGTCCGGACACTCAACTTTCTGTCCGAAGAATAATTTGCACACCCCTTCAAGCTTCAAGCCGAAGAAGAGCTTGACAGTCCGCGGACCCTCCGGATTGAACTCCCACATCCGGAGAGGCTGGTGTTGGCACAACAACATCCGTCGGATTAACATCACTTGCATTATGCTGACGAGGTTAATGTCCCTCTCAAGAAGCTCCCGAATACGATTCTGCAGTACTGGTTCATCACTAGTGGGCCCCCAATTCTGTCCTACGTCGGTCCAAGACGCTAGTTGTGACGGAGGGCCCAAGCGGAACTCGGGAGCAGCCACCCACTTTGTGCCTCTGGGAGCCGTGACATAGAACCACCTCTGTTGCCATACATCGGATACTTCTGGGAAAGAACCCTTTGGCCATGGGGCATCGGTGTTCCTGATTATTACGGCACCTCCGCACTCCACGTGTCGCCCCTCGATCATCTTCGGCTTCACATTGAAGGGCTTGAGCCATAAGTCGAAGTGTGGGGTGACGTGGAGAAAAGCCTCGCACACGATAATGAACGACGAGATATGGAGGATAGCGTCTGGAGCCAAATCATGAAAATCCAACCCATAGTAGAACATGAGCCCCCTCACAAAGGGATCGAGGGTGAAGCCCAAGCCGCGGAGGAAGTGAGGGACGCACACAACGCATTCATTGGGCTCCGGTGTGGGGATGACCAGCCCTGGAGCAGGAAGCCTGTGCTGGATGTCGGCGGTCAGGTATCCGACCTCCCTAAGCTTCGCAATGTCTTCCTTTTGAATCAAGGAGGCCACCCACCGGCCTTGAGGGTCAGATCCGGACATATTGGAGGATCTGGGGGGTGGGGGGTGGAGCTTAGGTTTCGGGTGTTAGAACTCGAGGTGCGAGAAGGCGCGAGGAAGGTGGAAAAGAGGCATAGGCCTCGACCCCTTTATAAAGAGGGTGAATATCAAGAGTCCTCGGTGTGACCGTTTGAGGCTTATCTGAAAATACACGGAGTTATACCAATGGCCGTCGTGGGGTCACGTACGCCCATATTTATGGAAAATCCCATAATAAGAGGAACACGATCTCTGCCTCGACGGGACATGCCAATAAAACCGCCTCGTAACCCGAGTCAAGGTGGGGTAAGAACGCCGGTTCGCATTGGACCAGGCCACGATGCAAGGGCACGACGCACAAAGATTGCTAGCGGATCAGATTTATGCTATGTGAAGATCATCTTGCAGATCCGGATACGGTCTACGTGTTCGATAACCACTTTGGAGTATTCGGAGAAGGAACCCGCCTTGCAATGCCGACGACAATACTGCGCGCTGGACTCATCGTCATTGAAGCCTGGTTCAGGGGCTACTGAGGGAGTCCTGGATTAGGGGGTATCCGGACAGCCGAACTGTGTACAACATCCGGACAATTGAAGCGTGAAGACTCAAGACTTCGGCCCGTGTCCGGATGGGACTCTCCTTTGCGTGGAAGACAAGCTTGGCAATCCGGATATTGTGTTTCCTTCCTTGTAACTGACTTCATGTAAACCCTAGCCCTCTCTGGTGTCTATATAAACAAGAGAGGTTGGTCCTTAGAAGGCCGATCACAATTACAATCATACCATCATAGGCTAGCTTTTAGGGTTTAGCCTCTACGATCTCGTGGTAGATCTACTCTTGTACTACCCATATCTTCAATATTAATCAAGCAGGAAGTAGGGTTTTACCTCCATCGAGAGGGCCCGAACCTGGGTAAACATCTGTGTCCCTTGCTTCCTGTTACCATCAGCCTTGATGCACAGATCGGGCCCCCCTACCCGAGATCCGCCGGTTTTGACACCGACACCCAACACCACCACGGAGCTTCACCACAATGGAATGTGGCTCCGAGGTGACCTCAACTGTTTAGGGTGCTCAAACACCCAAGAGTAACAAGATCCGCAAGGATTATTGGGGGGAATCAAATATCTCTTGGTGGAAGTGTAGATCGGGGTCTTCTCAACCAATCCCTAGAAAATCAACAAGTTTAATTGGCTAGGGATAGAGATCAGGCAAGAATGAGCTTTTGAATGGCAATGGAGCTTGGGTGGAAGAGGTTAGCCTTAGGAGGAAGAAGACCCCCCATTATATGGAGAGACAAAAATCCAACCGTTTTCTGCCCTGTGCCCGCAGCCAAGCGGTTCTACCGATCCTAGCAGTGGTACTACCACTTAGGCTGTACTACCCCACCCAGGCCTAAAATACACTGGTTGTACCCACGGTAGTGCCGCCGGAGTGGTACTACTGCTGCCCCTAGCGGTACTACCGCTTAGGGATTTCCGACCTGGAGAGGCAGCAGTAGTAGTGGGTGCTAGTGTGGCAGTACCGTGCGAAGCAGTACTACTGTCCTAGTGCCACTCTACTACCGCTTAGCGCAAAGTGGGAACAAAATCTTGCATAGAGGAAACCCCGCAAGCGGTAGCGGCGGCGGTAGTACGGGTTGTAGTACCGCCAGAGTGTTACTATCGTGCTACTATCGCGTTCTTACCGTTAAATGCAAACCGGCAACTGAAAGTTGCACGCTCGGGGAAAGCCTAAGCGGTAATGCCATGGAAGTACCCAGCGGTACTACCACATAAACGGTACTACCATGGGAACTACCGGCACTACCTCTTGCAAGTCATTGAAAATCCACAGAAAACATATGGATATGCTCTAGAGAAGGGAAAGGAAGCTGTGGATGCATGTGGGGCTGTGTACGTGTTTATTCCACCCATACCTTTCCAATGCGGATGCCCTCTTAATAGTACGGATCTCATATGACTCAAATCCACTAAAAACAAATCGTCGAAAAATAACCGTCTTCACTCTTTTCCATCGAGGGGAGCAAAACCGTCTCGTGCCTATTGATATAGTCTATGAAAAGGTCAATGCACACGATTAGTTCGCCAAACGCATTGTCATTAATTATCGAAACTACTAGGGTAAAATATGCCATAACAGTAGCCGATGTCGCAAGCAGAACCACCGCGTGACACCCCTAGCTCCCTCTAGTGCACGCCAGGTACATGTTATAATGCATGGTGATACGTCTCCGATGTATTTATAATTTTTGATTGTTTAATTCCATATTATTATTATTTTTTATGCTTTATATATTATTTTTATGAACTAACCTAGTAACTTAGTGCCAGTGGCAGTTCCTATTTTTTGCATTTTTTCTTTCACAGAAAAACCATACCAAATGGCGTCCAAGCACGATGAAATTTTACGGTGATTTTTTCTAGAACATAAGAGACCCTAGAAGTTTCGAGGAGAGACCGAAAGATGCACGAAGGATCCACAAGCCCAGGTGACGCGCCCTGGGTGGTGCCTAGCAAGCCTGTGAGCCCCCTGAGCCTCCGTTTGCCCTAATCTTTGGCCTATAAATTTCCTAATATTCCCAAAACCTCAAAGCGAAACCCAAAGCAATTCTTCCGCCGACACAAGCCTTTGTTTTTCGTGATCCTATCTGGAGGCCTGATGTCTACCACACAACTTGTTCTTGTAAACTCGTGTTGGGCCTCCAAGCCCAGAGTTTTGTAGGACAGTAGCAAATTTCCCTCAAGTGGATGACCTAAGGTTTATCAATCCATTGTAGGCGTAGGATGAATATGCTCCCTCTCAACAACCATGCAACCAAAATAATGAAAAGTCTCTTGTGTCCCCAACACACCAAATACAATGGTAAATTGTATAGGTGCACAAGTTCGGCGAAGAGATGGCGATACAAGTGTAGTAATGATAGAAGATATTGATTTTTGTAATAGGAACAATAAAAAACAGCAAGGTAGAAAGGAACAAATGTGAGCACAAACGGTATTGCAATGCTTGCAAAAGAGGCCTAGGGTCCGTACTTTCGCTATAGTGCAATCTCTCAACAAAATGCTAATATAATTGGATCGTATAACCATCCCTCAACATGCGTTGAAGAATCACTCCAAAGTTTTTATGTAGCGGAGAACATAAGAAGAAATTTTTGGTAGGGTACGGAACCACCTCGAAGCTATTCTTTCCGATCGATCTATCCAAGAGTTCATACTAAAATAACACCAAGTTATCCTTTCCGATCAATCTATCCAGAGTTCGTACTAAAATAACACCATGTTATTCTTTCCGATCAATCTATCAAGAGTTCGTACTAAGATAACACCATATAATTTCATATTCATAATAGTCGATCCAACACAAAGAACCTCAAAGAGTGCCCCAAGATTTCTACCAGAGAAACAAACACAAGAACGTGCATCAACCCCAATGCGTATATTACCCCAATGTCACCTTGAGAATCCGTGAGTTGAGTTCCAAAACATATATCAAGTGAATCAATGTGATACCCCATTCTCACCACTGGTATTCATAGCAAGACATACATAAAGTGTTCTCAAATCCATAAAAATATTCAATCTGAAAGAGCAAAATCTCAAAGGGAAAACTCAATTCGCAACAAGATAGAGAGGGTAAAATATCGTATGATGAAACTATATTAATAAAGCCCGCGATACATCAAGATCGTGACATCTCAAGAACACGAGAGAGAGAGAGAGAGAGATTAAACACATAGCTACTAGTACAAACCCTCAGCCCCGAGGGTGGACTACTCTTTCCTCATCATGGTGGCCGCCGGGGATGATGAAGATGGCCACCGGTGATGATCTCTCCCTCCGGCAGGGTGCCGGAATGTGGTCTAGATTGGTTTTTCATGGCTACAGAGGCTTGCGGTGGCGGAACTTCTGATCTAGGGTTATTTTTGATGGTTTCTCTATTTAATCAATTTTTCAGTGTTAGAATCACACGAAGATGGGCCTCGAGGTGGGCACAACCCACCTGGGTGTGCCTTGGCCTCCTGCAATTCCCAAGTGTCTTGTGCTCACCTCATTCACCTTCTGGTCCTCCCACAGAGCTTTTAGTGCCTCTTTTGTTCCAAAAAAATATCAAAAAGTTTAGTTGCATTTGGAGAACTTTTATTTATGCACAAAAAACAACACCACGGTTGTTCTACTGAAAACAGCGTCAGTCCAGGTTAGTTCCATGCAAAGCATACCAAATCCATATAAAATTGTTGTAAACATGGCATGAATACTTCATAAATTATAGATACGTTGGAGACGTATCAAGGGCTTTTTTGGAACTCTGTCGGATGGGAGAGACCATTGGGGAGGTATATTCCTCAACCTTACTGCCTCCATGATGATGTGTGAGTAGTTCCTACAGGACAGACGGGTCCATAGCAGTATTTAGATCTCTCTCTCTCTCTCTCTCTCTCTCTCTCTCTCTCTCTCGGTCTTCAATACAATGATCTCTCTGATATCAATCTGATGTAATCTTTTGCGATGTAGTTGTTGGGATCCGGTGTATTGTGGGTTTATGATCAGATTATTCATTGATCTACTTTGAGTTCTTGAGCCTTCATTATTATGTAATTTTATATCTTTGTATTTCTCTCCATTGGTTTACTTTGGCCAACTTTGATTGATCTATCTTTAGTGGGAGAGCTGCTTTGTAGTAGGTTCCAATCTTGTGGTGATACTGTCCAATGACACAAAGGATAAAGGCCCGTATTTGTATTGTTGCTACTATGGATAAAACGATGAGGTTTGAACATATTTTTTGGTCTTATTATGTCTACATTATGTCTTCTTGCTTAATGCGTTACTCTGTTTGTATGAACTTAGTACTTTGAGATGCATATTGGATAGAGATCTTGGGGTGCAGTAATAGTAGTAGACTTCAGTAAGTTTACCAGACTATTTGTGACAAACGTATGCTAAAAGGATCGAGAAGAGGGGTATAGAGGGGGGTGATTAGACCCTTAACAAGCAAAAGTGGTAGTTTTCAATCTCTTTAAGTTAAGGTTGAGTTTAGCACAATTTAAAGCACTCACAATACGTTTTGAGAAAGCATGACAAGAGTATATGTAGCGGAAAGAGTAAAGCATGCAAGTTGCAAGAAAGTAAAGGGATGGGTTTGGATTTTGCAAACGCAATGGAGACGCGGATAATTTTTGTCGTGGTTCCGATAGGTGGTGCTATCGTACGTCCACATTGATGGAGACTTCAACCCACAAAGGGTAACGACTGCGCGAGTGCACGGAGGGCTCCACCCACGAAGGGTCCACGAAGAAGCAACCTTGTCTATCCCACCATGTCCATCATCCACGAAGGACTTGCCTCGCTCAGGTAGATCTTCACAAAGTAGGCGATCTCCTTGCCCTTACAAACTTCTTGGTTCAACTCCACATCTTGACGGAGGCTCCCAAGTGACACCTAACCAATCTAGGAGACACCACTCTCCAAAGCAACTTGGGGAAGGCTAGAAATCAAAGGTTCAAATGGCAGGAATGGAATCTCTTGATCTAAACACACGAGTAGGTGGTTCTCTCCCAGAAAATGTATGGTGGAAGTGTAGGCACATTCTGATGGCTCTCTCACAAATGGAGAAGGGGGTGGAGGGGTATATATAGCCACCACACAAAATCCAACTGTTACACACATTTGACTCATCTCGGTGGGACCGAATGGTTAAACTCGGTGGCACTGATCAGTTCAAAAATGTGAACATTAGGAATCTCGGTGGGACCGACTGGAACAACTCGCACTATAAGAAATATGTCAACTAGTGACCTTCTGTCAGTGACCCTGGAAGAATTGGCCATAGATATATGACCATTTCAGACCAATTGGTCAAAAGCTGTTCGGGGGCTCCAAACCCTAAACTATAACGACCATTTTGGTCAGAAAGGTCGTAATTTCCTTACACGAAATGGTCATAAAGCAGATATCACTGCTCCGCTGCCTTATTTCTAGCTGATCATGACCAATATAAATGGTCATAACCTTGTAGATTGTGGTGGGTTGCTATGACTAGGCGCCACCTTATCATTTTTGCCTATGTGTCATGTCCATGTGGTAGTTTTTTCCCTAGGTTGTGAAGCAACCTATATTTCCGTCATTCCCAAAATTCCCAAAAAAATCTTATAAATTCTTTGGGTCATATCTTCGTCAAATATGTAAAAAAACCTTCCTTGCCTAGTTCAAAAGTATTAATTTTCCTATTCTGTTTAGAAAAACACTTTGTGAAGGAAGTACCACTTTGGCTTGTCCAAATGGTATCCATTTTCTACAGTGCTTTCCTATGCCCAAATAACCATGCTCCACCAAATGCCAGCTCAATCCATTCATTATTTTGATCCCAGCTTCAACATTCGTATTTATGTCCAGTGTGGTACTTTGCAACGCAAGTACCACCTAGGCTCCTCCTTTTGAGATGAAAATTTGTGAAGATGGTCTTCTTAGTAACCGATCATCCTCAGCCAGAACTCACGCCCATTAGCCATCTGCATTTCCCGTACCGCTAATCAAACACTTGGCTGCTTATTCATGTTTGAGCATCGATCGGTCTCCTCATGAGAATCTTTTGTTGTGATTTTCATCCTAGCACCTACCTGGGGAGTGCCCAACCCTCTAGACATGCCTAGGCCGCCCAGAACACATGGCAACACCACGGTCACGCGGTGACCACGCCTTGCGGCATGCGAAGTTCTGGCAGCCTAGAGTTGGGGCCCTCGGCCACCGTCCAAACCTCGACGTATCGCCACCAAACCATGTATTTATGATTACTAGGTACTTATGTAACTACAATTGATTTTTGGAAAAAATAAATAGCAAACTATGAGGCAGCTTCAGTTCAAATTTGACCCGCTTCCTACTGAATCAGCAAGAATTTGTCTTTTTCACCAGAGGTGGATCAAAACTTTTGACACCCAACCATTTTGTCAATTGTTCACAATATATATCCTAGTATTTTATAAAATTGATTAGGTCCAATTTTGCAACAAATATATGGTAGGTCCTTCACAAAAAAACTCATTTTGTGCACTCGAAAAAAATGGAAAATGAATTTTTTCGTGCAAAGAAAATGAAAACTTCCTTAGGCAACATTGTTCGTCATTCCAAGATGCACCCTTGTGCACGATAAGAGGTCATTTGAACAAACTATGCCACGAATGTGGCCATAAGATTGATCATTTGGCTTGAAAGCCATGAATCTTCACACATGATAGCTCATTTCTGAGAACACTTTTTTAAAATAATTACCGTATTACAAGTTTATTATTTTTTCTAGAAACTTGGTCACATATAATGACACAATGCGGTGGTTTTCCAATTTTTTGATTTTTTGTTGAATATTTTATGCCGTTTCAAAATGCGGTCAAAACAGCGGGAATGACCGTTCCTAGCTAGTGGTTGAATCTTGGAATTTTTTTGGTGTTTCTCTGATTAAATAGTTACTTATGTACCTAGAAATGATTTTTGAAAAAAAAATAAAGAGCAAACTACGAGGTAGCTACAGTTCAAATTTGACCCGCTTCTTACTGAATCGGCGGGATTTTTTTTTCACCAGAGGTGGATCAAAACTTTTTACACACAACCATTTGGTAAATTGTGCATTAAATATGTCCTAGTATTTTAGAAAATTGATTTGGTACAATTTTGCAACAAATATATGGTAGGCCCTTCACAAATAAACCTCATTTCGGGCACTCGAAAAATGGAAAATGAATTTTCCGTGCAAAGAAAATTAATACTCCCTTAGGCAACATTGTTTGGAATTCCAAGATGCACCCTTGTGCATGATATGAGATCATTTGAACAAACTATGCTATGAATGTGGCCATGAGATTGATCATTTGGCTTGAAATGCATGCATCTTCATGCATGATAGCTCATTTCTGAGAACACTTTTTTAAAATAACTGTCGTATTACAAGTTTATTATTTTTCCTGGCAACTTGGTCACATGTAATGACACAATGCGAAGGTTTTCCAATTTTTTGATTTTGTTGGAATTTTTATGCCCGTTTCAAAATGCGGTCAAAACTGCAGGCATGACCGTTCGTAGCTAGTGCTTGAATCTTGGAATTTTTTGGTGTTTCTATGATTAAATAGATACTTATGTACCTAAAAATGATTTTTTGAAAAAAATAAAGAGCAAACTATGAGGCAGCTGCAGTTCAAATTTGACCCGCTTCCAACTGAATCGGCGGAAATTTGTCTTTTTCGCGAGAGGTGGATAAAAGTTTTTGACACCCAACCATTTGTTCAATTGTGCACTAAATATGGCCTAGTATTTTATAAAAGTGATTTGGTCCAGTTTTGCAACAAATATATGGTAGGTCCTTCACAAAAAAACTCATTTGGGCACTCAAAAAATGATTAAAAAGAGCTAGAAAGACCAGAAATGCATACAAATTGGTACTTATCCATAAAATGTGGTCTAACTCTAGTGAAAATTTGTGTGGTTCCCTTTTGCAAAATATTTTTGATAGCTATTTCACAAAATCTCTCTATTTTTAATACTTGGAAACTATTTTAAATCACTAGTTTTCCGAGCCAATCAGAACTCTTCCCACGGATCGATGACATGGCGCCCATCCATCCATCCATCCGTCTCCCCATCCCACAACCATCCATCCATCTATCTACATAAAAAAAGATACCCCCACCCGCAGCCCAAACCCTAGCTCAGATCCCATCGCACCCCTCCTCCCTCGTCCCCATCTCCTCGCGCCGCCACCACCTCCTCCCCGCCCCGGCCCCCTCCCGATCCAGTCCTCTCCCCACAGCCGACCTCGCCGTCCTCCTCACCCACTGTCACCGACCTCATCCCTCCCCTCCCCTCCCCATCTCTCCCTACCCACGCGCTAGGGTTCCGTCCCTCTCCTCCTCCCCTCCCCGCTTCCCCTGCCGGCCCCGACCTTCCTGCCCCGCTGCCTCACCGCCACCCATCACCTCATCCTCTCCACTCCCCCGCACACTAGTAGCCCGCGCCTCCGAGACCCGGCGCCAGCGCCGGTGGAGGAGGTCGCGGCCGCAGCCATGGAGGAGTACGAGGCGCCTCCACTACCATCGGGACGAGATCGAGCAAGTCGACTAGGTCGTCTCCGCCATGAACGACAAGGCGACCCGAAACAGGTTGGTGGACAAATCCCTCGCATTCCACGGTAAACTCACTGCTGGTCGAATCCTGTGTCTGCAGCTGAAAGAACAATGATTCCCTCATCGAAATAGCTGGATTTGGTTCCGACGTCTGACATTTTTTTGGGTCGAATCCTGTGTCTATAGCGCACATGTCAGCTCTCCGTCTGTGCAATGGAGCCATCCAGTCGCTGCCAGCGGGGTGCCACTGCTGGTCAGTATGCGTGCCACCGGAACAGGTCGGGGAGCTTCCGGTTGGTGCATGTGCCTCCTTCCTTCATCACAAGCAGCAGGTAGTGTTTACTGTCAGTGTGTTACCATACACAGACTATTCCTAATAATACAGAAATAATTAGCTACAACTTACAACTTGTGCCCCGCGTGTCAATTTCATTGATGAAGGTTGTTCAGTGAGTATTGTAGTATCCAGTCACTTTTATGTAAAACATGTGGAATTGTTTAGTGTTGTGTTTTCTAGAGAACATGGGTGGCTGGAGACTCCTAAGGCAATTTTTTTGTTCGAATCGGATGCAGTAGTATTTCAGCGTAAATACTGTTGACCACTAGTCCCTCTTGTGTGTCAGTTCTGATGTCAAGTTATTATAGTTTAGGTGCATCCTACTACTGAACTTAATTGCAATGGCAACATGAGTGAATGGACTCACCAGTCATAGCATTTAACCTAAGGGAGAAATTTGATTTTATGCATGTCTCACATAGCATACACCCTTCCCCTTTTAGCAAGAGGTGCTCACTTCAGCGAGTTTATAGTTTCATACCCTTATGCTCTCATGTGGAGGCTATCTAAAATAAAATGCTTGAACATCCGTCCTCCAAGCATGCCACCTGTTTGTGTTAATTACCAATTCCATTTTTTCTGGGGGGTCGAGCACCACCATACTAATACTAACTTCGTATCCATGATTTCCTCTGGTGCATGCCTAGGGCATTAGCACCATACCAACGAAATTGATGGACCAAGTAACCAGCTGCCAAGTTCTTCAAGGTAACTAAATGCTTTACAAGACTCTAAATAGCCAATACTTACTAGTTAGTACACATGTGTAGTAGTACTGTACTATAATCTTCTTCCTCAACTACTACAATAGTACTTGTAGTAGTGGTGTCTTACTGCCAGTGACAGTTTATCGAGTTTATTAACTCCAAATGAAGTGAACTGGGCATAATTCTCTAGATGCGGTAAATAGTGCTATATGTTTCCTTGCCTCACCTACAAAATGTACTAATATGTCTCTTGTGACAGGCTAGGTTGATTCTACACCTTCGAGAAACCTGTAGTACTTGTATCTCTGCATGTTTGAGCACTCGAGCAGTACTTCAAAATGGAGTAGCTTTATTCACCGAATTTGGTTGTAGTACTAGTTGATTCACTGAGAAGACTCAGTAATGAGTTGATTCACTGAGAAGACTCAATTTTTTGTGCTGGCTTCTTTCCATTGTGGAGCTTGCTATGTGACAAGTCTGTTCATTCCTCTAGATGTCGTGTCACTTGGCATAAGTAATTAAGTAGGAATAGTTTCAGGTGAATCGTAGCTTTGCTATTGCTTCATTTCATATGATACAGGCATGAAATTGAACTGCACTTGATGCAGCGCCATTATGGTCCCTGAAATTAGCTTCTCTTATTGAATTTTTTATTTCCTCGCGTGAGAATAACAGTATCATCATATTCTACCAGGCCCTTTGTTTGTTTTTGTGAGCTTGCCTCTGTGGCTAGCACATATCATATGTGATCCATGCTGTCTCTTTTCCACCCACTGAAGCTTGGAGCAAAGTGGCATATTACTTTTGTGATAACTGAGAGAACTGCGAGGCTTTCTTTTCTACTTTGGCATATAATATTAGAATTAATACTGTTTTTATTTGAAATTTGTTATTAGGCTATTAGTGCGAAACTTCCAAGTTATAACTATCCTTGCATTTCTTACTCCAATTGTGAAAGGACTATATATAGTCTGTGTGCTTCTGTGAATATATTTGAGTACATTTTTATCATGCTACTGTATGTAATGTACAGCATGTCTGCTGTTGTAATTCAATATTTATATGCAGCAACAGATCATCCAGTACTATTGTGTACATGCTTCTGGCCGCTCATACTTCTCATTTTTTCTCAGTTCTTCTTGCTTCGGATTGCTTCCTCCCTGACACCATGATCCAGATGACTGCAGCAGCGATGGCGTCCACACTCAAGCGTGCCTACCTCTCCATCTATAACTGGTCCGTCTTCTTTGGACGGTTAGCTGCTTCCTCCCCACTTTGAAATCTCGATCTCCTTTCTTGTTGATGGGCTTGTTGAATGATTCGTATATGTGTGGATGTAGGGTGCAGGTGCTCTACTACACGCCTTGGATAGTTTACTCGACGTGTACGCCGCCAATGAGAGGCGTCTCACTTTGCGCAGCATCATTGTCTTGCTCTATCATTGATCAGTTATCTGTAACTTGCCGACGTGTTTTCTAGGCCGCTATGTATTTTGCCTATAACTGCATGAGTCATTCTCGCTGAAATGACATGATTTAGCTTTTAGTCTTCTGGCCAAACATGTATTTTAGCCTTTTGCCTTTGCTTATCAACAGTTGTTTTGCTTGTTTTTGAGCTACTGCCACTTTGAGATGATGTAGGCATGTAGTTATTTATTGCAACTGAGCTTCTATATTGCATTGTTGGACCAATTGATTGCCACCTCTTAGATTTACTGTCATATGGAGTGGATAAATTTGCACCCACTTTACTTGTAATCTAAGCACTTGTTAGTTTAGTCAGGTAGGATTAGAGTGAAATGATCATGTAGGAAGTAGGTATCATAAATATATGAAAGTCTACAATCCTTGAGAGAACCTGGCTCTACTTTTGCAAATGCTCAGTTTACTCATGATATGGTTTCTGTAGCTATGTGATGCCACATACATATATACTGCTGCCTTGGAACAGTAATAAAATATGAATATGTGCTATTTGCTAGCAGTCCTTCCCTTTCCAAGATACATGAAAGTTCAGAGACTATCAATCCGAAAATATGAATATGTACATTTTGTTCTCATTTCTCAGTTTTGGCGCCTCTTGTTGATGCAGGTGCACATGACTGTTGTTGAGGACATGGTGTTCTTTTTGGCATGCCCAAGTATTGGGTGATGCTTGCCTGCATGGTTACTGCGGCTCCAGTTCAGGTGGGCGCTCTAGCTCCTCACGCACTACATTCAGGTACACCCTTCCATCAGTACCTACTTGGACACACAAAATATGAGTAGATATAATTGACTTCTGCTTATATTATGTTGCCAGCTTCATCTGTTTTGATCATTAGAATATTGCCTTCGTACTATCTAATTTCTGCAGTTAAGATGCTCTTGACTAACCAGAAAAGTTCTTTTGAGTTCCATATGTTGAGTAAAACATTTTAATCTGTCATTGAGTTAGCTATATAATTCTGCGACACCATTTCTGTACTGTGATAGTTTCTCATATTTTTCTATTATACTTGTATACATTATTCCTATTTGAAGTCATCAACTGAGATGTTGTAAACATTCCTGCCATGTGCTGCTTCCTTTTTCATGCTTTGCTAATATAGATCATTTGCTTGAACTGAGATGGTTGGTGTATTTGTGCTTATAATTATGCTTCTATGTGGTTGTTGCAGCATGAGCCAACCAAATAAAGATTTTGTGCCTTGATCTAGCTCTAAAAGTGTGGTGTTACCTCTCTTTACAGGAGCTCCAGGCTGAAGAAATTTGAAGAAGCTTGAAGTCCGACAAAGTAAAGAGTAGCGAGTTAGTAGTGCTAGTTATGTTGTACAGTGGCTAGCATATCTGGTTGTATTGTAAATACTGTAATCTCGTATGTTGTATAGTAGTCAGCATATTTGGTGCTAATATTGGCTATCATTTTAACAGTTTAGTATGTTCTCTTGCCATTTGAAATATTTTTCATTTGTTTATTGTGAAAATGTGAGAAATAGAAAGATGACCAGTTGGACGAACGAAAAGGCCAAGGCCCAAAAAGTATATGGAATGTAAAAAGGCCGAGGCCCAAAACAGTAATGGACTATAAAAGGGTTGAGGGCGAAAAAATGAACTATAAAAGGCAATGGCCAAGAAAAAAAACGTTGAATTGCTGGGCTAGGCCCATGTAGCTAGTAAAAAATAACAGGAAAAATATAAATAAAAAGGCTGCAATGTTGGGCTTGGTCCATGAAGCTGACTAAAAATTCATAGGAAAAACTATAAATGGGCTGAATTAATGGGCTCGGCCCATATAAACACCGAATTGGATCGGGATGATTCTTGTGCCACATCAGATTGCCACGTTGGATGCCTACCTGGCTTGGGGAGGCTGCTAGTGACCAAAACAAAACAGTAGGCATATTTTGGTCGTAAACGTCTACGACCTTCTCACAGAGAAGGTCGTTAATTTCAGTTTACGACCGCCAACTTTTGACCATCTGTTTTTGGTCACAAGAAGGTCACAAATGGAAAATAATGACCATTCAGTGACCAATAGTCAAGGTCACAAGTTGACATATTTCTTGCAGTGTCGGTGGGACCGACGTGCTATGGCTTAGGGAAAACCATGTCTCGGTGGCACCGATTGCATCAACTCGGTGAGACCGAAGTGAAGCAATAAGGCAATAGAGAGTTGGTCAAGCCATCTCGGTGAGACCAAGATCCGTATCGGTGTGACCGAATCATTAGGTTTACTGGTTGTGGTTATGTCATATGAACTCGGTGGCTCCGGATAGAACGAATCGGTGGGGCCGAGTTGGAGTTTAGGGTTTTGACATGTTTGGATGGAGAAAGTGGCTGAGGGTTTTGGAGCAATATTACTAAGCATTTGAGCAAGTAAGCCATTAAGCAACACCTCATCCCCTTTTAATAGTATTGGCTTTCCTATGGATTCAATGTGATCTTGGATCACTAAAATAGAAAAGAAGAGTCTTGAGATTTTGCCAATATTTGTCCTTAGCATTTTGAAGGGGTTCCACATCCCCTTGTCCTTGCCACACCATTGTTGAACTTGTCTGAAATGCAATAGATAAAACTTATCAGTCCAACAAGAGATATGTTGACATTAATTACCAAAATCATCAAGGGAGCACTTGTGCTTTCAATCTCATCCTTTTTGGTAATTGATGACAACATACATCAAAGCTTTAAGTAAAAGATATGAAGAGTAGTAAGTAAAGCTTTGGAGGAACATGTAACATGCATAAGCTCCCCCTACATGTATGCAATCTTGTGAAGATAGAATGGAAGAACATGTGAATGCATAGCATGACAGGGTAGATAATGATTGACATGTATCTTGGCTATATGCATTAGAGCAAACAATATGGTTGAAAGATGTACCTACATGTTTATGAATCCCTCTTGCAAACAATATGTGCAAAAGCAAGAGATCATCATGCACATGAGTGTGATGCATACACTTACCTTGTGGTCTTGAGCTGACTTTTGAAGGAGTAAACTTGACAAAACAGGGTTAGATAACACAAGAACACTCCAAACAAGAAGGATTCCAAGATCCACAAGAATACCAAGACTAGGATGACATGTAATGGGTGAGTACTACAAAGTGATTACTTCATTTAGATATAGACATGTCCCCTAAGATTTAAAGATTTGCAATCAGATCCAAGGATTTTTCTCCCCTTAAGCATAGACTCTTTCTCCCCCTGAATCTAACATTGGATAATGGGAGAGGGTAGGGTGAGATAATACCAGATCAAAGATAAATCAGTTAAAACCAAAGCAAAACTGAATCAGAGCATACTAACATGTCTTTCACCTCTTAAAGACATGTGATTTCTCTCCTCTTATTAACATGCATCACTAGAAGAGCTTAAATGTGCTCTCTCTCTCTCTCTCGATAAGCTAGCTTTGATGTGTTCTCTCTCTCCCCCCTTTGACATCAATTTCCAAGAAGGGCAACTTTAGGAATATGAGCAAAGTAGGTGTGGTCCTTGAGAGTCACTACAAAGCATCATGTAGCTTAAGATGCTGATAGAGGAAAAGAATCATTGAGTGGAGCTGAAGAAAAGAGGCAATATCGAATGACAAAATGTTTTTTCATCAGTGAAATCAGTGACGGTGATCTGTTTCCATCGGTGACTCGGTAATAGCAGAGCCACCGAAGGTGCTCATCGATGAGACCGAATTAGTCCATATCAGTTGTACCAATGAACTGTGTACAAGGAAACCTTGTGTTTTGGTCTAGACGATGTGCTTGGATTGGTGAGGCCGAGTTTAACGTAGAGAAAATTTTGTCAACTCAGCTCACTTTGCAAATGGGATCTCACAAAGATTTTCAGGGATTTTCATAAAGATTTGTAATGAATTAACCTTAGATAAAGAGACAAATGACAGATAAAACAAAAGTGATCTAGATGAATTTTTTTTTGTTTTTTAGATAGGAAAGACAAAGGCAAGAAAATATACAAATGGAAATTCAATTATACAAAAATAACACTAGAGAACTTCATCTAGAGATGGTCAGCAACAAAGTAACCTATGTTAGAGTATATTGACTAAGGAGTCAAGTGAGATCACTTGATCGTAGGTCATACACATCGTTTAAGCTCAAAATGCGGTTGCCATTTTTCATTTGAGCATTTTGATGTACACTCATTTTGTTGAGTTTCTTTAACTCATGTCTTGGAGTAAAGCTTCTCTAAGATGGAATGGAATACCATGGGCTGTGGCTCGAACTTGAACATGTAGTTGAACTTATGTCAGATTCTCAAGGTTGATGTAGACCATCAAGAGTTGGGAGCACCACTTGGAGTTGAAGTTCATCTTCCTACATGGGTTAGGGCCTATTCGGAACCTCTTACAACTCTATCAACTCTGAAGATTCAGCTTCTCGACCTGGCTTCTCGCTCCATGCAGTGGTTCTTGTGCGTTTGGCAGCGAAAACAGCTTCTCTCTCGTAAACTTGGGCTGGAAAACATTGTTGGCCCGTGTAGTGCCATACTGGGCCGGTTTGGCAGACTGGCATCCCAAAAAGGTAGGAGACACTTCTTTCTGTTTGAGGAATAAGCACGAGCAAGGAAAGAAGGGAGGAGAGAGACTAATCAAAACATTTTCCTTGACTTGGCGGTGGTACTCCTTGTAATTATAGTGAATTCCGCATTTTAGAAGATTTCGTGGAGCACCGATTTACTATATTTGCCAACTCCTCAAAAAATACACTACGACCCATTGGGACTTCTCGAAGACAGCTTCTCACAGCTAAAACGTTCGGCTCAGCTCTTCGCCTGGAGTTTATGAAGAGCGGAGTCGGATGACTTATGAACGAGCCCTTAGTCTTGGAAGGAATAACACTTGTGTATCCAAATTGACAATCATGAATTCACATATTGAAATAATCGAAGGATATGTTGAGTGAGTTCATTATTCCTTGAAATCAACAACCAACTCATAGAAACTTGGTGATGTAGAAATTTCTTGGGATGTGAGTGACTTGCAATTTCCTAGATTGAGGCTCATCCAAGTCCCTACATGGGTTAGATACACTACAAAAAAGTACACTTACGTGATGACATGTGTTTGTCACCTAGGACACGTTTTCTGTCATGCATGTACATCCATGAGGATTTTATGATAGAATCAAGATAGTCATACTTGTGCTCTCATAGATGTGTTCCATGACAATACCAAAATTATCATCACGGAAGTGTCCACTTCCATGATGATAAATGGCGCGTCATGGAAGTGCTTTCGTCAAGGGTAACGACACATGGCATCCACCATAATGGGTCATCGTTAAGCAATCGGGTCCCGGTTTGGATCCGATAACCCGTTAACCGCCCTGACCAATGGAGATTTTCCACGTGTAAAATTCCCATTAGTTGTAGCAACCACATGTCAGCACCGCGAAAGGACAGATGTCAACCACCCAATGGACATGATACGCCTATGGTACATCGACACATGGCAGGGCCGAACAGCGGCCCATTTAGGTTAAAAAGGCTGGCCCAGTCAAAATTAGCAGGCTGGCCTATTAACGGCCTGCTTGCAGACGACCCATTCGCGGTTAAGGCCCATACGACTAGTGTCAAATCGGCCCATCAATGGCCTATTCTAGACTTTTCATCGTTGCAGCCCATGGTCACTTGTGGCCCGTTAACAGTATGTTAATTATTTGGGCTAAATTACGGCCCGGTGTGTTTTTGGCCTGTCAAAGGTCCTGCTTCATATGGGCCCATTTATTGGCCATTGAAACTTTCGGCCCATAAACGACCATGAAGAAATTGGGTCATATTCGGTCATGTCTGACATTGGGCCTGTTAGAGCCCCACTGTAGATTTGGGCCACTTCCAGCTGATGACCCACAAGTATAGGAGATAAATCATTGTCCTTTCGATAAGTAAGAGAGTTGAACCCAACAAGGAGCAGGAGGAAATGACAAGTGGTTTTCAGCAAGGTAATCTCTGCAAGCACTAAAATTGTCGGTAACGAGTACTTTGATACCAAGGTAATTTGTAACGAGCAAGTAACGGTGGCGGTAAATAAAGTGTAGCAAGGTAGCCCAATCCTTTTGTGGCAAAGGACAGGCCAAAATGGTCTCTTATAATAAGCAAAGAGTTCTTGAGGGTACACGGGAATTTCATCTAGTCACTTTCATCATGTTGGTTTGATTCATGTTTGCTACTTTGATAATTTGATGTTCTTACTTGAACAAACCTGCTACTTATGATTAACCCCCTCGCAAGCGTCCACAACTACGAGAAAAGTATTAAGATAAAATCTAACCATAGCATTATACTTTTGGATCCAAATCAGTCCCTTACAAAGTAGCGCATAAACTAGGGTTTATGCTTCTATCACTCTAGCAACCCATCATCTAATAACTACTCCACAATGCATTCCCTTAGGCCCAAATATGGTGAAGTACCATGTAGTCGACGTTCACATGACACCACTAAGGGAATCACAATATACAAATCATCAAAATATCGAACACATATCAAGTTCACATGATTACTTGCAACAAGGTTTTTCCCGTGACCTCAACAACAAAAGTAACTAATCACAAATGATAATCATGCTCAAGATGAGAAGGGTATTAAATATCATAATGGATCCAAACATATAATCTTCCACCAAATAAACCATATAGTTATCAACTACAACATGTAATCAACACTACTAGTCACCCACAAGTACCAATCTGAGGTTCCGGTACAAAGATTGAACACGAGAGATGAACTAGGGTTTGAGAGGAGATGGTGCCGTTAAAGATGTTTATGAAGATTGCCCTCCCCAAGATGGGAGAGTTGTTGGTGAAGATGATGGCGATGATTTCCCCCTCCAGGAGGGATGTTCCACCGGCGAAATCGCTCCGTCGGAGGGTCAAAGTGCTCCCGCCCAAGTTCCGCCTCGAGACGGCGGCGCTCCGTCCCAAAAGTATCCTCTTGTTTTTGCTAGGTCAAAATGACTTATATACCAGAATATGGGCACCGGAGGTGGGCCGAGGAGGGCACAACCCACCACGGCGTGCCTGGGCTGCCTGGCGCGCCCAGGTGGGTTGTGCCCACCTGGTGGGCCCCCTCTGGTAGTTATTTGCTCCATTATTTTTCATATATTCCAAAATAATTCTCCATAAATTTTCAGCTCATTTGGAGATGTGCAAAATAGGTAACTCTGACGTAGCTTTTTCAGGTCCAGAATTGTATTTGCCGACACTCTCCCTCTTTGTGTAAACCTTGCATATTATGAGAGAAAATGCATTAGTATTACTCCATAAAGTATTATTATGCATAAAAACATTGTAAATAATAGTAGGAAAACATGATGCAAAACATATCAACTCCCCCAAGCTTAGACGTCGGTTGTCTCAAGTGAAAACCGAAATCGAAAAACATGTCCACATGCTTAGAGACAGAGGTGTCGATAAAACCAAAATATGGACATAGAAGCATCATGCATATTTTGACAACAACAACAAACTTTATCATAAAACTTTATCACATAACTTTTACCAAACAACTTCTCATGAACAAGTAACAATTCATTACAATCATCGTAGTATAAAGCATAAAATCTATTGAAAACAAGCAAACTATGTTCTCAGTCAACTTTGCAACTACAATAGATAATATTTTTAGAAAGGGTCACGTATCGGAGCCTTTTGGCAAGTCCACATACTCAACCATCAAATAGTCTTGTATGATTGCTAACAGTCACCGCATACACATGAGCACAAAGTTTCAACCGGACACAGAAATATAGAGACTTATAGTTTTGCCTCCCAACTTAATCACCTCAAGGGTGATGTCAAAAATATGCCGACCCATATCCAACTGCATATATGTGCCTAGATCTTCCCTCAGCACATTGTGCTTACCAAAAGAGAAAATAAAAAGGAATAGGGAAGAATACTTTGACTCTTGCATAAAAGTAAATACATAAAAGTAAAAGATAGGCCCTTCTCAGAGGGAAGCAGAGGTTGCCATGCGCTTTTCTATTGTATGCTCAATCTCTTAGTGCAAAAGAACGTCACGTTATATTGCCCATGTGATAGCAACCTTTATTATCCAGTCTGTCACTTTTATTATTTTACCATCACAAGTTCGTACAACGCTCAATTTTCTCTTACACTAAATGATGTAACACATTTAGAAGCAATTTTTATTGCCTTATTGCACCGATGACAACTTACTTGAAGGATCTTACTCAATCCATAGGTAGGTATGGTGGACTCTCAAAGCAAGATTTTGGGTCTAAGGGTTTTTGATGCACAAGTAGTATCTCTACTTAGTGCGGAATTTTAGCTAGCAAAGATATTGAGCAAGCACCACATGTTAAAGGATCTATGACAATATAACTACTATGTGAATATGAACAAGCATAAATCGTTATGTTGTCTTCCTTGTCCAACATCAACAATTTGGCATATAATATTTTGATGGGGCTCACAATCATAAAAGATGTCGAAGATAGTGTATTTGCATGTGAAACTTCTCTTCCCTTATTAATTCTTTCATGAATTGCATCATTGACCAATGCTATGTTTGTCAATCTCCAATAAATTTTACCACTTATACTTTTGCTTATGTGATGTCATTACTTACCATGAAATTAGCATGTGATCTTTTCATTTATTTTCCTTTCTTTTTATTGAAACAAAAAAGTAAAGAAAGCAAAACATAAACTAAACTTTATTATATATCTCGCACACAATTACATAGATAGATAGATCACTACAAAAGCGCTCGAAAAGAAAGGATCGAACTAAACTTTTATTCAACCAGATCATAAGATAACTATAGATCGAACTAAAGTAGATAAAAGCAAATATAGTGGTGGTGATATGATACCGGGACACCTCCCCCAAGCTTGGCACAAGCCAAGGGGAGTGTCCATACCATGATCTCAATTCTCCTTTGGTGATGAAGAAGGTGGTGGTGGTGATGAGGTAGTAGCGGTCTTATCCTTTTTCTCCAGCTTGCGTCAAAGGGAAAACTTGTCTACCCTCAACTCATCGTTCTCCATCTCAAGCTTTATTATCCTCTTCCATAATGCCTCCTTGCTTTCTTGCTTGAAATGAGGAGGGACTGGTTCATCTTCATCTTCCTCATCGGTGAAACATATATAGGGTGTCCTTGAAGGTATTTTTATCCAAAGGCTGATAAGAAACTGGGCAATCTTCTTCAAAATCTTGAGATGACATATTTCAGATCTACCCGGAAAACAGCAAGAAAGAAGAACAGAAGATTTCTCAGCGATACGGTGGTCAATACTTTCCGGGGGGGGGGGGGGTATATAAAGATTTTTTAATCTTGGGGGACAAGCAAACGACAGAAAAACGGAGTTCGGATGGTAAGCGAGGTGGGCACAACCCATCTGGGTGCGCTTGGCAAGCCAGGCGCGCCCTGGTGTCTTGTATCCACCAAGGTTGCCTTCCTGGTTGTTTCTTGTTTTCCTAATTTTTGTAATATTTCAAAACCGACAGAAAATATTTTTGTGGGATTTTCGGAGTCCATTTACTTACCGTAGCACACACCTCCGCTTTTTTTCAGGATTCTGGAGTGTTCCGGAAGGTTTCTTTTATGTGTTCCTCTGGTGTCATGGTTTGAATAATATTGCTTTCAACATTAATAGGCATACCTAAGATATAGTGTTTAATTCTTTTCCCATTGAGCACCTTCAAGTTAGTACCTTCGAAATTATTTATTTTGATGGCTCCAGAATGATAAACCTCTTCAATAATATATGGTCCTTCCCATTTAGAGAGAAGCTTCCCTGTAAAGAATCTGAAATGAGATTTTTACAAAATAACATATTCACCAACTTTGAATTCCCGCTTTTGGATTCTTTTGTCATGCTATATTTTAACTTTTTCTTTAAATAGTTTGACATTTTCATAGGCTTGGGTTCTCCATTCATCTAGTGAGCTAATATCAAATAACCTCTTTTCACCAGCAAGTTTGAAATCATAGTTGAGTTCTTTAATTGCCCAATATGCTTTATGTTCTAACTCAAGAGGCAAATGACAAGTGTCGGTGTACTAAGGTAGGGGTACCTCAGTACCCCAACTTGTGCACGGGCAGTTGCAGCTTCCCGCGGCAGGGTTTACCACGAGCTCGCCGAAGACCTTCCTGCTCCATGACAAGCCATTCAAAGATGAAGTATACAAGACAGAAGATTGAGACCCGGCAAGCGGAGCTTGCCGAAGGCCGCTCTGTGCTCAAGATTACATCACTCACACAAGGCCTGGCGAGAGGAGCTCGCCAGAAGACTAGAAGATTACATCATAGAAGACACGCCCGGCGCTTATACGCCCCAGCGAGGGCCCGGGAGCGACAAGTTACAGAGCCCGCAAGCTCCCGGTCCGCAAGATCAAGACCCCGCAAGGTGCTTGCCGGAGAGTTGCGCTGTGTGCCGTGCTCCAGCTCATCGGCCCCGCACGCCGCCTGGGCCTTTCCAGGACGCGTGGCGGATGGTCAGGCAACCTGGGGACACGGTGGCACTTCACGGTGGTGAATCCATCACCGTGGCGACGGAGACGCAAGGGCGTGAGCTTTTGGGGTCGACGGCGACGGGCATTAAATGCCCTTGTCCCCATCACAAAGTAGGTAGCGACCACTGCTCATGCAATCGTAGCTTCACTGCTCCCGACTGCTCCAACTACCACCTCTTTTACATTTTACCCCTTTCTCCCACGCTGCCACCTGTTGGCGCCCTTCCGACTATAAAGGGAGGCCCATGCGCACACGAGGGGGTTCAATCCTTAGCCACTCTCGCGCTCGGTGTAGCGGCATCTGAGCTCTTCAAGCTCCCGAGCTCAATACAACACAAAGCAGCAGAGGAGTTTTATCTCTCGGAGAGCTCCGAAGCTGGGTAAAATCCGCCCGCGTGCTCGCCTCGATCTGCTCTCAGTGCTCCCTCCGCCCTCGTACCGCTCAGACAAGGGGCCCCGGCCCCATAGGTGTCCGCGGCGGGCAGATCTCCCCCGGCAACAAGCCTTTCCGTCGACCATTTTATATGGAGACTTACCCATAGGATTTTCATAAGCTATCCTGTAGGCCCAGAGTGCATCATCTAATTTATTAGACCAATTCATTCAGGATCTATTGATAGTCTATTGTAATATTAGTTTTATTTCTCTATTGCTAAGTTCAACTTGACCACTAGATTGAGGATGATAGGTGATAACCCTCAAGTATAGGGGATTGCAACAGTTTTTGAGGGTAGAGTGTTCAACCCAAATTTATTTATTCGACACAAGGGGAGCCGAAGAATATTTGCAAGTGTTAGCCGCCGAGTTGTCAATTCAACCACACCTGCAGATTAATTATGTGCAGCAATATGATCAGTAGCAAAGTAATATGATAGCTTTGATAGTAGTAGCAACAACAATAGTAATGGTAACAGTTATAGCAATGATTTTGTAGCAAGTATAACGGTAATAGTAGCAGTAATAACTTAGCAAGAACAATATAAAAGAAATTTGTAGGCATTGGATCGGTGAATTTGTTGGAGGATATTCATCATATAACAGTGATAACCTTGGGCGATACGACACTAGCTCCAGTTCATAAATATAATGTAGGCATGTATTCTGTAAATTGTCATACATGCTTATTGAAAGAACTTGCATGGCATCTTTTGTCCTACCCTCCCCTGGCAGTGGGGTCCATATGGAAACTAAGGGATATTAAGGCCTCCTTTTAATAGAGTACCGAAACAAAGCATTAGCACATAGTAAATACATGAACTCCTCAAACTACAATCATCACCGGAAAGTATCCTGACTATTGCCCCTCAGGGTTTACGGATCATAACACGTAATAGGTGACTATAACTTGCAAGATCGAATCTAGAACATATATAATGGTGATAACATAAACGGTTCAGATCTGAAATCATGGCACCTGGGCCCAAAGTGACAACCATTAAGCATGGCAACGTCATAACAACATCAACCTAAGAACATTATGGATACTAGGGATCAAGCCCTAACAAAACTAACTCGATTACATGATGAATCTCATCCAACTCCTCACCGACCAGCGAGCCTACAGAGGAATTACGTACTTCCGGTTGGGAGCATCATGGAATTGGCGATGGAGAAGGGTTGGTGATGAGAAGATCGAAGATCCCCCTCTCGTGAGCCCCAAACGGACTCCAGATCTAGCCTCCCAATGAAGAATAGGAGGTGGCGGCGGCTCTGTCTCGTGAAATATGATAATTCTTTCTCCCTGATATTTTCTCGGAAAATAGGATTTTATAGAGTTGGAATAAGGGTCTGCGGGGCCACCAGGTGGGCACAACCCACCTGAGCGTGCTAGGAGGTGGGGCGCGCCTTGGTGGGTTGTGTTCACCTAGCCCCCCTCCGGTGGTTCTTGGCTCCAGTATTTTTGTTTTATTCCATAAAAATCTCCCAAAAGTTTCGTGCCATTCCGAGAATTTATTTCTGCATGAAAACAACACCATGGTAGTTGTGCTGAAAACATCGTCAGTCCGTGTTAGTTTCATTCAAATCGTGCAAATTAGAGACCAAAACAAGAGGAAAAGCGTTAGGAAAAGTAGATAGGATGGAGACGTATCAACTCCCCAAGCTTAAACCTTTTCTTGTCCTCAAGCAATTCATTTCATAAACTGAAAGTGAAAAACAAAAACTTTGACGAACTCTCTTGCTCTCGTTTACATAAATAAGCTTAAATAGCACCTGGGTTTTCAGCAAAGATCATGACTAACCATGTCGACAATAAATCTTAAAAATCATATTAACTCATATCAATGGCATGTTCAACTAGCGAGGAATAATAAGATATCTCAAGTGAAAACACATTTTCAAAACAGCCATGATATAATATGACAATAGTGGTATCTCACTAGCCCTTTTTGAGACCACAAAACATAAATGCAGAGCACGTCCAAAGTTTAAGCATCGACTAAACATTGTAATTCATGGTAGAAAAGATCTAATCATGATGCACCCAACATTAGCTATACACAATGCACGAGGATGGCCATAGTGCTCTCAGGTCTGGCACTTATTTGAGAAGGTGATGACACAATATAAAATTAAATAGATAGTCCCTTCGCAGAGGGAAGTAGTGATTTGCAGCGGTGCCAAAGCTCAAGTTTTTGAAACAAATATAAATGAAATTTTGAGAAATGCACCCTTCCTATTTACTTTGCAACCATTAGTTATCGGTATCTTCCATGTTAAACACATTAGTGGCGGTTCCCAAGCGATAAAAGCAAAGGTTTACTCCCCCTCAACCAGCAAACACACTCGACGGATAACCGAATCCACGGGTACCGTCCATACCAACAACAATCGTGGGGGAGTTTTGTTTAATTATTTGAAATTTTGAATTCGGGATTGGGAATCCCTATTACCTCCCCTCTCATGCAAGGACAAGTGAATAAACAGTCATCATGAGAATAATCCGCTTAGCATGGAAGATACTAACTACCTCCTATCAATCTATGAACAATCCAAACACACAAAACGGAAGTTTATTTGAAGTTTTTAGAGGTGGCACATGCAAATTTACTTGGAACGGTAGGGTAATACCGCATATAGGTAGATATATGGTGGAATCATCTGGAATAACTTGGGTTTCAGGATTTTGAAGCACAAGCAGTATTTCCGCTTAGTATAGGCGAAGGCTAGCAAATAGGTTGATAAGCAGCCAGCTAGAGAGTGAAAATGCTCATGAACATGCATTATGCATAAGTAACATTGGATACTAGCATGAGTAGGATATGAACACCATAAACATAAATATCATAGGGGATATGTTGGTTTTGATTCAACTACATGCATGAACATGTGGCAAGTCAAGCCACTCGAATATTACGAGGAGGATACCATATCATCATACTACATCACAATCATTTTAACACAATGTTGACATCCAAGATAAATCATTATCCACTCCTAGCTATTTAAGCATAGCCTGAGAAATTATAATATCTAATTGCAAACATGTTTCATCATAATTTTTTGAATCATGGATACTAGGTTAAACATATTTATAAGAACTGAACAAGTTGAGTTCATACCCGTTTCTCCCTGCCACAGCAAGTTCATCAAATATCGTCATTATTGCCTTTCACTTGCACGATCAAATGAGATGAAAATAATAATAGTACAAGAGTGCCGTGGACTAAGGTGGAATCTGCAAATGTTTTATTCAAAAGGAGAAGACAAGGTAATATGGGCTCTTTGTTAGATCAACAATAATGCATATGAGAGCCACTCAACATTTTCGTCATGGTCTTCTCCTTGGTATGACTCAATAAAAAGAAAAGAATTTCCGAGAAACATACTAAAAAGTTTTGGAGTTTTTAGATTTTCTTGAACAAAGCAAATTAAAGGGAAAAAGAAAAACAAGAAAAATATTTACATGGGAGAGCTCCCAACAAGCAAAAGAAGAACAAGGAATCTTTTTGGGTTTTCTTTTAAATACTACAGCTAACTACGCTCGAAAGAAACACCGAAAAGAAGCAAACAATATTTTTTGTGATTTTCTCAAAACTTTTCAAACACACAAGAAGAAAGCAAGAAAATAAATCTATCATGGATAATACAATGGAAAAATGTGAATTCTGACAATTGGAATGAAATGTGTAAACATGAATGTAATGTCAGTGGAAACACGTACTCCCCCAAGTTTAGGCTTTCGGCCTAGCTTGGTAATCACCACTCGAAGAAGCCATCAGGTCCCACGTTGAAGTGCTGGGGAGCGGGCACGTGAGGGTCCCACTCCTGATGTTCCTCCTCTGCTACTGCCTGGGCATTCTGGTAGGCAATGATATCCTCTGGCATGATCCTGTATCCGGCCCTGGCAATAAAATCAAACAAAGCAGGTGCAAGCAACGGAATAATATCACGAGTGTCCTCACTAAAAACCGGGTTGTAAGGAATTGGAATAGCAGTTTTCTCGCCATCAATAAATTGATAAGCTACCATAGCCTAGCGATCTAAATAAACATTGGTTAAACAATAATCATGCTAGTGAATGTGAATGTTAAAATGAATCACTAAACGAGTCACTAAATACCGCCATGAATTTTACCCTTGGATCTATTAAGGTGAAGGCGACGTGCCACAATAGCTCCCAATCTATAAGTGTTATCGCCATAGAGTGCGTGGCGTAAGACAGAAAAATCGGGGGCACTAAGACCACCATCCTTCTCCCTAGCAAGTAGACACTTTGCAATGAATAGTGTAAAATAATGCATTGAAGGAAATTGCAAGCTAGTGGCGGTGACACTCGACACACCTCTCTCATCTCCCACTGACAGAGTGCGATAAAAGCCCTCAAACTCTGCATGCCTAGGTTCTTTTATTTCCCCGGAAGGGATCAATCATATATCACAAAATTCAATAAGTGGTATCTGATGGGTTTCAGCATATAAACTAAACCGCACCTCAGGGGGGTTATTCCTACTTATGAAATGAAAACTTTGCACAAAGGAATTTGTAAGGATATGATATTGTTAACACTCAGCTACGATGATGTTGTGAGGCGAGCATTGGAAGCAAATTGTGCGAACTCTTGATAGATTTCGACTCCATCCATGAAGGGGTTATGTAGCTGTCGGTGTCAAAACTGGCGGATCTCGGGTAGGGGGTCCCGAACTGTGCGTCTAGGCGGATGGTAACAGGAGACAAGGGACACGATGTTTTTACCCAGGTTCGGGCCCTCTCGATGGAGGTAAAACCCTACTCCTGCTTGATTGATATTGATGATACGGGTAGTACAAGAGTGGATCTACATATCCGTATCGCCAAGCTTGCCTTCCACGCCAAGAAAAGTCCCATCCGGACACGAGACGAAGTCTTCAATCTTGTATCTTCATAGTCTTGGAGTCCGGCCGATGATGATAGTCCGGCTGTCCGGACACCCCCTAGTCCAGGACTCCCTCAATAGCCCCTGAACCAGGCTTCAATGACGATGAGTCCGACGTGCATATTGTTCGGCATTCCAAGGCAGGTTCCTCCTCCGAATAATTCATGGAAGATTGTGAACGCCAGGATAGTGTCAGGCTCTGCAAAATAAATTCCACATTCCGCCGTAGAGAGAATAATATGTACACAAGTTCAATCTGCTGACGTATTTTGTGGCATGACATCACGCCACCACCAAGCCTTTACTTAAATCGTTTTTTATTATACCACCTCAGCGCGTTTAGTGATGCAGTTTCCTTGGCGCATCTTGTCGAAGCAGAGATCGTGTTCCCCTTATTCCGGGGTTCCCATCAATACGGACGTGGGTAACCCAACCGCGCCATTGATGGTGGCGCTTGGGAGATAAGCGACTTTTACCAGGCCAGTGGGGACGCATAATCTTCGCCGCCTATATATAAGGGATAAGGATCCACATTTTACCACGCCTTCTTCCTCCTTTGCTTATCCATCTCCGCACTCGAGCTCCAGCGCCCAAGTCCGCACATCTCGTCTCGACCTTCTCCAGCCATGTCCGGAGCGGAGGCAAGTGGTGGGCCTCAGACACGGAGGAGCACATTGAAAGCTGCGCGCTCGGATACCTTTCCGGCGACATCACAAGACCGGCCGCCCGACAAGGGCAGCTCATCCCCAACCCTGTGCCCCATGAGAGGGTCGATTCTTCCCCACTTCCTCCGCGGACTGGGCTTCCCACTTCATCCCTTCGTCTGGGGGCTCATGTACTACTACGGCCTGGACTTCCACGATTTGGCGCCAAACTTCATCCTCAACATCTCGGCGTTTATCGTCGTGTGCGAGGCCTTCCTCTGCATCCGGCCACACTTCGGCTTGTGGCTAAAGACCTTCAATGTCAAGCCGAAGGTAGTGAAGGGCGTCCAAGCGGAGTGCAGAGGTGCCATGGTGGGCAAGATACCCAACGTCACCTGGCTCGAGGGGGCCTTCATGGAGTCCATCAAGGGATGGCAATCGGGGTGGTTCTACATCACCGAGCCGCGTGACCCTAAATGGGCAGCGGCCCCCGAGTTCAGATCTGGAATCCCTATGCAGCTCACCTCCTGGAAAGAGAAGGGCTTGCTATGGGGCAGTTCGGAGGAGCTGACAGACTCCGCCCCTGCCTCCGCACCTTGGTGAACAAGAAGCTTAGGCTTATCAATGTGATCCAGTCATGCTCGTCTCACGGATTCTCCCCGCCAACAGCGGGCCTTTAATTTGTGGGAGTTCGATCCGCACAACACTGCACTCGAGCGGGCTCTTCGACACGACGCACGAAGCTGCCTCGAGGGTGCTGTTCAAGGGCGGAGAAGCCCCGCATCCGCCGCTGTAAGACCGCAGATTCAGCACTAAGCGCCCGCCGGCGAGGTAAGCTTTGCTATCCTCTATGGGACACTTATTTTCTTTCATAGTTTGACTCTATGTGGGATCTAAAACTCCCAATGCCTTTGACAGATCGGCAGAGGACGCCCGACATGTAGACCGTCCGCTCCCTTCCCAAAGACTCCAGCGGACGCCCGCTTAATGGGGTTGCTGGTTCCGCACTTTATGTGGTGCCGAGAAGAAGGTTAAGAAGAAGGCCACGGAACTCAAGAAGTTCCCGCGCCAGTAATATTGGACTCATCGTCCGATGGCTCCGAGGCGGACTCCTCCCCCGAAGACGAGGAGGAGAAAGAAGACTCTCCCCAAGAGGGGGGAGAGAGGAAGAGGAAGGCTTCCCCAACGGGGGAAGCCGAACGGTCCAAGAGGGGAAGGACCCTTCCCCCGGATAGCTCCGCCAACGCCAACATTGGCGACGAAGAGTGGCCCTCGAGGGCCAGGCCTCCGGCAAGATCGTAAGTATCCGGATTCCAGACTAATTTATAATTTCTCTTTTGTGTCACATAGTGTCCTTCTAATGCCGCACACTACCTGTAGTCCGGCCGATGATGATCTTCCCGCTTAATCGAGCGGGTCCTTGGCTCCGTCGGAGGTGGATTCCATTCCGACCGCCGCCACCCCTCGTGATGCTGACGACGCCGAGGTGGGATCCTAGGAGGGGACCCATCAGGAGGAGGCTCCGGAGGTGCGGCAAGGCAGCCTCCCGGACTTTGCGCTGGACTCCATGCCGGAACCCGCAGTGGTTCCGGAGTCCGGCAGGCGGCCCCTTCGTAAGAAGGGCAAGACCGTGACGCCGGCAGCCTCCGTCCAACCGGATGCGCTGGACAACTTGTTGGAGGCGCTTAACGGCGCTTCCATCAAGGAAGAACACCGCACTATCATGAGTGCGGTGATTCAGAAAGTTCAGCTCGCCAAGAGCGGGCCGACCAAGCTCGCAGAGCCTTCTAATAGGCTTTGAGGTAAGAAGTTTAAAATATGTAATGTAATACCTCATAGACAAGAGCCCTCGATGCTCGGTTCGGTGTTCGGAAAGAAAACCGGACTGAGGATCTAAAAAGATATACGCATGAGTGCTAAAAATATGTCAATATGGGTTTGCAGGCTGCGCTGCCGACCTCTCGCCCAAGACCGATCATGGAGGTCGGTGCTTGAAGCAGGACCTCGAGCGGTCCGAGAAAGAGCTCGGCCTTGCCAAGAAGCAGCTCGAGGACAAAGAAGGTGAGTAACACCACTTTTAAACTTGTACCTTATGTAAAAGGATTTCGTTGCAATAGAAATAACAAGGATAACGTGGTACTGCAGGGCCACGAACGAGGTGGCAACCTCAAGGAGGCCGTGTCCGGCTGAACGCAATGCGCCACTGAACGAGCGGAGCGAGAGAAGCAGGAGGCACGGTGGCGGAGGTGCGGCAAGAGCTCCGTGCTCTCATGGAAAAGCATGAGAGTTTGGAGCGCGACTCAAGACTCGAGAGTCCGAGCTTGCCTCGCTCTTGAAAGTGCCAAAGCCGCTAAGGCCGAGGCCCATAAGGCCCTCCAGAGATTGAGGAGGTGAAGAAAATAGCGGCGGTAAGGCATTTTTCATGCAAAGCAAGCATGTGAATGTAAATTACGTTACTTACCCGACTCGGAGCTCTGTAGGCTTGCAGATCTGCCTTGCAGCAGGTGTCGATGTCGCCAGATTCTACCGGCCGAGGAGGGAGCTCAACGGAGAAGGTTTTCTGGTCTCAGTACGCTGAGGCCGGTCATCCGGTTCCCCCTAGCGACCAGCTGAAGCAGCTGGTCGAGCTCCACAAGGTAGCTGAGCAGGCCATGAAGGGCCTCATAGTCCGGCTGTGGCCTGGAGAGGCCATTCCTGGGAGCTACTTCGGCCTCGTGGGGTGGCTGGTGGATGCGTGCCCCTGGGTGGAAGTCATCAAGCGCTCCTCCTGCAT
Organism: Aegilops speltoides; assembly: GCA_021437245.1. Lineage (NCBI taxonomy): Eukaryota > Viridiplantae > Streptophyta > Magnoliopsida > Poales > Poaceae > Aegilops > Aegilops speltoides. The sequence continues at coordinate 204,798,507 of CM038144.1, forward strand.
TGAAGGTGCCCTTCGGGCCCTTGCCCGCGCAAAGGTGCATTGGGGCAGGCTGGATGCAGAGAGGCTTATCACGGACGCGCCGCCAGCGGGCAAGGAGTATCGTACGCCCGAGATGTACTATAAGAGTGTCCTGAAGGGTGCCCACAAGATTGCGGATGAGTGCCCCAAAGATGTAATTATTGAGTAAACTCGCAATGTGTTATCCTGTGCGCTGAAAACTTTGTTCATATGCGCTAAGCAACGCTTACTGATTTAAAATATTACCTTTTGTGCAGCCGTTTATAAAATTTGAGAGATGGCAAGTCGTCGGCTTCAGCCCCCATGCCATGAGTGCTGGGGTGTTCGGGATAAACTTGAGCACTCTTGTTCCCATTTTTGGGTCCATCTAGGAGGCGCCAACACAATGTAACAAGGCAACCGGACTTATAATGCTTGAACACTCTCACTTAGCCATAGAATTCTATAATTTTAAATTTCAGCGAAGCCCCTAGTATTCGGAAGATCGAGTTCGGGGCGCTATCCATGCCTGGGCCGGACACAGCCGGTTCCTCGCGCGAAGCGGCATAAGTCTTTAGGGACTCGAAAAGACCTCTCGAACAATGACTCAGTCTCTCGCCTTATCATGACAAATCAGTTTTAGCTTTCCATCGAGGCGCCGCCCAGCTCAACCAGGGCGCAATCGCAGTGGTTCTCCTAGTGCTACCTTAGCCGACTGTAACGGAACGTAAGGTACCAAAACATGGGAGCCGCAAACCCAACTATTGACCCAAGACATGATTCGAGCCGATGCATATAATGCTATAAGTTCGGGTGCCGACTTGTGAAAGTGTTCGGACTTATCACACCATAATGCAGAAACACAAGCCCTCTGGTATTCTCGCCGCACTAAAATGTACGGGTGCAAGATGTCATTAATGAACATATGTGTAAAAAAGGAATGCAATTATAGGCAAAAAGTGCTGCATTGTTTATTCAAGGAATTCGCTATGAGTGCAGGATGATACAAATAGTGCGGTAAGCAAGGGATTGACTAATTAAACTTGTCTCCGTGGGTGGGCTGCGGACTGGTGTATTTAACAAATTTAATGCTCATAATGGAGACCACCGAGTGTTCGTCGAGCCTTTGTCCCTCCCTCGGCTGTTGATCGTGAGTTCGGCAGATCTATCGCGACAGGCCTCCGTGAACGGAGTCCCGTGGAAAAATAAAAAGGAAGAAAAAGAGTGACACACTTGGGAGCCCTGGTGTGGTTAAGCCGCACTGGGCCTGTCGTGGTCGTGCCCTCCCCTATGCCCATGGTATCTCCAGAGCGTAGTGATGTACGCCAAGAGCTAGTCCTACAATCATGCAAGGGCTGGGGTTAGCCGCATTGCTACGCTGCGTTCTAATGTGCTGTGGTCTTGATTGATGTTACTCGGGCGCGTTTGGCCATGTCCGGTCGCTTAACGGCCGGACTCAAAATTGCCTTAAAAGGCTGCTTTGTACTTCGCCGCGAGAGCCATTGTGTGTTCCTCCGCTCGAGGAGCGCCAAGATTTCCGCTGACCGTGATGACTCCGCGAGGGCCTCGCATCTTGAGCTTAAGGTATGCATAATGCGGCATCGTTGAATTTTGCAAACGCGGTTTGTCCGAAAGCAGAGCGTGATAGCCGCCACGGAACGGGACTATGTCGAAGATTAACTCGCTCGAAATTATCCGGGATCCGAAGACCACTTCAGCAGTGATCGAGCCAAGACAATTGGCCTCAACACTGGTATGACGCCTTTGAAGGTCGCCTTTGTAGGTTTAATCCTTGAGGGTCTATGCCCATCTTGCACATCGATCCTCGATAAAGCAGGTTTAGGTGCCTGCCGCCGCCCATCAGACTCAAAGGAGGTGAAATCCATCGACGATTGGGTCTAAAACCAATGCGCGAATCCACCATGACGGATATCGGTAGGGTGGTCCTTCGATCGAAAGTGATCGGGCAAGAGGACCATGGATTGAACTTTGGGGCGATCGCTCCATCGCATATACGTCCCTAAGTGCACGCCCACTCCCTCTTGGGTATATGGGTTATGATATCATATTTACCGTCCGCACTTGTGGGGGAAACCTTCATCCTCCTCTCTGCTCGGGCGGCCGGTCTCTTCCTCGTTGTCGCTGTGCAGCCCCTTGTCATTGTTTTCAGCGATTAACTTGCCTGCCTGCTTGAATAATCAACAATCTCTGTTGGTGTGATTAGCTGGCTTTTTGGGGGTGCCATGTATCTCGCAAGAGCGGTCGAGTATTCGGTCTAAATTGACGGACCCGAGTAGTTCTTTTGAATGGCTTCTTCCACGACCGGTTTAGAGCCTCTCAATCCGCGCTGACCGCCGATCCTCATTGGTATCGCCGCTAACGCGGCGCTTGTTTTGTTTCGACGCGACCGCCATTGTGGTCCTTAGTATCCGGACTGCTAGCATTTTTGCCGAGGTTGTTGCTGCGAGCTAGCTAGCTGTCTTCTCCCGCATGTAAGCGGGTCATGAGTGATGTGAGGGCTGCCATGGATTTCGCTTTTTCCGCCCTAGGTGTCGGGCCAGCCACTCGTCATGATGTTATGTTTGAAGGCTGCGAGGGCCTCGCATCCGGACAATGACGATTTGATTTTTCTTTGTTAAGAACCGTGTCTGTAACTGTCCGCCGATTCGTCTCGCTGCTGAATTATGTGGCTTAGGTCATCGGCGCTCGTGGTCGCACGATGTGCCTTGGAAGTTGTCGAGAATGCGGCTTCCGTGTCCTCCCAACACCCAATTGACTCAAGGGCAAGCTGTTAAGCCAATGCCGAGCTGGTCCTTTAAGCTTGAGGGAGATACATGATGGCGTGGAGATCGCCACCGCGGGCCATATGGATATGAAGGAGATAATCTTCGATCCAAACCGCGGGTCTGCAGCCATCGTAGGATTCAATGTTCACGGGTTTAAACCCTTCAGGGATTTGATGATCCATTACTTCGTCTGTGAAGCATAGTGGGTGTGCAGCCCCTCTATATTGAGCAATATCACGACGTAGCTCAAGAGAGCATTGTCTGCTGTGTTTTGCCCGGCCGGAGTTGCTGTGTCCGGCGCGACGGTAGTCGTCGTGGGTCGTGGGGCTCCCACGTGATTCATAGATAGATCTGGATTGTCTTGCCTTGTCCTCCAATATATCCCGCAAGTCCGGCGCATTCCCTCGTGGCTTCGTACTTTTTGAGCGGTGCCGGGGTACGGTCCTTATGGAGGGCCTAGATGCCTCTCTGTCGCGACCACGGGGTGGTCGGTCTACCGTATTATGCGCTGGTGATGAAGGTTTGTATGCTTCCTCCTCTAGTCGGGGGAGCAATTTGCGTTTTGGGTAGCTCTTGGAGGGGCGTTCGAGTTCATACTCTTCGGCCGCGAGGACCTCGGTCCATCTATCGGCCAGCAGGTCTTGATCAGCTTGAAGCTGTTGCTGCTTTTTCTTTAGGCTATTTGTCGTGGCGATAAGCCTGCGTTTAAAACGCTCTTGTTCGACGGGATCCTCTGGTACGACGAATTCGTCGTCGTTGAGGCTTGCCTCATCTCCGGAGGGAGGCATGTAGTTTTCATCCTCCTCGTCTGCCGCTCTCTCGAGGGCTGGCTTCCCCGTCCTCCTGTGCTGAATCTTGCTGGAGGGGGTTGTCTTCGGCACTCTCTGGGGTGTTATTATCTCCGGTGCTGGAATCTCCATTCTTACTATGGCGGGATTTAGAGCGGCGCTGCTGACGTCGGCGCTTGGGCTGTTTTTTAGAAGAATCTGCCTCCGATGTTTCCTCGCCGTCCCCATCCTTTGGGGTGTCCACCATGTATATGTCGTATGACGAGGTGGTCTTCTAGTGCCCTGTAGGCGCTGGTTCTTGATCGTCTCCGGCATCTTCATCCATACTGTCGATGTCTTCGGAGTCGTAGTCTAGCATGTCGGTTAGATCGTCGAAAGTGGCTACAAAGTGGGTGGTGGGTGGGCTTTGAATTTCTTCATCGTCCGCGTCCCAACCATCCTGACCACAGTCCGGCCAGGGTTCTCCTGATAACGAGAGATGCTTTAGCGAATTTAGGATGTCGCCAAAGGGTGAGTGCTGAAAGATGTCCGCGGCGGTGAACTCCATGATCGGCGCCCAATCGGATTCGATTGGCAGGGGCGCAGGAGGTTCGGAGTCCGGCAAGGAGTCCGGCGCCTTGGAGTCACAGGCTTCATAAGGGACAAGGTTAGTATTCGGCTCCATCGCCATAGAACTTGCAGCTCCCGAGGCGGTGTCTAGCCACCTGTCCTCGATCTACGCGGTCTGCTCCAAACTATGGGTCAGAGTGGACTCGTGTGCGGCCTCCAGGGCACTGTCCGGCAGCAGAGCTAAATCATGCCCATCGTGACAGCGCGGCACGCTCGGCTGTGGCTCGAATCCGTCGAAGATCAAGTCTCCGCGGATGTCGGCCGTGAAGTTTAGGCTTCCAAACCTGACCTGATGGCCAGGGGCGTAGCTTTCAATCTGCTCCAGATGGCCAAGTGAATTGACCCGCAGTACAAAGCCGCCGAACACGAAGATCTGTCCGGGGAGGAAAGTCTCACCCTGGATGGCGTTGTTGTTGATTGAAGAAGCCATCAAGCCTATCGGTGACGACACAGAGGAACTCTCAATGAAAGCACCAATGTCGGTGTCAAACCGCGGATCTCGGTAGGGGGTCCCGAATCGTGCGCCTAGGCGGATGGTAATAGGAGACAAGGGACACGATGTTTTTACCTGTGTTCGCCCTCTCGATGGAGGTAAAACCCTACTCCTGCTTGATTGATATTGATGATATGGGTAGTACAAGAGTGGATCTACCACGAGATCAAGGAGGCTAAACCCTAGAAGCTAGCCTATGGTATGATTGTTGTAATGGTTGTGTGTCCTACGGACCAAAACCCTTCGGTTTAAATAGACACCGGAGAGGGCTAGGGTTACACAGAGTTGGTTACAATGGTAGGAGATCTACATATCCGTATCGCCAAGCTTGCCTTCCACGCCAAGGAAAGTCCCATCCGGACACGGGACGAAGTCTTCAATCTTGTATCTTCATAGTCTTGGAGTCCGGCCGATGATGATAGTCCGGCTGTCCGGACACCCCCTAGTCCAGGACTCCCTCAGTAGCCATTCTCATGGCCGCACTTCTGTCATTCTACGAGTTTATAGGTGACTATCCGATGATTCACCCACAACTACCTTGGAGTTCTTCTTGGAAGCAAACTTCCTAAAGAAACTCATCTTATTCCTATGAACAAAATTCTAAAATTTCTAGTCCACAAAATATTTCTCAACAAAACTTGACAAGATTGATAGTAACCATTCATAATCATGCATAGAGGCTATACTAAGCATTCAAACTACTTAGAACTCTAATAATTCAACATGCAAGCTCATCTACAACAACACCAAGAGTAGTTAATTATTCAAAATATAAACTATTAAAGCAAAAACTAATTAGACCAATTGAGGAGTCACATACCAAGTAGCAATCCGCCAAAACAGTTTCAGAAATGGAGCTTCAAGCAAAGAGATTGGAATCCCGGGTTTGAGAGCAAGAACACGAGAGAGAGAGAGAGGAATGGTGATTTTTTTTCTAGAGGTGGGTGGTGACATGGGCTAAATAGATAAGTGAGGGGGCCCACCTGGGAACCACAACCTACCAGGGCATGCCTGGAGCTGCTGGCATGCCCAGGTGGGTTGTGCCCACGTAGTGCACCCCCCTCTCATGTTATTTGCATCAAAAATTCTTAAATATTCAGAATTTTTTTTGTTAAATATTCAGGGTGTTCTGGGAACTTTTATTTTTGGGTCACTTTACACGTGAAATCCAGAAAACAGGATAGACATGTCATTTTATTTTATTTAACTAAGAAAAATAGAAAATGATAGGTAAGGACAGAAGGTAGTGCTTACTAAATTCATCAGCTTCATACCTCTCAAAAATGATCCATTTATAAGGTTGATCAAGTCTTATTAACAACCACTTTTGATTAGCATGAAACTGAAGAACCTTCGTAAAACACTAGGTTACCTCAACGGGGATATGCACATCCCCAACAATAAGCAATTCATATTTCTTTCTGGCAGTAGGTAGAGGTAGTTGAAAGCTTCCAATAGTGATTGTCGGAGATTTTTCAATAACATTAATACCATTCACTTGGAATTGTTTCTTAGAAAATGCACCGTATGCTTATTACCATTGATATGAAAAGTGACCTTGCTTTTATTGTAGTCAATAACAACCCTTGAACAAGAAGGTTCTACCAAGGATAATCGACATGTTGTCATCCTCAGACATCTCAAGTATAACAAAGTCAGTTAAGATAGTAACATTTGCAACAACAATGGGCACATCCTCACAGATACTGATAGGTATAGCAGGTTATTTTGAACCATTTGCAAAGATATTTCAGTAGGTGTGAGTTTATTCAAATCAAGTATTTTTTTATATATAAGGAGAAAGGCATAACACTAACACCGGCTCCTAAATCACACAAAACTGTTTTAACATAGTTTCTTTTGATGGAGCAAGGTATAGTTGGTATTCCTAGATCTCCAAGTTTTTAGGTACTCCATCCATAAAATAATAATTAGCAAGCATGTGGAGATTTCAGCATTAGGTTTGTTTTTTTATTGATAATGATGTCTTTCATGTACTTTGCACAAGGTGCCATTTTTAAGATATCAGTCAAGCGAGTGCGCAAAAAGACATGCCTAAGCATTTCAGCAAAGCGTTCAAATTCTTCATCATCTTTCTTCTTAGTTGATTTAGGTGGAAATGGCATAGGTGTTTGAACCCATGGTAATCTTTCTCTTCCATGTTTTCTTGCCACAAAGTCTCTTTTATCATATCTTTTATTTTTAGGTTGTGAGTTATCAAGATCAATGCTACGTCTTGAGCTTGCGTTGGTTTTCTTTGAAGAGGAAAGGGTGATGCAGCAAAGTAGCGTAAGTATTTCCCTCAGTTTTTGAGAACCAAGTATCAATCTAGTAGGAGGCTCCTCAAAAGTCCCACACACCTACACAAACAAACAAGAACTCACAACCAACGCAATAAAGGGGTTGTCAATCCCTTCACGACCACTTGCGAAAGTGAGATCTGATAGAGATAGTATGATAAGATAAATATTTTTGGTATTTTTATGATATAGATTGGAAAAGTAAAAGATGCAAATAAAATTAGATTGAAAGCTTATATGATAAGAGATAGACCCGGGGGCCATAGGTTTCACTATTGGCTTCTCTCAAGATAGCATAAGTATTACGGTGGGTGAACAACTTACTGTTGAGCAATTGATAGAAAAGCGAATAATTATGAGATTATCTAGGCATGATCATTTATATAGGCATCACATCCGTGACAAGTAGACCGACTCCTGCCTGCATCTAATACTATTACTCCACACATCGACCGCTATCCAGCATGCATCTAGAGTATTAAGTTCATAAAGAACAGAGTAACGCATTAAGCAAGATGACATGATGTAGAGGGATAAACTCATGCAATATGATACAAACCCCATCTTTTTATCGTCGATGGCAACAATACAATACATGCCTTGCTGCCCCTGCTGTCACTGGGAAAGGACATCGCAAGATTGAACCCAAAGCTAAGCACTTCTCCTGTTGCAAGAAAGATCAATCTAGTAGGCCAAACCAAACTGATAATTCGAAGAGACTTGCAAAGATAACTTAATCACACATAAAAGAATTGAGATAAGATTCAAATATTTCTCATAGATAAACTTGATCATAAACCCACAATTCATCAGATCTCAACAAACACACTGCAAAAAGAGTTACATCGAATAGATCTCCAAGAAGACCGAGGAGAACTTTGTATTGAGATTCAAAGAGAGAGAATAAGCCATCTAGCTAATAACTATGGACTCGAAGGTTTGTGGTAAACTACTCACAACTCATAGGAGAGGCCTTCGATATGATGTAGAGGCCCTCCATGGTTGATTCCCCCTCAGGCGGAGCGCTGGCGAAGGCTCCAAGATGGGATCTCGCGGATACAGAAGGTTGCGGCGGTGGAAATAGTTTTTCGTGGTGCTCCCCGATGTTTTCAGGGTACGCGGGTATATATAGGAGGAAGAAGTAGATTGGTGGACGCTCGAGGGGCCCATGAGGGTGGGGGGCGCGCCCACCTATAGGGGGCGCGCCGGGCACCCTCGTGGCCGCCTCCTCTATTGCTTGACGTCCACTCCAAGTCCCCTGGATCACGTTTGTTCCAAAAAGATCGCCCCCGAAGATTTCATTCCGTTTGGACTCCGTTTGATATTCCTTTTCTTCGAAACACTGAAATAGGCAAAAAAACAGCAATTCGGGCTGGGCCTCCGGTTAGTAGGTTAGTTCCAAAAATGATATAAAAGTGTAGAGTAAAGCCCATAAACATCCAAAACGGGTAATATAATAGCATGGAACAATCAAAAATTATAGATACATGGAGCATCCCCAAGCTTAATTCCTGCTCGTCCTCAAGTAGGTAAATGATAAAAAAAGAATTTTGATGTGGAATGCTACCTAGCTTATTTCTCAATGTAATTTACTTTATTGTGGCATGATTGTTCAGATCCAAATGATTCAAAGATAAAATCTTATAAAACATAAAAATAGTAATACTTGAAGCATACTAACAAATAATCATGTCTTATCAAAATAGTATAGCCAAAGAAAGCTCATCCCTACAAAATCATATAGTTAGGCCATGCTTCATTTTTATTACACAAAATACTCCCATCATGAACAACCCCAGTTTCAGCCAAGCAATTGGTTCATACTTTTTAACGCGCTTCAGCTTTTTCAAATCTTACGCAATACATGAGCGCAAGCCATGGACATAGCACTATATGTGGTATATGGTGGTTGTGAAGACAAAAAGGGAGAAGATAGTCTCACATCAACTAGGCGTATCAACGGGCTATGGAGATGCCCATTAATAGATATCAATGTGAGTGAGGTGGTATTGCCATGCAACGGATGCACTAGAGCTATAAATATATGAAAGCTCAACAAAAGAAACTAATTGGGTGTGCATCCAACTTGCTTGCTCATGAAGACCTAGGGCATTTTGAGGAAGCCCATCATTGGAATATACAAGCCAAGTTCTATAATGAAAAATTCCCACTAGTATATGAAAGTGACAACATAGGAGACTCTCTATCATGAAGATCATGGTGCTATTTTGAAGCACAAGTGTGCAAAAGAGATAGTAGCATTGTCCCTTCTCTCTTTTCTCTCATTTTTTATTTAATGGGCTCTTTGGCCTCTTTTTTTATTTATTTGGTGGGCTCTTTGGCCTTTTTTTAAAGTCTGAAGTCTCATCCCGACTTGTGGGGGAATCATATTCTTCATCATCCTTTCCTCACTTGGGACAATGCTCTAATAATGAAGATCATCACACTTTCATTGATTTACAACTCAATAATTACAACTCAATAATTAGAACAAAATATGACTCTATGTATATGCCTCCGACGGTGTACCGGGATATGCAATGAATCAAGAGTGACATGTATGAAAAATTATGAAGGTGGCCTTGCCACAAATACGATGTCAACTACATGATCATGCAAAGAGCAATATGAAAATGATGGAACGTGTCATAATAAACGGAACGGTGGAGAGTTGCATGGCAATATATCTCGGAATGGCTATGAAAATGCCATAATAGGTAGTTATGGTGGCTGTTTTAAGGAAGGTAAATAATGGGTGCATGATAGCGACGAAGGTTGCGCGGCATAATAGAGGCTAGCAAAGTGGAAGGGTGAGTGTGCGTATGTCCATGGACTCACATTAGTCATAAAGAAATCATATACTTATTGCAAAAGTCTACTTGCCCTCGAAGCAAAGTACTACTACGCATGCTCCTAGGGGAAGGGTTGGTAGGAGTTAACCATCGCGCGATCTCGACCTCCACTCATAAGGAAGACAATTAAAAGAGCACGCCATGCAACAAATTTGTCGCACAACTTTTACCATACGTGCATGCTATGGGACTTGCCAACTTCAACACAAGTATTTCTCAATTTCATAATTACCCAACTAGCATGACTCTAACATTACCACCTTTATATCTCAAGACAATTATCAAGCATCAAATTGATCCTAGTGTTTAATGCACTTTCTATGATAGTTTTTATTATACCCAACTTGGATGCTCGGTGAGGGAGTCCTGGACTAGGGGGTGTCCGGACAGCCGGACTATCAATATCCGCCGGACTCCAAGACTACAAAGATAGAAGATTGAAGACTCCGGCTCGTGTCTGGATGGTACTTTCCTTGGCGTGGAAGGCAAGCTTGGCAATACGGATATGTAGATCTCCTACCATTGTAACCGACTCGGTAACCCTAGCCCTCTCCTGTCTATATAAACCGGAGGGCCTTAGTCCGAGGGACTAACACACATCTCGACAATCATACCATAGGCTAGCTTCTAGGGTTTAGCCTCCTTGATCTCGTGGTAGATCTACTCTTGTACTACCCATATCATCAATATTAATCAAGCAGACGAGGGTTTTACCTCCATCGAGAGGGCCCAACTGGTAAAAACATTGTGTCCTCGCCTCTTGTTACCATCCGCCTAGACGCACAGCCTCGGGACCCCTACCCGAGATCCGCCGTTTTGACACCGACATTGGTGCTTTCATTGAGAGTTCCTCTATGTCGCCACCGATAGGCTCGATGGCATCTTCAATCAGCGATGCTGTCCAGTGGTGAGACTTTTCCCCGGACAGATCTTCAGATTCGGGCGGCTTTGCATCGCGGGCCAATTCTCTTGGCCATCTGGAGCAGATCGAAAGCTACACCCCGGGCCGTCAGGTCAGATTTGGAAGCTTAAACTTCATGGCCGATGTCCGCGGAGACTTGATCTTCGACGGACACGAGCCACAGCCAAGCGCCGCCAAGACCGCGGACGATGGGCATGATCTAGCTCTCATCACGAACAAAGGCTCGTGGTCGCGACATGGATCAGCTTCGCCATTAGCCCGAGCCGATCGCCAGATCGAGGGTCGGCGGATAGACGCCACTGGGGCTTCAACATCCACGGCGATGGAGCCGAACACCAATCTTGTCCCTCATAAACTCGTGAACTGAGGCGCCGACTCTCCGGACCAACCTCCCGCGCCTACCAATCAATCCGGATTTGGTGCCGGTTATGGAATTCACCGCCGCGGACATATTCCAACACTCGCCTTTCGGCGATATCCTAAACTCATTAAAGCATCTCTCGTTATCGAGAGAGTCCTGGCCGGACTATGGCCAGGATGGTTGGAGTACGGACGACGAAGAAAATCAGAGCCCACCCACCACCCACTTTGTAGCCAATGTCGAGGATTTAACCTACATGCTAGACTATGACTCCGAAGACATCGACGCTATGGACGACGATGCCGGAGACAAACAGGAACTAGCGCCTACAGGGCACTGGAAGGCCACCTCGTCATATGACGTATACATGGTGGATACCCCAAAAGAAGGGATGGCGAAGAAGCAAAGGAGGAAGACTTTAAAGAAGCAGCCCAAACGCCGGCGCGGTGGCGCTGTTTCTAAATCTCGCCACAAGAAGAATGGAGATTCCGCACAGAGACAATAACACTCCAAAGAGCGCCGAGGACAATCCCTCCAAAGAAGACTCAGCGCAGAGGATGCGAAGCAAGCCCCACGAGAGGGCGGCATTTAAGGGGTTGAGGATGATAACTATATGCCTCCCTCCAAGACGGCAAGCCTCAACGATGACGAATTCGCTGCACTGAGGATCCCGTCAACAAGAGCGCTTCAAGCGCAGGCTTATCGCCACAAAGAAATAGCCTAAAGAAAATCAGCAGCAGCTTCAAGCTGATCAGACTGCTGGCCGATCGATGGACCAAGGTCCTCGCGTCAAGAGTATAAACTCGAATGTCCCTCCAAAAGTTACCTAAGACGCAAGCTGCTCCCCGATTAGAGGAGGAAGCATACATACCTCCATCACGAAGACGATATGGTCGATCGACCACCCCGTGGTCGTGACAGAGAGGCATCCAGTGCCCCAGCCAAGACCGTACCCGCATCGCTCCAAAAGTACGGCCAAGAGGGAACGCTACGGACTTGCGTAGACATATTGAGGACAAAGAAAGGCAATCCAGATCCATCTATGGATCACGTGGGCGCTTCTACCACCCACGCATTTAATACCGCCGTGCGGATACAATAACCTCGCCGGGCCGAACACAGCAGCATAGCGCTCTCGAGCTGCGCCGCGATATCGCTTCAATACAGGGCGCCAAGACACCCGCTATGCTTCATCGATGAAGTAATGGATCATCGATCCCCAAGGGTTTAAACCAGAACATCGAATCTTACGATGGCACAACAGACCCAGCGTGTGGATCAAGACTACCTTCTCCACATCCATATGGCCCGCGATGACGATCTCCACGCCATCAAGTACCTACCACTCAAGCTTAAAGGACCAGCTCGGCATTAGCTTAAAAAGCTTGCCCGCAGAGTCAATTGGGTGTTGGGAAGACCCGAGGCCGCATTCCTTGATAACTTCCAAGGCACATATGTGCGACCACCGACGCCGATGACCTAAGCCACATCATTCAGCAGCCTGCATTTAATCGCCGCATAATTCTCGACACGGTTCTTGACAAAGAAAACCAAATCGCCGACCGTCCGGATGCAGAGGCCCTTGCAGCCTTCAAACATAACATCCGGGACGAATGGCTAGCCCGCACTGGGCAGGAAAAGCCAAATCCATGGCAGCCCTCACATCGTTAATGACCGCTTTTGTGCGGGAGAGGACAGCTGGCTAGCCCGCAGCAACAATCTCCGTAAAATTTGGCAGTCCGGATACTAAGGACAACAACGGCAGTCACGATTTAATCAAAAACAAGCGCCCATTAACGGCGATAATAAGGAGGATACGGCAGCCAATGCCGGATTCCGAGGCTCTAAACCCGTGGAAGAAGCCATTTAAAAGAACCACTCCGGTCCGTCTAACTGGACCGAATACTCGACCGCTATGCCGATACATGGCACTCCGAAAAGCCAGCTAACCACACCAATAGAGATTGTTGGGTGTTCACAGGCCGCAAGTTAATTGTCAAAACAATGACAGGGGCTAAATAGCGACGACGAGGAAGAGACCCGCCACGAACAATAGAGGATGTAGGGTTTTCCCCACAAGTGCGGACGGTGAATATGATATACGCGACCCATATACCCAAGAGGGAGAGGAAGCGCGACCACGAGACGCCTATGCGATGGAGCCACGCCCCAAAGTTCAACCCATGGTCCTCTTGCCCGATCACTTTTGATGGAAGAGACCATCCGACCAGCATACGCCATGGCGGATTCGCCGCATTGGTTTTAGACCCAATCATCGGCGGGTTCCACTCACGAGAGTCCCGATGGACGGAGGTAGCAGCCCGAACCTCGCTTTATCAGATACAAGGCGCAAAATGGGCATAGACCCATCAAGGATTAAACCTACAAAGACAACCTTTAAAGGTGTCATCCCAGAGTGGAAGCCAACGCACACAGCTCACCACACTAGAAGTGGTCTTCGGATCCTCGGATAATTTCCGGTTAAGAGTTAATCTTCGATATAGTCCCGCTCCGCAGCGGCTATCATGCTCTTTTTGACGAACCGCGCTTGCAAAATTCAACGCGTGCCGACACGCATACCTAAAGCTCAAGATGCCAGGCCCTCGGGAGTCATCACGGTCAATGGGAATACGGAACGCCCTCCGAACGGAGGAACATACAATGCTCTCGCGCGAAGTATAGAGTAGCCTTCAAAGGCAATTCTCAAGTCCGGCAGCTTAAAAGGCCGGACACATCAAAGCGCCGCCGAGCAATGTCAAACAAGACCACCGGCGCGATCGAGCATCGCCAGAGTAATGCGGCCCCAACCTCGCCAAGATAATCGCAAGAATAACACTCCGCGTACATCACTACGCTTTGGAGATACCATGGGCACAGGGATAGGGCACAATCAGAATGGACCTAGAGTGTGGCTCGACCACACCAGGGGCTCACACGAGTGCCCCCCTTCTTTTCATTTTTATTTTTCTTCTTTGTACACAGGACTCTGTTAACCCGAAGCCCTGTCCGGTGGCGATTTTGCCGAACTCACGATGCAACAGCCAGGGACTAAAGAAGGCCGCGACGAACACCCAGGTGGTCTCAATTACGAGCATTAAATTCAATTATATACACCGAGTCTGCAGCTCATCCCTGGAGGGGGACATGGTTATTTAGTCCAAATCCCTTGCTTATCAAGACTATTTGTATCACCGCTTCTACTAGCAGACTTTCTTTCATAAATAATGCAGCACCTCTTTATTGCAATTGCATTATCTTTTATATATATGTTCATTATATGACATCTTGCACCCGTACATTTTGGTATGGCCGAATACGCCAGGGGCTTCTGTTCCCCAAATTATGGTGTGATTAAGTCCAACACTTTCACAAGTGCGGCACCCCAAACTTATAGCATTATATGAATCGGCTCCAATCATGTCTTGGGTCAATAGTTGAGTTTGCCCGGCCCCATGTTTTGGTGCCTTACGCCCGTTCCGCCGGCTAAGGTAGCACTGGAGAACCATCGTGATTGCGCCTGCTGAGCCGGGTTAACGCCTCAAAGGAGAAAGCTAAACTGACCGGCATGATAAGGCGAGAGACTGGTCGCTGTTCGAGAGGTTTTTCGGTCCTTAAAGACTCACGCCGCTGAAGCGGGTTACGGACAATGTCCGAAGAAGGCGTGGATAGCGCCCGGATTCGGTCTTCCAATACCGTGGGCTTCACCAAATTTAAAATTATAGAATTCTATGGCTAAGGAGAGTATTCAAGCATTATAAGTCCGTTGCCTCGCTCGCTGTGTTGAGCGCCTCGATGGACCCAACAAGGGGAACAAGAGTGCTCATGTTTATCCCGAACACCCCAAAGATCTCGGGCTTGGGGGCTGAAGCCAACGACTTGCCATCTCTCGATTTCATAAACGGCCGCATGTAAGGTAATATTTTAAATTAAACAAGCGTTGCTCATGGCACATATGAAAGAAGTTTTCAGCGCATGTGATAAACATACAGCGAAGTTTACTCAAAATTACATTTCGAGCACTCATCCGCAATATCGCAGCTCCCTTCAGACAATCTTATAATACCGCCCCGCGGCGATGCTCCTTGCCCGCGGCGGTGGGTCCGTGAGAAGCCCGCATCCAGCTTTGCCCCATTGCACCTTTATGCGGGCAAGGGCCCGACGAGCGCCTTCAATGCAAAGTGAGCACTTGACTACATCCAGCCCGGGCATGCATCCACCAGCTGCCGACGAGGCCAAAGTAGGTCCTGTGCATGGCCTGTCCGTGCCATAGCCGGACTATGAGGCCCTTCATGGCCTCCTCACTACCTTGTGGAGTTCAACCACCGCTTCACTGGTCGCTTGGGGGCACCGGATGGCCGGCCTCAGAGTATCGAGACCGAAGACCTTCTCCGCCGAGCTCCCTCCTCGCCATGATAGAATGCGGCGCGCCGACGACCACGCGGCAGATCCGCAAACGCCTCGAGAGCTTCAATTCGGTAAGTGTCGTAGTTCACACTAACATGCCTGCTTTGCATGAAAAATGCCTTACCCGCCGCTATCTTCTTTATGTCCTCAACTTGAAGGGCCTTACGGGCCTCGGCCTTGGCGGATTTGGCACTTTCGAGAGCCGAGGCAAGCTCGACTCGAAGTCTTGAGTCGCGCCCAAACTCTCATGCTTTTCCATGAGAGCCCGGAGCTCTTGCCGAACTTCCGCCACCCGTGCCTCTTGCTTTTCTCGCCAGCCTGTTCTGCGGGTCAAGATTGCGCCGGCCACGGACACGGCATCCTTCGTGGCTGCCACCTCGTTAGTGGCCCATGCAATACACATATTATCCTTGTTAATTTTATTTGCAACCAAAAATCCTTTTTCAGAAGGTACTTATTCAAAGAGGTGTTACCCACCTTCTTTTTCCTCGAGCTGCTCATTCGCATGGCCGAGCTCTTGCTCGACCGCCGAGGTTCTTCTTCAAGACTCGACCTCCGCCAAGCACGCGGCAGAGGTCAGCAGCAAGCAGCCTGAAACCCCTATTGACATATTTTTAGCAACCTCACAGATATCTTGTTAGATCCTTAGTCCGCTTTTCCTTCCAACACCGAACTAAGCATCAGGGCTACCTGTCTATGCGGTATTACATTACATAATTTTAACCTCTTACCTCAAAGCTCGTTAGAAGGCTATCGCAGTTTGGTCAGCCCGCCTTGGCGAGCTGAACCTTTTCAATCACCGCACTCATGATAGTGCGGTGTTCTTCCTCGATGGAAGCGCCTTTAAGCGCCCAACAGGTTATCCGCACCTCCGGTTGGACGGAGGCCGCCGGAAACACGGTCCTGCCCTTCTTCGAAGGGCCGCTTGTCGGACTCGAGCCACGGCGGGTTCCGATGTAGAGTCCGGCGAAAGTCCGGAGGTCGCCGACGGCGCTTTTGAGCCTCCTCCGATGGGTCCCTCTGGGATCCCACCCGGCGCCCCTCATCGGCGCATGGGGTAGAGGCGGTCGGGACGGAATTTACGTCCGACGAGGCCAACGACCCGCCATCGAGTCAGGAGATCATCCTGGCCGGACTACGGATGTAATGCAGCGTTAGAGGGATACTACGTGACATGAAAAGTACGGCATATAGATGATCCGCATTTACGATCCTGCCGGACGCCCGCCCTTGAGGCCACTCATCCTCGCCAATGCCGATGTTGGCGAACTGTCCGGGGATAGTTCTCCTCTGACCCTTAGGCCTCCCGATTGGGGAAGCCTTCCTCTTCTTCTCTCCTCCTCCGAGAGAGTACTCCTCCTCGCCCTCGGGGAGGAGTCCTCGTCGCCGCCGACGCCTGATTGCGGCAACTCTTTCGAGTCCCCGCGCCACCTTCTTGGTTTTTCTTCTCCGGCACCACGGCGGTGCGGAACCAGCAGCCCCGCTAAGCGGGCGCCCACTGGTCTTCGGCATGGGAGCCGGGCTGATGAGCAGCTTGGCCTTCTCCATCCATTCCTGTCAAAGGAAGAGGTAGATTAAAACCTCGCTAGAGTTAATCTAATTACCACAAGTGTCCCATGATGGGGTTGAATCACTTACCTCGTCGGGCCGGAGATCGCGAGCTGAATCCACGTCTTCGGTCATGGATGCGGGGCTTCGCACCTTGAACAGACCTCCAGCGCCTTCGTGTTGTATCAAGAGCCCGCTTAGCGCTCGGTGTTGTTCCATATTAAACTCCCACAAATTGAATGCCCGTTCTCGCATGGGAGAATCCACGGAGGAGCATGACTTGACCACGCCGACGAGCCGGAGCCTATTGCTCACCATCTTCTTGATGCAGGCTCGAGTCCCGCCACCTCCACCGGATTGCCCCACCGCAAGCCCTTCTCTTTCCGTGAGGTGAGCTGCGTGGGGATTCCAGATCTAAACTCGTGGGTCGCCGCCCATGTGGGCTTGTGCGGCTCGGTGATGTAGAACCACCCCGATTGCCACCCTTGACGGAGTCCACGAAGGTCCCTTCTAGTTAAGGGACGTTGGGCAATTTGCCCAACATGGCGCCCCGATTCCGCTTATGCGTTCTTCACAACCTTCGCTTGACGTTGAAGGTTTTGAGCCACAGCCAAGTGGGGCTGGATGCGAGAAAGGTTTCGCATTACGCACGATAAACGCCGAGATGTTGAGGATGAAGTTCGGCGCCAGATCGTGGAAATCTGTGCCGTAGTAAAACATGAGCCCCTGGACAAATGGATGGAGCGGAAAGCCCGATCCGCGGAGGAAGTGGGGAGGAAGACGACCTCTCATGAGGCCCGGTAGGGATGAGCTGCCCCTCGTCGGGCAGCCGATGCGCAATATCGCCGAAAGGTATCCGCGTCACAAGAAGCTTGGTGATGTCCTCCTCCTTAGCGGTGGAGGCCAACCATTTACCTCCCGCCCGACATATTCGGAGAAGGTCGAGGCGAGATGCGTGAGCTTGGGCGTTGGAGCTTGAGTTCGCAGGATGGATGAGCAAAGGAGGAAGAAGGCGAGGTGAGAAGGTGAATCCTTATCCCTTATATATAGGCGACAAAACTATGCGCCCCCACCGCCCGGTAAAACTCGCTATCTCCCAAGCGCCACCATCAATGGCGCGTTGGGTTACCCACGCACGTATTGATGAGAATCCGGAATAAGGGGAACACGATCCGCTTGACTGTGACGTGCCAAGGAAACCGCCGCTAAACATGCCGAGGTGGTATAGTAAAAACGATTCAAACAAAAGCTTGGTAGCGGTATGACGACACGCCGCGTAATACGCCGCCAGATTGAACTAAGTGTACATTTTATTCTCTACGGTGGAATGTGGAATTTATTTTGCGAGCTGACACTATCCCGGTGTTCATGATCTTCTCTCGATTATTCAAGGAAGGAACCCGCCTTGTAATGCCGAACATTATGCACGCCGGACTTATCGTCATTGAAGACTGGTTCAGGCTACCGAGGAGTCCTGGACTAGGGGTGTCCGGACAGCCGGACTATCAATATCCGCGGACTCCAAGACTACGAAGATAGAAGATTGAAGACTCCGCTCGTGTCCGGATGGTACTTTCCTTGGCGTGGAAGGCAAGCTTGGCAACACGGATATGTAGATCTCCTACCATTGTAACCAACTCAGGTAACCCTAGCCCTCTCCGTGTCTATATAAACCGGAGGGCCTTAGTCCGTGAGGACTAACACACATCTCGACAATCATACCATAGGCTAGCTTCTAGGGTTTAGCCTCCTTGATCTCGTGGTAGATCTACTCTTGTACTACCCATATCATCAATATTAATCAAGCAGGACGTAGGGTTTTACCTCCATCGAGAGGGCCCAAACCTGGGTAAAAACATTGTGTCCCTCGTCTCTTGTTACCATCCTCCTAGACGCACAGTTCGGGACCCCCTACCCGAGATCCGCCGGTTTTGACACCGACACTCAGCATTCTAGGACCAAATTTATAACCATAGAAAATACCATGCTGTTCTAAAAGACTCTCAAAATAATATAAGTGAAGCATGAGAGATCAACAATTTCTTCAAAATGAAACCACCGCTGAGCTCTAGAAAATATAAGTGAAGCACATAGAGCAAAACTATCTAGCTCAAAAGATATAAGTGAAGCGCATAGAGTATTCTAATAAATTATAAATCAGTGGGATTCTCCCAAAAGGTGTGTACAGCATGGATGATTGTGGTAAAATAAAAAGCAAAGACTCATATCATACATGACGGTCCAAGCAAAACACATATCATGTGGCGAATAAAAATATAGCTCCAAGTAAAGTTACCGATAGACGAAGACGAAAGAGAGGATGCCTTCCTGGGCATCCCCAAGCTTAGGATTTTGGTTATCCTTGAATATCTTGGGGTGCCATGGGAATCCCCAAGCTTAGGATCTTGCCACTCCTTATTCCATAGTCCATCAAATCTTTACCCAAAACTTGAAAACTTCACAACACAAAACTCAACAGGAAATCTCATAAGCTCCGTTAGTGCAAGAAAGCAATACCACCACATAAGGTACTGTATTGAACTCATTGTTTTTTTATGTTGGTGTTAAACCTACTGTATTCCAACTTCTCTATGGTTCATACCCTACATACTAGCCATAGATGCATCAAAATAAGCAACCAACACATGAAAAACAGAATCTGTCAAAAACAGAATAGTCTATAGAAATCTGTGACTCTCGAATACTTATGGAACTATAAAAATTCTACAAAAATAGGAAGTCCTGGGAAATTTTTCTATTGATCTACAGCAAGAAGAATCAACGCAAAATCACGTTTCTATGAATTACTAAAATTAGTTTCATGCGCGCAAAGTTTCTGTTTTTCAGCAGAATCAAATTAACTATCACCATAGGTTATCCTATAGGTTCTACTTGGCACAAACACTAATTAAAACATGAAAACACATCTAAACAGAAGCTAGATGAAATATTTATTACTAAATAGAAGCAAAAAAACAAAAAACAAAGATAAAGTTGGGTTGCCTCCCAACTAGCGCTATTGTTTAACACCCCAAGCTAGGCATAAAAGCGAGGATAGATCTAAGTAGTGCCAGCTTTGGCACTCAATTCATAAGTAGCTCACAAAACATGCGTAAAGGATAAACAGATAACACATGCGATCAAAATTTGTGACATGATATGGCCATCATCATCTTGTGCTTTTGATCTCCATATCCAAAGCTTCAGTATGATCTCCATTGTCACCACCATGACACCTTGTTCTCCATCGTTGTGTCGGGGCTGTCTCGCCAACTATTGCTTCTACAACTAGTGCTAACATATAGCGATAAAGTAAAGCAATTACATGGTGCCTAATTGATTCACATACAGGTTATACAATAATTAAAGACAACCCTATGGCTCCTGCTAGTTGTCAAACTCATTGAAATGCAAGTCGTGAACTTATACCAAACATGATCGTCTCATACATCAACATATATCACATCACGTCTTGACCATATCACATCACAAAATACCCTGCAAAAACAAGTTAGATGTCCTTTACTTTGTTTTTGCAATTTTTACGTGGCTGCTACAGGCAACTAGCAAGAACCATTCTTACCCATGCAAAACCACAACGGTGATTATCAAGTTTGCTATTTTAACCTTCTGCAAGGACCGTCCATAGTCAAATTCGATTCAACTAAAGTGAGAGAAACAAACACCCGCCAGCCACCTTATGCAAAACAAGTTGCATCAATCGGTCGAACCAATGTCATGTACGTGGACATGTAAGGTTGGTCCAGGCCGCTTCATCCCACAATACCGCCGAATAAAAATAAGACGTTGGTGGTAAGCAATATGAACATCACCGCCCAAAACTCCTTTGTGTTCTACTCGTGCATATCATCTACGCATAGACCTGGCTCATGATGCCACTGTTAGGGAACATTGCATTGAAAACAATAAATTTCTACACACATGCAAGATCTATCCATGGAGATGTATAGCTACGGGAGGGGGAGAGCATCTACATACCCTTGTAGATTGCTAAGCGGAAGCATTTATCTACGTGATTTATGTAGTTGTACATCTTCACGATCCGTCCCGGTCAAGTACCGAACGTACAGCACCTCCGCGTTCAGCACATGTTCATCTCGATGACGTCCTTGCCTTCTCGATCCAGAAAGAGAGGCGAAGTAGTAGATGAGTTCCGACAGCATGATGGCGTGGTGACGGTAGTGGTGAAGAACAATCTCCGCAGGGCTTTGCCAAGCACATCGAAAACTATGATGGGGGATAAACTAGAGGGGCGGGGTTGCCGGCACATGGCTTGGTGAATCTTGATGTGTCATTGGTGCTAGCACTGCCCCTCTGTTTATATGTTGAGCCATGGGGTCGTTTCTTGGAGAAAGAGCCTCCTCAAAGTCGGTTTAGCCCGCAAGGCAGGAGTCCTTCTCGGACTCCAGGACCAGATGCCAGAGTCCTTGGCGTCTGGCCCAGACGCCTGATACGTTTCCAACGTATCAATAATTTTTTATTGTTCCATGCTATTATATTACTTGTTTTGGATGTTTATGGGCTTTACTTTACACTTTTATATTATTTTTGGGACTAACCTATTAACCGGAGGCCCAGCCCATATTGCTGTTTTTTTTGCCTATTTTAGTGTTTCGCAGAAAAGGAATATCAAACGGAGTCCAAACGGAATGAAACCTTCGGGAGAGTTATTTTTGGAACAGAAGCAATCCAGCAGACTTGGAGTAGACGTCAGGGTAGCAACGAGGAAGCCACGAGGCAGGGAGGCGCGCCCTACCCCCCTGGGCGTGCCCCCCCACCCTCGTGGGCCCCTCGTGGCTCCCCTGACCGACTTCTTTTGCCTATATATATCCATATACCGTAAAAACATCGAAGAGCACAATAGATCGGGAGTTCCGCCACCGCAAGCCTCTGTAGCCGCCAAAAACCAATCGGGACCCTGTTTCGGAACCCTGCCAGAGGGGGGATCCCTCACCGGTGGTCATCTTCATCATCCGGACACTGTCCATTACGAGGAGGGAGTAGTTCACCCTCGGGGCTGAGGGTATGTACCAGTAGCTATGTTTTTGATCTCTGTCTCTCTCTCTCTCTCGTGTTCTTCAGGTGATACGATCTTGATGTATCACGAGCTTTGCTATTATAGCTGTATCTTATGATGTTTCTCCCCCTCTACTCTCTTGTGATGAATTGAGTTTTCCCCTTGAAGTTGTCTTGTCGGATTGAGTCTTTAAGGTTTTGAGAACACTTGATGTATGTCTTGCCGTTCTTATCTATGGTGACAATGGGATATTCACGTGATCTACTTGACATATGTTTTGGTGATCAACTTGCGGGTTCGATGAACTTATGCATAGGGGTTGGCACACGTTTTCGTCTTGAATCTTCGGTAGAAACTTTGGGGCACTCTTTGAAGTACTTTGTGTTGTTTTGAATAGATGAATCTGAGATTGTGTGATGCATATCGTATAATCATGCCCACAGATACTTGAGGTGACATTGGAGTATCTAGGTGACATTAGGGTTTTGGTTGATTTGTGTCTTAAGGTGTTATTCTAGTACGAACTCTATGATAGATCGAACGGAAAGAATAGCGTCGTGTTATTTTACTACAGACTCTTGAATAGATCGATCAGAAAGGATAAATTTGAGGTGGTTTCGTACCCTACCATAATCTCTTCGTTTGTTCTCCGCTATTAGTGACTTTGTAGTGACTCTTTGTTGCATGTTGAGGGATAGTTATACGATCCAGTTATGTTATTATTGTTGAGAGAACTTGCACTAGTGAAAGTATGAACCCTAGGCCTTGTTTCCTAGCATTGCAATACCGTTTACGCTCACTTTTATCATTAGTTAACTTGCTGTTTTTATAATTTCAGATTACAAAAACCTATATCTATTATCCATATTGCACTTGTATAACCATCTCTTCGCCGAACTAGTGCACCTATACAATTTACCATTGTATTGGGTGTGTTGGGGACACAAGAGACTCTTTGTTATTTGGTTGCAGGGTTGTTGGAGAGAGACCATCTTCATCCTACGCCTCCCACAGATTGATAAACCTTAGGTCATCCACCTGAGGGAAATTTGCTACTATCCTACAAACCTCTACATTGGAGGCCCAACAATGTCTACAAGAAGAAGGTTGTGTAGTAGACATCAACGCCAGGGTCCCTGGCATCTGGCCCATGGCCTCTGCAAAACTTCCTTTTGCATGTTCCTTAAACCCCGTGGGCTTTACCCCTTGGCCCAAATAAAGTGTTCTCGCACCAGAACATTTTGGGAAAAATCCGAAACCCCTTCCGGAGACCAAACACTATTATCCCATATACAAATATTTACATCCAAACCATTCCGGAGCTCCTCGTCGTGTCCGTTATCTCATCCGGGACTCCGAACAACATTCGGTCACCAACATACATAACCCATATATTACTATATCATTAACGAACATTAAGCCTGCGGACCCTATGAGTTCGAGAATGATGTAGACATGACCGAGACGCTTCTCCGGTCAATAAAAAATAGTGGGACTTGGATGGCCATAATGGTTCCTACATATTCTATGTAGATCTTTATCGTTCGAACCTTTATGACAACATACGTAGATCCCTTTGTTCGTCGGTATGTTACTGGACTGACATTCGATCGTCGGTATCTCCATACCTAGTTCAATCTTGTTACAAGAAAGTCTCTTTACTTGTTCCATAATACATCATCCCGCAACTAACTCCTTAGTCATTTTGCTTGCAAGCTTCTTGTGATGTTGTATTACCGAGAGGGCCCAGAGATACCTCTCTGTCATACGGAGTGCAAATCCCAGTCTCATTCCATGCCAACTCCACAGACACCTTCAAGATACCTGTAGAACATCTTTATGATCACCCAGTTACGTTGTGACGTTTGATAGCACACAAGGTATTCCTCCGGTATCCGGGAGTTGCATGATCTCATGGTCGAAGGAATATGTATTTGACATTAAGAAAGCGGTAGCGATAAACTAAACAATCATATGCTAAGTTAACGGACTGGTCTTGTCCATCACATAATTCTCCTAATGTGTGATCTCGTCATCAAGTGACAACCCATGCCTGTGGTTAGGAAACCTTAACCAACTTTTGATCAACGAGCTATTCTAGTAGAGGCTTACTTGGGAAACGGTATTTGTTTATGTATCGACACATGTATTTAAGTTTCTGGTCAATACAATTCTAGCATGAATAATAAACTTTTATCATGATTAAGGAAATATAATAATAACCACTTTATTATTGCCACAAGTTGGGATGAGACTCCGAACAAGGAGACAAAAAAAGGAATAAAAAGAAAAGGAAAAGGAAAAAAAGGACAAAGAGAGAAGGGGCATGCTAATTCCACACTTGTGCTTCAATGTAGCACCGTGTTTTTTATATAGAGATTCTCCTATGTTGTCACTTTCATATACTAGTGGGAACTTTTCGGTATAGAGTTAGATGCACACCTACTTTGTTTTCATGTTGAGCTTCCATACACTTAAAGCCCTTAGTGCATTCGTTGCATGGCAATCCTTACTCCTTGCATTGATATCAATTAATGGGCATCTTCATAGCCCGTTGTTTAGCTGCACCGATGTGAGACTTCCTTACTTTTTTGTCTTCTCTATATTTACCCCTATCATCATACTCTTTTTCACCCATAGTGCTATATCCATGGCTTGCGCTCATGTATTGCATGAGGGTTGAAAAAGCTGAAGCGCCTTAAAAAGTATGAACCAATTGCTCGGCTTGTCATCAGGGTTGTGCATGACAAATACTTTGTGTTAAGAAGACAGTGCATGAAAAGACTATATGATTTTGTAGGGATAGCTTTCTTTAGCGTTGATATTTGGCAAGACACGACTGTTTGTTGGGATGCCTGAGTATTGATGTCTTTATGTCAAATTATAGACTATTGCTTTGAATCACTCGTGTCTTAATATTCATGCCATGATTACATACATGCTCAAGATTATGCTAGGTAGCATTCCACATCAAAAATTATCATTTTTATCATTTACATACTCGAGGACGGGCAATAACTAAGCTTGGGGATGTTGACACGTCTCCGTCGTATCTATACTTTGTTATTGTTTCATGCCAATATAATACAACTTTCACATATTTTTGGCAACATTTTATATAATTTATTAGACTCTCCTATTGATCTATTGCCCAGTGCCAGTTCCTATTTGTTGCATGTTTTTTGTTTCACACAATATCCATATCAAATGAAGTCCAAACATGTTTAAAATTTATGGAGAATTAGTTTGTAATATGTGTGATTACTAGGAGGTGGAATCAACGCAAACAGGGGCCCACAGCCACCACAAGACACCTGGGTGCACCAGTGTAACGCCCTCGATGCGGCTATATCTCCCACGTGTCGAAGCACGACTTAGAGGCATAACCGCATTGAAAGCAATGTCGCAAGTGAGGTAATCTTCACACAACCCATGTAATACATAAGGGAAAGAGATACATAGTTGGCTTACAATCGCCACTTCACACAATTACATGAATAAAGCATTACATCATCCAGATACAATCAAGGTCCGACTATGGATCCAAAATAAAAGAAGAACCCCAAATGCATAAAGGTCCCCGATCGCCTCTAACCTGGCTCCACTCATCGATCAACTAGAATGAAACAACACAAAGGGCAAGATCTTCATCGAGCTCCTCCTTGAGCTTGGTAGCATCACCGCCGGTAACATAGGCACCGCAAACCGGTGTTGAAGTATCTGTGAGCCACGGGACTCAGAATCTCGCACCCTCGCGATCAAAACTATTTAAGCTTATGGGTAAGGTAAAGGCATGAGGTGGAGCTGCAGCAAGCGACTAGCATATATGGTGGCTAACATACGCAAATGAGAGCGAGAAGAGAAGGCAAAGCACGGTCGATAAAAGTATGATCAAGAAGTGATCCTATAGCAACCCACGCCAAGCATAACTCCAACATCGTGTTCACTTCCCGGACTCCGCCGAGAAGAGACCATCATGGTTACACACGCGGTTGATGTATTTTAATTCGGATCTGGTGTCAAGTTATCTACAACCAGACATTAACAAATTCCCATCTGCCACATAACCGCGGGCACGACTCTCGAAAGTTTATAACCCTGCAGGGGTGTCCCAACTTAGCCCATGACAAGCTCTCGCGATCAACGAAGGAATAGACCTTCTCCCAGGAAGACCCGATCAGACTCGGAATCCCGGTTTACAAGACATTTCGACAATGGTAAAACAAGACCAGCAAACCCGCCCGGATGTGCCGACAAATCCTGATAGGAGCTGCACATATCTCGTTCTCAGGGCACACCGGATTGTCCAAACTTCCGGTAGGCGAGCCCAGAGTTGTTCGGTACACCGCGGTCGACGGTTTGGACCAACACTCACAACGAGCACCGCCCGGGGTAATAAAGATGACCTCGGGCTCCGAAACCCAAGGGAAAAAGGGCTAGGTGAGGCAAATGTTAAAACCAAGGTTGGGCCTTGCTGGACAAGTTTTATTCAAAGCGAACTGTTAGGGGGGTCCCATAAATCACCCGACCGCGTTAGGAACACAAAATACGGGAACATAACACCGGTATGACGGAAACTAGGGCGGCAAGAGTGGAACAAAACACCAGGCATAAGGCCGAGCCTTCCACCCTTTACCAAGTATATAGATGTATTAATAATATAAGAGATATTGTGATATCCCAACATAACCCTGTCCACCATGGAGAAATCTTCAACTTCACCTGCAACTAGCAACGCTATAAGAGGGGCTGAGCAAAGCGGTAACATAGCCAATCAATGGCTTGCTAGGAATGGTGTCAAAGGTTAGAGGTTTGACATGGCAATTTGGGAGGCTGACAAGCAAATGGTAGGCATCGTAGCATTGGCATAGCAAAAGAGCGAGCAAACTAGCATAGCAAAGATAGTAGTGATTTCGAGGGTATGATCATCTTGCCTGAAATCCCACAAGGAAGAAGAATGAGTCCATGAAGAAGACGAACGGGAGTAGTCGAACGAATCCTCACAATCGCAAAATTACCGGAACTAAGAAGCAACACCGGAAAGAAACAAACAACATGGTAAATAACCAACACATAATCATGGCACGGTGCGGAAAGCAAGTATGATGCATGCCCGGTTTAAATAGCATGGCATGGCAATATGCACAAACAAAACTACAAGTTAAATGGAGCCCAATATGCAACGAGTTGCATATTGACGAAACACCACATCAATTATTTAGTTCTCTCTCGGTTATGTACCCAACAATATTAAATGTTGTTAAACATGGCAAGAGGTGAAGCATAATTAAACTAACTATCTAGGCAAGTTTAAATGAGGCCGGAACAACAACCAACAATTCCGGTAAATCCCCATGTTATTTAGCAATTTAATGCAACAACAATTTTAAGCATTTAAATGTTGTTATCATGATGCGAATGACATATGCAAGTTTTGTGCATTTTTTATGAAAATGTTGACATGAGCATGTTATGAAGCATTTGGTCACCATGGCGAACAAAAAGGTGCCACGGCGGTAAACGGAAATGGTGCCACGGCAACATTCCGGTCCCGGTAACTTGAGGAGATACCGATGCAAACGAGAAGTGTGCGGATGCAAAGGATGGTGGGGTGATCCCGGTTACCGAGTTCCCACGGGACGACGGCATGGCAAACAAGGCGGAACGTGCATGAAGCAAACGGG
The DNA here is from genome assembly GCA_021437245.1 of Aegilops speltoides. Lineage (NCBI taxonomy): Eukaryota > Viridiplantae > Streptophyta > Magnoliopsida > Poales > Poaceae > Aegilops > Aegilops speltoides. The sequence continues at coordinate 204,826,289 of CM038144.1, forward strand.
CACGATGCAAACAAGGACATCTCATTCAACACATGCATTTGGTCCACGGTTGATCGTCTCAGGGTTATACCTTTGAAGCGTGCGTTTTTGGAGCGGTTCGAGTTCGTCGAGGGAAGTAGTGGTACACGTTCGTGGTGGAAGTAGTCGTTCATGTTTCGTAGATGTTCGGGGTCACGACGAGGAACTTGACGTCCACGGAGTCTTCGAGGGTCGACGGTAGTGGTACACACGTTGACGGGGTACTTGTCGGTCCGGTCTTGGCGACGGTAGTTGTACACAGGTCGTAGAGGAACTTGAAGCATCCGAGGTCTTCGGGTTCGTAGTGGTACTTGCTGTTACATGTAGTCAAACTTGAGGTGCTCCTGGCGTCGGACTTGCGGCGTTGGACAGAACCATGGCGAGGTTCAGCAGCTACCCCACGTCCATGACGAAAAATGAAGCTCGGACAGGGAGCCGAAGCAGCAAGCAGGGGCGTGATGCAGGAGGGACGGCCGCGGGACTTGGCGCGAAGCAGAGGTAGATGCGGGCGAGCGGGAGGCTCGCAGGGCCTCAGGTGCTCGAGGAGAGGCCGAGGGCGGCTGGATCCGGCCGGAGGCGACGAACGGGTAGCGGCCATGGCAGGGCTTGAGCTCCTGGTTTCCTGCTGCTGGTCGGGACGGCGAGGGAAGGTCAGGGAGCGGCTTGGGGCGGCGACGATGGGTGCAGGCGTGACGCTGAAGGAGGAATGCCATGGTAGAGGAGGAGTGGCGCGGAGCAGAGGCGAGCTGGCGCAGCGGCGAAGATGGAAGGGCAGGAAAGGTGGCCGCGGCAGGGGAGGCTGCGGCCTGGGACGCCAGCAGGGAAGAAGCAGAGGACTCGGGGCTACAACTGCTGGCTCCTGTGGGCGCGGACGAAGACGGCTGCGAGCGACCAGATGTGTCCAGGAGCAAGGGAGGAGGAGGCACCAGGCTGCGCCGGGATCTGACGAGGCTTTAGAAGGAGCTGCAGCTACGGCGAGCGTCGAGGGCCACGGGCGCGGGGAACAGGGGCGCCATGGGGATCGGGCGCGGGCGATCCTCTCCTATGCGAACCGTGTGAGTGGCGGCGGTGTGGGAGGATGAGATGGAGAGATCGAGAGGAGGGGGTCTGGGCTAGGGTTAACAGGGCATCGGCTTGGCTACGGCGAGCCTAACGGGCTGCGGCTACAGGAGGCCCAGGTGGCCGGCGGGGCTGCTGGTTGGACCTCGATCTGCTGGGCCAGGCCGTGGAGAGGGAAAAAGCCAGAGGCCTGGTCGGCTGTTGTTGCTGGCATCTATCTCTCTTTTTCTCACTTCTTCAAATCTCTCACAAAAACAGAAAAGCAAAGAAAGAAAAGGAGAGAAAAAAATGAGTGGACAAGAATTTGGGCAAGGGGATTATTTTCCCGGACTCACAAAAAATGCGCTTGTCCCAAGAAAATAGAAGTGAGCATGATTGCAAGATTTAAATTCAAATTCATTTGAATTTAATTCAAATGGTTTGAACAAGGAAGAGGATTTAGAAGTGTCCAAAAATGTTGAGAATTTAGGTGGAGCCACAATAAATGGAGAAAGAATTGTTGGCAAAGCTTGGGGACCAAACTTGAAGTAGAAAGAGCATGGGAATTTTGCAAGTGTGTTACGGTTAATTCCAAGCTAATGGAATATTTATAATAGCTCCAAAATATTAGGAGGATATGTTATAAAGAGAAATCACCATGTGAATTCCCTCGATTTAAATAGATCAATGATCTATGCAATTTATTTAACTGAGTTATAAAAGGGTTGCATGAAGACATGATGCAATGCAAATGATGCAATGAGATGAGATGCATGACATGAACAAAATGGAAAACAAAAGACAAAAACCCAACCACAGAGGAAATAACATATCACATCTCCGGAAAAGGCAAGAGTTGGAGTTACGAATATGGAAAGTTGTATCCGGGGTGTTACAACACTCCACCACTACGAGAGGATCTCGCCCCGAGATCTAGGATGGCACAGGAGGGAAAGGAAGAGGATGAGGTAAAACACAGTTGCTTCTTTGACGAACGAGTGAAACCATGAACCTTGAGAGGTTGAGCAATTTAAAAGAAAGAGTACAACAGAGATGAACGAGATTGCAAACAATCCGGTAGAACAGAGGAACAAGGAGTATTACGAGAATTTGAAGGTTGAAAGACATGGAAATAAGAGCTTCACGAACGAAAAGAATATGACCACCTAGGTATAATGAGATAGCCAAGGAACAAGAATGACAGAATTTGGACAGCACTCCGGTTGAACATGGAGGGAATTGAACATGAACTTGACAAGATGAGAGGATACTTGATGAAATGAACAACACACTGCCTCCGGAACTATTGAAAGAATGGCACAAGGGGTAAGAAAGATTTCAGACAGCTCTCCAGTTGAGGAAGGAGGGAAAACTTGATAAGATGAAAGAACTTGAAAAGAGGACATGACACTCTGGTTAAATGGATAAGCACGAAAAGATCACGATCCTCACAATTCGAGATGATAAGTGAAGAGATCAACATCACCATGCATTCGGAAGAAAGAATAGAAGATAGATCATTGGAATAAAAGAATGGAGAAGAAAATGCCCTCTTATGCCACAACAGAGCTTGAGGAGGCATCCTTAGGAGACGGGTCGAGCGGAATTGTTGGAAAACCAACAACGAAGGAATAAGCTTGATACGGTCTTGTTGAATACAAGTCAAATTATGAGGTGACAAACTGCCACTCACAGGAAAAGAATTGGATTGGTAAGAACAAGGAGACAAGAAACTATTTTACCGAGAGTATAAAGAAGAGCTTGGATCATTTATGAGCACCATAGATAGCAACAGTCCTTAGGGATGGCTTTAGGTGAAATATAACACAAGATAACTCCAATGACGAGATTGATGGATTTAAAAATAACACATTCTTAACAACATGTGAATCATGGAACATGAACTCAAATTATCAAGAATGACATAATACCACCTCCAAAATATGGTAGAAAGAATTGCACTCCGGATTACCATATGAAGAAAGCTTGAGCTCCTTAGGAAAGAATCTCGATGAAAACTTTGAGAAGGGAATTAAATCCTTGATGAACCGTCATGTAGAACCTCCATGAAGAACTCCGGTAAACAAAAGGAATGAAAAGAAAGAGAAATTGAAAACACAAGGTGAATCCTTGCAATGATTTAGCTGGATCTCCGTGATAATTAGAGCTTGGAACTCCGGGAAAAAGAGAAGATGAAACAAATGAAACCGAGAATTTTAAGGGCCTCCGGAATAAAGAATTAATCACTTGGATGAACAAGAATAAGAATTATGTTATGCTTATCCTTCACCAATTAAATTGATGACAATCAACGGATTTGGCATACTACTTATTCTCGTAGAAAGGATTAAAAGAGATATATCAAAACTTGAGAAGGTCTTCAACGAACCACCGGTAGGATTAGAACAACAAATGAATTGATATGATGAACAAGGAAGAGAGATCTTGAGAGAACCACCGTAAGAATTGAAAATGATCGAAGTAGGGTGCATCACCGTAAGAATTAGCAAATGAACGAAGGTGCTTGAGACAAACTAGATACATGAGAACAAAGAGATCAAGAACTGATTAGAGGATATTCGATTGATGCACCGCAAGATAGGAGAATGATAACCGATAGCTGAGAATGAATAAACCTGAATTGATGGACTCGGATGACAAACCGAGAAGACTCTTGAATATCTCCCGATGGTGAAAAAGATTCTCACAATCGAAAACAATTATGAGAGGATGGCAACAAGCTAGCACCATGAATCTTGAAGAGAATAGAGCAAGATTAAAGAGAAACTCTTCTTCGGTCTTCAAATGATGAGAATGACAACAAGAAACACCACCAAGAATTATTGAGGTACACCGAAGAATCAAAAGCGAAGAGGTTGAACCAACTATGAAAAGAATTTGAAAGATCTTGGAGAAAAGCATTTGGTGATGATAACTCATTCTTACGCCAAACTTGGAGAAGAATTTAGGATAGCTCGGGAAAATAGAAGAGTCGTAAGATCCTCGAAAAGACACGTGGGTTAGGGCCCACTCAAAAGAACACCGCTGAAAAGATTTAAAAGAGATGTTGCACGGTTGAATTAAATGACTTGAATGAGATACCAATCTCGAAAGAGCTTGAACGAATGCGGAGTGGAAATACTGAATCTTCGAGATATCTTGAGCACTCGAAATAACAAATAGCGAGAAGTAGAATGATAATGAGGTGCACCGTATGAGAAGACATTGAAATGAGGAAAAAGGTATGATCAACAAAACTTGACTTGAATCCACCGGAGAAGAGAAAGGAATGAGGAATGACGAACTAGTAGAACATCTTCTTGAGAGCCACCGAGTAAGAACATTGACGGAAAAGAATGGAGAAACTTCACAAAAATAAAAGGATACTTGGTAAAGAAATCTTAGTCCTTGAGGAAAAAGGGTGGGTGGGCGGGAAAAACAAAAGCAACTTGGAGACGGATGAAACAAACACCGTTGAGAAGAAATGATAATTGGTCTTGCTGATGTTGAAGTGATCGGATCCACTTGAAGAGAAACACGCCGGTTGAAAAGGATTGACATGACAATCTCGATTGTCGAGAAGGATTGGTATTCACATCAGAGTATGAGAACACCATTTCGGAAAGGTATGGAATCAACACTTGACATTGAAGCAACTCAAATACCACAACTCAAAACAAAAACAAAGGACTGGCTTGCAGAATAAACCGGAACAAACATATGATAGAGATTTCGTCCGAAGTTTTCGTGGTGGGGCCTACACGGGCTCGATCAGACAAAGCACCATCATGTACAAGGCAAGTGCTCATGACATACTGAAGCGGCCCCCAGTCGGCATAGCCAAGGACTCTTTAAGACACAACGAGACCATCAGAAACCAACCGTGAATAGGCGGACCACTAGACGTCGAACCCCAATTTCATATCATACATCCGTCGGACAGATATCCTAAGAGCTACTTGAATTCCCACCTATGAAACTCCCGAAATTTTCGGTTATGCAATCAGGTGTTGGGGATACAGGAAGCATAATATCTCACCCAAAACTAGCAAATCCTACATCCATTGTATCCATCCTTCAACACATAACCAAGAAACCTTCGAAATCGTCTACCTCAACCTTCAAAAGCATCCGTTATACAAGTTATGGCGATACTCCGTACTCACCTCAAGATCGGGTTATCGGGTTATCTCACCAACAACTGCATAAAAGAGATTTTCGATGTCGGCGTATTAAACTCGGTATTCCGAACTGCAACGATAAAATTATGACGACAACACCTCGAGCTCAACTCCGGGACACTTCCACTAAACCCCGACAGGAGGCACCAAGACAATGTTTCGATCATAAAACCATCGAACGATCCCAAGATACCCGCGTGATCCTAAAAAAAATTTAGTGAAATTTGAGAAGAGAAGAGTCAAAACTCTACGTCAGATGCCTTACCAGAGCGATGAAGAGACCGGGAGTAAAAAGAATTCCTAAATCTCCGATATATATAATCATAAATGACTCAAAACATTTTTCTAGACACAACTCGCCGCTAAAAACGATCAAGCGGTGGGGCTCCTAAGGTCGGGAAGGCTCGACACCAACTTGTAACGCCTCGATGCGGCTATATCTCCCACGTGTCGAAGCACGACTTAGAGGCATAACCGCATTGAAAGCAATGTCGCAAGTGAGGTAATCTTCACACAACCCATGTAATACATAAGGAAAGAGATACATAGTTGGCTTACAATCGCCACTTCACGCAATTACATGAATAAAGCATTACATCATCCAGATACAATCAAGGTCCGACTACGGAACCAAAATAAAAGAAGAACCCCAAATGCGATAAAGGTCCCCGATCGCCTCTAACTGGGCTCCACTCATCGATCAACTAGAATGAAACAACACAAATGGCAAGATCTTCATCGAGCTCCTCCTTGAGCTTGGTTGCGCCACCTTTCGGTAACATAGGCACCGCAAACTGGTGTTGGAAGTATCTGTGAGCCACGGGGACTCAGCAATCTCGCACCCTCGCGATCAAAACTATTTAAGCGTATGGGTAAGGTAAAGGCATGAGGTGGAGCTGCAGCAAGCGACTAGCATATATGGTGGCTAACATACGCAAATGAGAGCGAGAAGAGAAGGCAAAGCACGGTCGATAAAAGTATGATCAAGAAGTGATCCTATAGCAACCCACGCCAAGCATAACTCCAACACCGTGTTCACTTCCGGACCACGAGAAGAGACCATCACGGTTACACACGCCGTTGATGTATTTTAATTCGGATCTGGTGTCAAGTTATCTACAACCGACATTAACAAATTCCCATCTCGCCACATAACCGCGGGCACGACTCTCGAAAGTTTATAACCCCGCAGGGTGTCCCAACTTAGCCCATGACAAGCTCTCGCGATCAACGAAGGAATAGACCTTCTCCCAGAAGACCCGATCGACTCGAATCCCGGTTTACAAGACATTTCGACAATGGTAAAACAAGACCAGCAAACCCGCCGGATGTGCCGACAAATCCGATAGGAGCTACACATATCTCGTTCTCGTGGCACACCGGATTGTCCAAACTTCCGTAGGCGAGCCCAGAGTTGCCTGGGCCACCGGCGGCCGACGGTTTGGACCAACACTCACAACGAGCACCGCCCCGGGGTAATAAAGATGACCCTCGGGCTCCGGAAACCCAAGGGAAAAAGGGCTAGGTGAGGCAAATGTTAAAACCAAGGTTGGGCCTTGCTGGACAAGTTTTATTCAAAGCGAACTGTTAGGGGGGTCCCATAAATCACCCGACCGCGTTAGGAACACAAAATACGGGAACATAACACCGGTATGACGGAAACTAGGGCGGCAAGAGTGGAACAAAACACCAGGCATAAGGCCGAGCCTTCCACCCTTTACCAAGTATATAGATGTATTAATAATATAAGAGATATTGTGATATCCCAACATAACCCTGTCCACCATGGAGAAATCTTCAACTTCACCTGCAACTAGCAACGCTATAAGAGGGGCTGAGCAAAGCGGTAACATAGCCAATCAATGGCTTGCTAGGAATGGTGTCAAAGGTTAGAGGTTTGACATGGCAATTTGGGAGGCTGACAAGCAAATGGTAGGCATCGTAGCATTGGCATAGCAAAAGAGCGAGCAAACTAGCATAGAAAAGATAGTAGTGATTTCGAGGGTATGATCATCTTGCCTGAAATCCCGCAAGGAAGAAGAACGAGTCCATGAAGAAGACGAACGGGAGTAGTCGAACGAATCCTCACAATCGCAACATTACCGGAACTAAGAAGCAACACCGGAAAGAAACAAACAACATGGTAAATAACCAACACATAATCATGGCACGGTGCGGAAAGCAAGTATGATGCATGCCCGGTTTAAATAGCATGGCATGGCAATATGCACAAACAAAACTACAAGTTAAATGGAGCCCAATATGCAACGAGTTGCATATTGACGAAACACCACATCAATTATTTAGTTCTCTCTCGGTTATGTACCCAACAATATTAAATGTTGTTAAACATGGCAAGAGGTGAAGCATAATTAAACTAACTATCTAGGCAAGTTTAAATGAGGCCGGAACAACAACCAACAATTCCGGTAAATCCCCATGTTATTTAGCAATTTAATGCAACAACAATTTTAAGCATTTAAATGTTGTTATCATGATGTGAATGACATATGCAAGTTTTATGCATTTTTTATGAAAATGTTGACATGAGCATGTTATGAAGCATTTGGTCACCATGGCGGAACAAAAAAGGTGCCACGGCGGCGAAACGGAAATGGTGCCACGGCAACATTCCGGTCCCGGTAACTTGAGGAGATACCGATGCAAACGAGAAGTGTGCGGATGCAAAGGATGGTGGGGCGATCCCGGTTACCGAGTTCCCACGGGACGACGGCATGGCAAACAAGGCGGAACGTGCATGAAGCAAACGGGCACGATGCAAACAAGGACATCTCATTCAACACATGCATTTGGTCCACGGTTGATCGTCTCAGGGTTATACCTTCAAGCGTGCGTTTTTGGAGCGGTTCGAGTTCGTCGAGGGAAGTAGTGGTACACGTTCGTGGTGGAAGTAGTCGTTCATGTTTCAGATGTTCGGGTCACGACGAGGAACTTGACGCCCACGGAGTCTTCGAGGGTCGACGGTAGTGGTACACACGCTGCCGGGTACTTGTCGGTCCGGTCTTGGCGACGTAGTTGTACATGTGTCGAGAGGAACTTGAAGCATCCAAGGTCTTCGGTTCGTAGTGGTACTTGCTGTTACATGTAGTCAAACTTGAGGTGCTCTGGCGCCGGACTTGCGGCGTTGGGATGTAACCATGGCGAGGTTCAGCAGCTACCCCACGCCCATGACGAAAAATGAAGCTCAGACAGGAGCCAAGCAAGCAAGGGGCGTGATGCACGGGAGGGACGGCCGCGGGACTTGGCGCAAGCGTAGGTAGATCTTGGCGAAGCGGGAGGCTTGCAGGCCTCAGTGCTCGAGGAGAGGCCGAGGGCGGCTGGATCCGCCGAGGCGCATTTAACGGTAGCGCTATGGCAGGCTTGAGCTCCTGGTTTCGCCGCTGGTCGGGACGGCGAGGGAAGGTCAGGGAGCGGCTTGGGGCGGCGACGATGGGTGCAGGCGTGACGCTGAAGGAGGAATGCCATGGTAGAGGAGGAGTGGCGCGGAGCAGAGGCGAGCTGGCGTAGCGGCGAAGATGGAAGGGCAGGAAAGGTGGCCGCGGCAGGGTAGGCTGCGGCCTGGGACGCCCGCAGGGAAGAAGCAGAGGACTCGGGGCTACAACTGCTGGCTCCTGTGAGCGCGGACGAAGACGGCTGCGAGCGACCAGATGTGTCCAGGAGCAAGGGAGGAGGAGGCACCAGGCTGCGCCGGGATCTGACGAGGCTGGAGAAGGAGCTGCAGCTACGGCGAGCGTCGAGGGCCACGGGCGCGGGGAACAGGGGCGCCATGGGGATCGGGCGCGGGCGATCCTCTCCTGTGCGAAGCGTGTGAGTGGCGGCGGTGTGGGAGGACGAGAAGGAGAGATCGAGAGGAGGGGGTCTGGGCTAGGGTTAATAGGGCATCGGCTTGGCTACGGCAAGCCTAACGGGACTCTGACTCAGGAGGCCTGTGGCGTGGGGCTGCTGGTTGGACCTCGATCTACTGGGCCAGGCCGTGGAGAGGGAAAAAGCCAGAGGCCTGGTCGGCTGTTGTTGCTGGCATCTATCTCTCTTTTTCTGACTTCTTCAAATCTCTCACAAAAACAGAAAAGCAAAGAAAGAAAAGGAGAGAAAAAATGAGTGGACAAGAATTTGGGCAGGATTATTTTCCTGACTCACAAAAATGCGCTTGTCCGAAGAAAATAGAAGTGAGCATGATTGCAAGATTTAAATTCAAATTCATTTGAATTTAATTCAAATGGTTTGAACAAGGACGAGGATTTAGAAGTGTCCAAAAATGTTGAGAATTTACGAGGAGCCACAATAAATGGAGAAAGAATTGTTGGCAAAGCTTGGGGACCAAACTTGAAGTAGAAAGAGCATGGGAATTTTGCAAGTGTGTTACGGTTAATTCCAAGCTAATGGAATATTTATAATAGCTCCATAATATTAGGAGGATATGTTATAAAGAGAAATCACCATGTGAATTCCCTCAATTTAAATAGATCAACGATCTATGCAATTTATTTAACTGAGTTATAAAGGGTTGCATGAAGACATGATGCAATGCAAATGATGCAATGAGATGAGATGCATGACATGAACAAAATGCAAAACAAAAGACAAAAACCCAACCACAGAGGAAATAACATATCACATCTCCGGAAAAGGCAAGAGTTGGAGTTATGAATATGGAAAGTTGTATCCGGTGCGTTACAACCAGGCAACCCGGGTGCATGGTGGTGGGTTGTGACCTCCTGGTAGGTCGGTTGGAGCTGTACTTCGGGTGCAAGGACCCTTATATCTAGAAAAAAATCATGTTAAAATCTCAGCGCAATCGGAGTTACGGATCTCTAGGAATATAAGAAACGGTTTTCGGCCAGAAAACAGGAACGTGAAATAGAAGAGAAAAGAGAGGGAGATCCAATCTCGGAGGGGCTCCCAGCCCTCAGCTTCCATGGAGGCCATGGACCACAGGGAACTCTCCTCCCATCTAGGGGGGAGGCAAGGAAGAAGAAGGAGGAGGGGGATCTCTCCCCCTCTCTCCTGATGGTGCCGGAACGCCGCCGAGGCAAGGATCGTGAGAGCGATCTACATCAACAATATTGCTACCATCAACACCAACTTTCTCCCCCTCTATGCAGCGATGTAACACCCCTTCTCCCTGATGTAATCTCTACTTAAACATTGTGCTCAACACTATATATTATTTCCTGATGATATGTGGTTATCATACGATGTTTGAGTAGATCCGTTTTGTCCTATGGGCTAATTGATGATCGTGGTTGGTTTGAGTGTATATTTTATTATGGTGCTGTCCTACGGTGCCCTCTGTCTCGCGCAAATGTGAGGGGTCCCCGCTGTAGGGTGTTGCAACACGTTCATAATTTGCTTATTGTCGGTTGCCGGAGTGACAAAGCCTGAACACGGATAAGTGGGTTATTGCGAATGGGAGTAAAGAGGACTTGATACTTTATGCTATGGTTGAGTTTTACGACCATAATGATCTTTGGTAGTTGTGGATGCTTGCTAGAGTTCCAATCATAAGTGTGTATGATCCAAGTAGAGAAAGTATGTTAGCTCATACCTCTCCCTCATGTAAAATTGCAAGTATGATTACCGGTCTAGTTATCAATTGCCTAGGGACAAATGACTTTCTTGTTGACAAAAGCTATCTACTTTTATTACCTTGCAATTTACTCCTAGTTTTATTCTTGCAAAGTACTTCTAGTTTTATTCTTGCAAACTTATCCTATCACCTACCAAATAGTTTTATACTCATTCTAGGTAAAGCAAACGTCAAGTGTGCATAGAGTTGTATCAGTGGTCAATAGAACTTGAGGGAATATTTGTTCTACCATAGCTCCTAGTTGGGTTCGACACTCTTGTTTATCAAAAAAGGCTACAAATGATCCCCTATACTTGTGGGTTATCATGACCTTTTTCTGGTGCCGTTGCCGAGGAGCAATAGCATGGGGTGAATATTCTCGTGTGTGCTTGTTTGCTTTATCACTAAGTAGTTTTATTTTGTGCTCTTTTTTTCTATCTCTGGTTATGGGTAGGAAACGTAAAATACCAAAAAAAAATTAGTTGTACCTACTAAACCAATGGTTGAAGAACAACCCAAAATCTATGATACTTCTGAAGCTTTCTACTTGGATCATCTTCGATCCCTATATGCTCGTGCTGAAACCCCAACTAGTTTAGTTGAGGGAATCATTAAATAGGCATGCTTATTTTGTGTGACACCTCTTATCTCAGAAAGGGAAACTTTTATGGCATCATATTAATAGTTTGTATTACTATGCTTTGAATTTATGCGAAATACATGATTTTACTTGTTGTTCTGAAGACCCTAAAATACACCTTCCCTTCCAATGTGACTTTAAGGATAATGGAATTTTATCTTCTTATGCCAAGGGTGTTTATAATTATGATTATATTGAAAAAATTGAAGAATTTGTTGCTTTTAAGGATGCTTATGAAATTGCTTCTTTGATTGAAAAGTATGATGCTACTCTTTAGAAAAGTGAAAATTTTGCCATACTTAAATATTACTATGAAAATTATTATTCAAATGCTTATATTAAACCATATATTGAGTACTTCTCCGCTGTCCAAAATGAGACTAATATTTAGCAGGAGTCTATGGAATAAGGAATTGATGAAACTGTGAGCTCATTGGATGAAAAAGGTGACGAGGAGAGCGAAAAACAAAAGGTGGAAGAGCGGATTAGCTACTCGTGCCCACCTTCTAATGAAAGTAACTCTTCAACTCATATATTGTTTAATTTCCCTTCATGCTTAGTGAAGGATGAATGCTATGATTCCATTGATTCGTTTGAAATATCCCTTTTTCATGAACTTGATGCTTGCTATGCTTATGGTCTTGATTCCAATATAAATTATGCTTACGGATATGAGCTTACTATAGTTCTTTATGTTAAACATTAAATTGTTGCTATTGCACCCACACATGATACTACTATTATCTTTTTGAATTCTCCAAACTAGACTATATCGGAGAACTTTGCACTTAGTAAGGATTATGTTGATAGGTGCCTTTTACCCTTGCACATGGTAATTTTGGTCAATATAATATGCATGTGCTTGCTTCTCCTACTTGCAATTTTTATGAGAGAGGAATTATATCTCCGCCTCTCTATGTTTCCAACACGATAAAATAGCAAGAAACTTCTTATGCTATGTATTGGCCATTACTTGATGTGCATAAATTGTTCTTGTATGATATGTCGATGCATAGGAAGTGAGTTAGACTTCGTCATTAAATGATATATGTTGCTTTGTGCTCACTACTAAATTACAAATCATTTCTAATTAAAATTGGCTTTGATATACCTTGGGATCCGGATGGACCCATTACTTGAGCACTTTATGCCTAGCTTAATGGCCATAAAGAAAGTGTTGCCAGGGAGACAACCCAAAAGTTTTAGAGAGGAATTTTATTATGTTTTGTGCTTTTATAAATTTTAAAAACACAAAAATATAGAGGGTCATTTAAAACTTCACCAGAAGAAAAGTGAAAGTGAGAAAGACGAGCACCGTGGAATTGGGAGATATCCTTGGACTTTGTTCCTACCCGTGGAAACTTTGTGAATCTCGATTACAGATAAATTTCAAGAAAAACAATTATCCCCTTGTACAAATCCATTGTATCATAAAAATAATGTGCCAAGATTTGCCCTTAGGATGATTATAATGCTTGTTGGTATGTGCAGTACAAAAACAAAAACTTTGGCTGTTGTCGTGGATTTGTCACGGCAGATGTCCTAGTGAAAGGACTTAGTCGTGGAGCCATCGCTTCGAGTTTACTTGAAGGGGTTAAAGCGGACACAAAGACACGAGGGTTTTATACTAGTTCGGCCCCTTCGATGAAGGTAAAAGCCTACGTCTAGTTGTGATGGAATTGATGTGGTCTCGATGGCTAGGGAGCAAACAAGCTTCGCCTAGACTCGAGTTGTGGTTGTCTGTCCTGAACCGCCGCCGGGTCGTCCCCTTATATACACGGGTGATGCCCGTCGGTCCATAGAGTCCCAACCGGTTCGTACTCATATCCGGTTGGTATCTCTCTATTCCTAACTTACAATACAAGTTATACATCAGGCCGGTTTACGGCCATGTGTTCTAAATCGACTACGTGCCTTGGGCCTTCATCTGCTTATTCCACTAATGAAGTTAACCCGGCCCAAGTAGGCCGGTTTACGCCTAGTGGTAATATCCCCAACATTAGGCCCCAGATTGATTTGAACTAGTTCATGTCAATCCTTCACAAAATCTTGTGTCTTGGACATCTTCTGGTAATTGGTAAACCGCCATGTCGTAATTATTTCTGGTTGCTGTAAACCGGCATGACGTCATCATGAAATTTGTCATTTATAACGCCTCTTTTAATAATAGCTCACGGATCCGCGCTTGACCTAGCTCGTTGTTTTATAAATAAGACCAAGGGTCATTTCTTTTCCTCTCCTTCGTCCCTTCTTCTTCGTCTTCCTCGCGTTTAGCCTTGGAGCTCCGCCACCACCGCCGACCTCTCGCCTCGTCTTGGGCGCTGATCAACCTGGCGTGCAGAGCATTGCGGCATCTTTCCGCATCTTCTCCATTCCCGGTAAGCTTTCTCCTCTTCTTGACCTAGATCTGTTCTTCGGGTTCCATGTTCATGCTGTGTTCGTCGCGTGCTCATACCTGTTTTCTGACCTTGAATGAATCTGTGAATCCCTGCTGCGTTTAGTAGTAGTCTTTAAGCACCCGCCTGTAGTTTCTCATCCAAGTCCATAGATCTCTCGCACATACCCGCTTAATAGCTCACTTCTGTTTCTGCCTTACTCTTCGGAATATTTTCTGTTTTTGTGAGCTCGCTGTAGATCCGCGGCTGTGATAAGATCTTGTGAAACTTGTTTCTACATACCTAGTTATCCATAGCTTTAATTGCCTCCGATGCTTAGGTCAGGCGGTTTAACTTAGCATAGAAAAAAGTTGCTAAACCGGTATATACCATTAGTCCCCTAGTTGAACCGCCAGAATCCATATGATGCCGCATTGTAGAAGACCGGTTTATAGGTACTGCCTCCGGTTTATCGTAGTTTAGATCAACACCTTCTTTTATCCAGCGTGTTCTTGAACCGGGTCACCTATTTCTTGTAGATCTCGCCATGGCCAAACAAGTGTATGAGTGCAATTGGGTTCCTTCTCGCGTCACCGAATCACAGTCGGATGATCTAGTCTTGATCGGTGCTTTAGACAAGAAAGATACGATCCATCGGAGGGTTCACGGAGATGAATGTCCTCCCACACCCTGGAAGGAGAGGTTGTGGTCTTCGCAGATCACTTGGCCCGGCTTCAAACCGCCCGGTTCTAAATTTTACCGGATGTGTTAGCCAATTTTAAGCTCGCCCACGTGATATTGGCCCCAACTCTGTTACCAATCTATGTCACTTTCAAGTGCTCTCTGAGGTATACCTTCAAGAGGAGCCTTCAGTTGATTTGTTCAGAGATTGCTTCCACTTAAACCGTCGCACAGAGTTTACCGACGGTCCCAATACTGAATTGGGCGGTATGGCCATTCAGAAGAGGAAGGAGATCACCTATCCCCACGTCAAACTCCATACTCACCCCAAGGAGTGGAATGCAACTTGGTTTTATTGTAAGGATACCTCCCCTGAAAATGAAAATCCCTTGCCTGGCTTCCGTCCGGAACGGCTCAGCAACACTCACCCTTTTCCACAAAGACTAAGCGCCAAGGAGAGAATTAAATATGCTCCGCAACTGTCCAAGCTCCGGGCCTTTATGGCCAACGGTTTAACAGGAATAGATCTTGCACGCTGTTGGATATCATGGAGCATACTGCCTCTGAGCCGGCGCTCCGGTTTGATGTGTAAGTACACTGGTAGCGTCGATGACCCACTCCGACATATTAAAATCCAACTCTCCGACGATGAAGTCACAGATTCTGTAAAGAAGATGTTGAATGAACCGGAGCACCTCTGTGCTCAAACCGGTCTGCTTCCTTACTGCACCACCAACAAACCGCCAACGGTAAGATTTTAGTTGCTCTATGGTTGAACCTGTTACTGCTTTATCTGTCCGACATTTAATTACTGCTGATCCAGGGTGATAATCCGTTTTGGAGCAAGAACCTTCCACAAGATAAAACGGAGAAGGCAGGGCGGTCAACCCGGCCCAAGACCAAGGTTATCAAGAAGCCAGCTCATAAGAGAAAAACCACTGCTTCATCTGACCCAGCTATTGATGATGATGTGGGTAACCCGGACCTTGAGGTAGAACTTGATTCACTTGGCTTGCTTTTTACACCCCTTATTGATGATGATGCTTGTCGACGACGCCAAGCCAAAGAATGCGGATTCATTGAGGTAACTATTCTCTCTTCCGATTCGTAAATCTTGCCTTTGCCAAAATCTCGCCAGCAAACTGGAAAGTTAAATTTTCTCATCCTCTTGCTTATTTGGATCCCAAATTTCTTATGAACACTCAAAGAACATGAAGTCGCCGACAACCCCAAGACAAAGGCTGTGTAGTTACCTCTGCGGTTTACCAAACAGCCTGGTTCGAAAACGCCGCTCCGAGGTCTCCGACCTTTTTATTGATTTAAATCCTAAAGCGGGTTTCTTCCGTCAACCTCTTAATCCATCCGACTTCGATTATCAGGTCACTTCTCATCCATCTTCTGGTGAATCGTCGGCCACTCAGCTACCACCATTGAAAATAGTTGCTGGGTAAGTTAAACTGAACATATGTTTCCAGTATAATGTGTAATGGCTTATGCTTTTCCTTGACTCTTTGTTTTATTTCAGGGCCAAACCGAAACCAAGCAAGAAGGCCCGCCTGGATAAAGCGGCTGAAGAAGATGTAGCCCCAGATCATGACAAAGCGGCAGATCTTGAAGAATTTGCTCTTGAAGATATTCCCAATGATCCTCCTCTGCAAGACAATGCAATTCCCGAAGAGAGGCATATTAACATTTTAGTCTCTGCTGATCCGCCTGCCAGCTTCGTCCAGATTGAGAAATCCCACAGTCCTGCTGACAAACCGGCCGCACCAACACAAACCGGCGAGTCCAAAGATGATGACGTTGTGATTACCGGTGTGGGCTGCTTTGAACCCGGGAATGCTATCACCCTTACCAAGCATACCATAAAAGAGGATTTTTCCACTCTGAACAAAGGAAAATGGGATGTTGAACTAGAGACATATGCTGCTCTGAGTGCCCAAGATCTTCATTCCGGCTATTTAAACCGGCTTTATACTAGCCGTGACTGTGAAGCTGGCCTGGTCAAGATGACGAGGGATAAATTTGAGGTAACTTACTTCTTTTCTTGCTGCCATTGTAGCAATCCTCCTAGCCCCCAAGGGTCGGTTTGTAACCTTCGTCAAACTGGGACTTGAACACAATCCTCAATACTTTGAAATCCATCAGTATAGCCCTCATGGGCCGGTTTAACTGAGCATAAGTAAACCGGGGCTCCAATAGAAAACTGTCCTTAGAACATAATTTGATCAAATAGCCATTAGCCCCCAAGTGCCAAGTTGAATACTTGTATTGAGCTTGGGACTTTGCAATCTAGTAATATATATATATAAATTGAAGGTGCATTAGCCCCCAAGTATCAGGCATATAACTTTGTTATGTGGTTGATACTTCAATTTCTTGGACCACTTGTTGAAAGCTAAATACCGTCTGTATGCAGGCTGAGGTGAGAATCAAGGAGGACCGGATTGCCGATTTGCAGGAGGTCTTGAAAACCCAACAGGCCAAAACAGACAAGGCCAAGGAAGAATTAACCAGCGCCTTGAGCACCACTGAACAGCTGAAGGAAAGCTTCAAGAAAGAGCGGGCTGATTGGGCCACTGAGAAGGCCGCTTTAACCAAAAGAGCGGGAAATGCTGAAGCTGCCCTTAAACCGTGGTGGATGAACTTACGGCCGAAGCGCAAATACACTCCATGACCGCTATGATCTTTGGTAAGCTCCTTTTAACTTCGTGATAATTTGAACCTGCTGTAGTATAAATCCGGTTTGAGACTGTCCCTATATTGTTGTAGGCACACGCATCGGGCACTTAGGAAACGATGTGCGGAAAAACTGAAGGCTGCCTACACCTTAGTAGAACAATTATATACTGGAGCCCAGCGGATCATCACCACAGCCTCTCATAACAACCCGGCGCCTTCTTTAATCCAGGACACTCTGAATAGGTTGTCGATGCTTCCGGCCCGGATTGAGGAGCTGAAAAAATCCGCTGCTCGAACCGAAGCTATTAATGCCTTGATCCGGGCCAAGGCATGGGTGCCAGATTTTGACCCTGTGGAAGCAGCTCAAGGCTATCCCAGCGTGAAGGAAGATGGCTCTGAATTTAACGAAGAGGATTTAAGGGCAATAAACCGTGCAGTGCACCCTCTGGCTTGTCAGCTAGCTGAAGAGGCAGACTTGACGCATTATCAAGCACAATACAATGACAAGAACAAGCGAGTGCCTGCCCCAACTCTTGAAGCGAAGAATCTGATCCCTCCAATCCGTAAGCACACTTACGCTCCTGATGTTGAACCGTCTTCCCTGATCCATGAAGAGGCTGTTTTCCAAGCTTTAATGGGAATCGACTGGACCACTATTGATTTCCAGCCAATGGGTAGAGACGAGGAAGCTGAAGCGGCGGATGATGAGGAGCAGGCTTGAGCCGGAAGCCGGTTTGGATAGCTGTCTTTGGCATCTTTCCAAAAGAACAATGATCTTATTTGGGCACCGTGTTGCCTTGTAATAGGATAGTTAATACTTCTATCTTGAGTATACCTTCGTGCATAAGTACTGAAGCTTTTGTTCGAAAAACCTCGATTCATATTTCCTGCAATCAAAAAAAATTGAACTTCGGTGGCGGTTATACCTCCAGCCGGTTTATGATCTTTATATGTGTATCAGTAATATAACAAATAGGTGATACAAAATACCTGCCATGTCTTGGCATGAAGCTGGCTTAGCCAAGCTTGAAGCGGAGGTTTTATAAACCAGTGCCGTCAACAAGGGGGGAGAAAAACAGCTCCCGTATAAACCGTACTGAGTCAATACAAGCCCCCTTGTTACTCCATGATGTTAACAGGGAAAGGTAAACCGGGCATACTTCTCCGGATTAAAGGGGAATCAAATCCATCGGCTGAACCGGAAAAAAGGTGTTTGTTGACATAAAAGAAATCCAACAAAAACAAAGAACAAACAAGCCATGAAAATAACATGGAAGCAAAGGCAATGATAAAAACCGTTTGCAAAAATACGCTATACTAAGTTGATCGATGGTATTACCATGGTCGGACAGACCAAGCCCCAATAGGAGTGACAATGATTCAAGTCAGCCAGTCCCCAAATGATTCGTGGCATATATGCCGATCAAGAGGCGTGGCAATGGTTCGGGTTCGACCAAGCCCCCAAGTGATTTTGTGGCCTTAGGTCGACCAAGAGGCGGATTGGTTCAGACTTGACCATGTCCCCAAGTGATCTGGTGGTCGCCGCCTATCAAAAGGTGTCGCGTTGGTTCGGACACCACCAAGGCCCCAAGTGATATATAAAAGCAAATGTCAAGGGTAAACCGGAGGCCGCTTTTAAAAACAGAGCCACTCCATGTAACCACGCATGATAAGAAAGACAGAGACCCCGCTTTAGCCGAGGCTCGGTTTTATTATATCAAAGATAATATATACATTGTCATGATATGTACATAGATAGAGCCGATGGCTCAAGTGTAGTAAGGTCAAGATGAGCTATGTTCAACGGCTCGTTGGTCTCCTCCTCTCGATGTACGTGAGTCTTTATGCTCTCGAATATCAATCGATAGTACGACCGTTGTGCAGATTCTTCGACCACGAAAGGTCCCTCCCAAGGTGGGGATAACTTATGCATATCTCGTCTCGGTCTTGGATGAGTCGAAGCACCAAATCTCCTTCTTGAAAAGTTCTAGTTCTAACCCGCGATCGTGATAGCGATTTAAGATCTTGTCGGTAAATCGCTGAACGGGCAGCCGCTACATCATGCTCCTTATCCAATAGGTCCAAAGCGTCTTGCCGCGTCTTTGCCTCATTGTCCGCTTCAACATAAGCTTCCACAAGAGGCTAATCGTGCGGATATCACTAGGGAGAATTGCCTCTGCTCCATAGACCATGAAAATGGTGTGTATCCTGTGGACCGGTTTGGCGAGTATTGATACTCCATAGCACGACGGTAGCTCTTCAACCCAACATCCCGGTGTTCTTTGCAATGGGACCATAAGCCGGGTTTGATGCCTCGCAAGATCTCTTGATTAGCTCGCTCGCTGCCCATTGGACTGGGGTGTGCCATCGACGACACGCCAAGTCGGATGTGCTCACGCTCACGTAACTCCTTCATAGCGCCCTTGGATAAATTGGTACCATTATCGAATGATACTTGTGGAAAGCCAAACCGAAAATCACCTTTTGATGAATCGCACCGCTGTTGCTGCATCACACTTGCCGATGTGCTCGCTTCAACCCACTTGGTAAATTTGTCAACCGCCACCAAAAGGTGGGTTTTCTTATCCTTGGATCTTTTAAAAGGTCCGACCATATCCAGCCCCCAAGTTGCAAACGACCACGTTATTGGGATCATCCTCAATTCTTGAGCCGACACATGAGCACGCCTTGAAAATTTCTGACATCCATCACACCGTTTAACCAAATCCTTCGCATCAGCATGCGCTGTCAACCAGTAGAACCCGTGACGAAACGCCTTTGCCACCAGAAACTTTGAACCAGCGTGGTGTCCACAATCCCCTTCATGGATTTCTCTTAAGATTTCACAGCCTTCCTCAGGAGAAACACAACGTTGAAACGCCCCTGATACACTGCAATGATGCAATTCACCATTGACAATCGTCATAGATTTGGATCGCCGGACTATCTGCCTGGCTAGAATCTCATCCTCTGGTAACTCCCCCCGGTTCATGTACGCAAGAAAAGGAATCGCCCAATCCGAATAGCATGCAAGGTCTGCCACCAATTGAGCCTCCGGATCGGGAATAGCCAAATCCGCTTCACTGAGCCGGATCGACGGGTTGTGCAACACGTCCAAAAAGACATTAGGCGAGACCGGTTTGCACTGATAACCCAACCGGCTTAAAGCGTCCGCCGCTTAATTCTTCCGACGGTCCACATGATCCACTTGATAACCCTTGAAGCAACCCGCAATATTATCCACTTCCCGACGATATGCAGCCATGAGCGGGTCCCTAGAATCCCAAGTGCCAGACACTTGTTGAGCCACGAGGTCCGAGTCACCGAAGCACTTAACCCGGCTTAAGTTCATCTCTTTAGCCATCCGGAGACCATGGAGCAAGGCTTCGTACTCAGCTGCATTATTAGTACAAGGGAACATTAAGCGGAGAACATAACAAAACTTATCACCTCGTGGGGAAGTTAATCGACTCAAACCCCGAGCCTTCCAATTGCTGGATCCATCAAAATGAATAGTCCAATATGTGTGATCCGCTTCTCCTCTGGTGCTTGTAGCTCCGGCCGGTCATTGATGAAATCAACGATTGCTTGAGACTTCACCGCCGTCCGAGGTACATACTTTGATCCGTGTGGCCCAAGCTCTATAGCCCACTTGGCAATCCGCCGATCGCCTCCGGCTCAGATGATATCACCCAAGGAGCTGAATCGACCATCGTGATGGGGTGCCCTTGAAAATCTGCTTCAACTTCCAATCGCCATGAAAACACCGTAGACCAGCTTCTGCCAATGCGGATACCTTTGCTTAGATTCAATAAGCACCTCGCTGATATAATAAACCGGCCGCTGAACCGGATATTCCTTGCCTGCCTCCTTGCGCTCCACCACAATAGCCATGCTAACTGCCCGAGCATTGGCTGCTACATATAATAATAGTGGCTCCTTGTCAACCGGAGCTGCAAGAACAGGCGGATTGGCTAATTGCCGCTTCAAGTCCTCAAATGCTTCATCAGCAGCCGGACTCCAGATGAAATTGTCTGTCTTCCTCAGCATTTGGTACAAAGGGATGGCCTTCTCTCCGAGGCGGCTGATAAACCGGCTCAGTGCGGTGATTCGGCCCGCCAAACGTTGAACATCGTTAATGCACTTCGGTTTAGCCAAGGAGGTAATAGCCGTAATCTTCTCCGGATTAGCCTCAATTCCTCTGTTGGACACCAAGAAACCCAATAACTTGCCTGCCAGAACACCAAAGACACATTTGGCCGGATTAAGCATCATCTTGTAAACGTGCAAGTTGTCAAAGGTTTCCTTCAAATCATCCACCAGCGTCTCCTTCTGCCTTGACTTCACTACAATATCATCCACATAGGCGTGCACATTGTGACCGATCTGTTTATGCGAGCAATTGCACACCTTGTTGATAAGTGGCTTGGCACTCTTGAGCCCGAAGGGCATAGATACATAGCGAAGGCTCCAAAGGGAGTAATAAACGCTATTTTCTCCGGTCTTTAACCGCCATTTTGATCGATGATATCCGAGTATGCATCCAAAAACTCAAACGCTCACAACCCGCCATGGCATCAATGATCTGGTCAATGCGGGAGGGCAAAGGATCCATTGGACAAGCCTGTTAAGATCTGTAATCCACACACATACGCCAAGTGCCATTATTCTTGAGAACCAGACCGGATTAGCAAGCCACTCTGGATGGAACACTTCAATGATAAAGCCACCGCTAACAGCCCGCCACTTCCTCTCCAATGGCTTTTGCGCCTTTCTTCGTTAAACCGCGGAGGAACTGTTTCACCGGTTTATACTTAGGATCCACATTAAGAGTGTGCTCAGCGAGTTCCCTCGGTACACCTGGCATGTTGGACGGTTTCCATGCAAAGATGTCCTGATTCTCATGGATGAACTCGATGAGCGTGCTTTCCTATTTGGGATCCAGATTGGCACTGACAGTGAACTGCTTGGATGAATCTCCGGACACGAAGTCAACAAGCTTGGTCTCAGCTGCCGATTTGAACTTCAGATCCGAATCATGCTCAGTAGTTGGCTTCTTCAAAGGGGTCATATCCGCCGGATCAACATTGTCCTTATAGTACTTCAGCTCCTCCGTGGCATAGACCGACTCGCATAAGCCGCATCACCTTCCTCACATTCCAAAGTGACCCTCGGCTCCCATGAACCGTTATCGCCCCTTGTAACCCGGCATCTTGAGCTGCAAGTAGATATAACAAGGCAGCGCCATGAACTTGGCATAAGCGGCCGCCCAAACAAGGCGTGATCTGAGCTCCGGATCTTCACCACCTCAAAGGTTAGTTTTTCCGACGGAATCGTGCTCGTCTCAAAAGCTACATCTAGGGCTATCTTACCAACAGGATATGCAGATTTGCCCGGTACTACACCATGGAACACCGTATTAGGCGGTCTGCGAGATCCTTGTCCGTTAGACCCATGTGGCGGAATGTCTCATAGTATAGTATGTTAATCTCGCTTCCTCCATCCATGAGTACCTTGGTGAACTTATAACCCCCACCGAGGGTCTACCACTAATGCTAGCTGGACCGGATTATCAACCCGGGCGGATGATCCTCTCGCTCCACACGATAGGCTGCTCGACCAAAGCATAAGTAACGTGGTAAGGCCGGTTCAATGAATTCACCTATCGCCAGGAGCTTTGGTCGCGCTTATCCAAGCTAGTTGTGAAAACATGATATTGCCCATTGTTCAACTTCTTTGGCTGGCTCTGATAACCCGACTGCTGCTGCTGGCCGTTCTGATTATTGTGGTTGTTGTGACCGCCCTGATTGAGACCTGAACCAGAAGCTCCATCGTGACCCGGTCCATGGAAACCGGATCCTGAACCGCCACCGGACCCATGGTCATACCGGAAGGCATTAGAGTTTTTAAACTCCTGCATAATATAGCAATCCTTCCAAATATGGTTAGTCGGCGCCTCCTTCGTCCCGTGCTTCGGGCAAGGCTGATTCAACAAATAATTCAAGCAGCTTGCGTTAGGATTGGGAGCCCCATTACGATTTGCCGTTTTACCTCTGCGCCGCTGCCCCCTGTCCTGTGCATTAGTGTTGGCTACAAAATCCATGCTGCCGTCCGCCTTGCGCTTGCCTCCGTTTCCATGACCCGCCGTTTGTCCGCTGCTGTTTGAGTTGCTATTCTTCCTTCCTTCCTCGCTTCATCATCATCGGCCTCGGGATCCTTGGTATCGTCCGAATCAGCATACTTCACTAAAGCGCCATGAGGGTTCCCATGTCATTCTGTAACCGCTTCATGCGTCCCAATTTCAATTTTAAAGGCTCAAACCGCAGTTGCCTTCCGTGGTTAAGATCGCAGAGTCAAGATTAATCTGCCGACGAGTGCAAAATTTCCAAACGCGCGCACCCAATGGGTCGTTGATTCTCCTTCCTCCGGACACAAGCCGCGGTCTACTATGGGCTTGGGCTGCTTACATGTATCCTTGAAATTTGGATAAACCGGCCCGCAATGGGCCCATGAGCTGATAGAATTGGGCGGTAGGCTCTTCAACCAAGTACGAGCCGTGCCTTCAAGCATCATGGTGAAGTATTTTGCACACGCGGTCTCATCCACGTCTAGCATATCCATGGCCATCTCATAACTCTCTACCCACGCTTCAGGATAAATCAGCGGTGTAATTCGGCACTGCGCGCGACCCTTGAAATCTTTGGGCGGCGCACATTGTGTAAAGCGGGATTAAACAAGGCACTCCCAAAGCGGATGCGACTCCTAGTCCGGCGAAGGTGGTAGGGCGAACCGGCGTAAGTTGACCCGATCATCATCTGTCTGCTAACTCGCCTCCTTCCGTTCGGCCCGGTCCACCACATCCCGAGCATCGCGAACACCACCGCCGAGTTATTGCCACGGGCGCTTCACGGCCTCGCGCATTGCTCGATATGGCGGTTCATCCATGCGCTGCTATAGCTCCGCTTGGGACGGGCGAGTGAATCAGCGTCCGGAGAAGCTCCTTAACCCGCGCGTCTCTATCGCTGCGGAGAGTCCCTTCGATCGATAGCCTCTAATCGTGGCGGCTGCAACAAGGTTGTCCATAGGATTAGAATAATGACCTGGGGGCGTCTGGACCGGCGGAGGAGCTGCAATGTTCTGCTGAGGAGGTTCCATCAGGCGAGGTTGGACCGTCGTCCCTGGTCCTGGTGCCTCAATCCGGTTTGTCTCCAGGTACTGCGGCGGATTACTGGGTCCAGCTCCTGGAGTGTGAAAGAGATTCCGGGGATCAAACCCTAACGGCAGACGAGCACCGTGGAATTGGGAGATATCCTTGGACTTTGTTCCTACCCATGGAAACTTTGTGAATCTCGATTACAGATAAATTTCAAGAAAAACAATTATCCCCTTGTACAAATCCATTGTATCATAAAAATAATGTACCAAGATTTGCCCTTAGGATGATTATAATGCTTGTTGGTATGTGCAGTACAAAAACAAAAACTTTGGCTGTAGTGCACAATTTTACATTTTTTACTGGAACATCGAATGTTTCAAAAATTTATGCACAGTATTGCAATAAAAATTGTTTATTTTTTCCTATTTTTTAGAATTTGTGGAGTTACATAAGTATGGTTAGAGCTCAGATTACTATAGACAATCATGTTTTTGACAGATTTCGTTTTTGATGCATTGTTTTGCTTGTTTTGATGAAACTATCAATTCTATCTGTGGTATAAGCCATGGAGAATTTATAATACAGCAGGGATAATGAAAAAACAAAATATGAATTGGTTCCAACATGTAACGCCCCGAGTTCGATGCGCCAGGTGTCCGCCAGTTATTCGCCGTTGTTGCCATGTCATTTGTTTGCGTGTTGCATTTTTTCATGTCATCATGTGCATCTCTTTTTGCATACATGTTCGATTCATGCATCCGAGCATTTTCCCCGTTGTCCGTTTTGCAATCCGACACTCCTATGTCGTCTGGCACCCCCATCTTGTCTCTTTTCGTGAGCGGGTGTTAAACATTCTCGGGATGGACCGTGATTTTCCAAGAGGCCTTGGTACACCCCGGTAGACCACCTGTCAAGTTTCGTGCCATTTGGAGTCCGTTTGATACTCCAACGGCTAACCGGGGAACCGTAAAGGCCTTGTGTGTGTTGCAGCCTAACACCCCTTCAAAGTGGCCCAAAACCCATCCAAACCCCCTCCATCCTCTCGCCTGTTCGATCACGATCGCGTGGCCGAAAACCGCACCCAATTTGGAGTCTCGTAGCTCCCTCTACCTATAAATAAGCCTTTCCCCGTCAAAATCTCGGATGAAATAGACACCAAACCCTAGCCCCCTTCTTCCTCTGTGCGCCGGACACATCCGCCCGGCGCCGGACATGTCCGCCGCCGTCCCTCGGTGAATCGCCAGCCGCCACATCGCCCACGCCGCCCTCCATCACGGCGGCCCGCGCGGCTCGAGGCCGGCCCCATGCCCGTTCTCCGCGCGACGCGCCGTCTCCTCCGCCCGCCGCGCGCCTCCTCCGCCGACGCCGCGCGCGCGCGCGCCTACGGATCTCCGCCGCCCGCAGCCGCCTATCCCGCCGCGGGCGCGCCGCGCTCTCTGGGCGCCTCGCCTGCTTGCCGCACCTGCGCCGGCGTGCCTCCCGCGCCGTGCACCGCCGCCGCGCCAGATCCGGCCGGGACCAACCCAGCCCCGCCATCCCAGACCCCGTCGGCGCCTCCTCCGCGCCACTCCGGCGATCCTGCTCCGGCCACCTCGATACGCGCATGCCAGATCTGGATCCAGATCCGAAGGTCGACCCCGTTTTTTTCACCAAGTCCCAAAATTCTTGCATTTTGGTACTCACTTTGACATTCAATAACTCCGTGACCGTAGCTCTGTTTTGTGTATACGATATATAAAAATGTTCATCATAAGATGCTCTTCAGTTCTTTCCATTATGCCATTCTTGTTTGAGTCCATCTTGATGCCCTTATCGTCGTTGCAAGAGTGCTATATGATGTTAACTGCTGTCTGTTATCAGAACTTGGAGATTTGTCTTTTTCATTGCATTTTGTGTGTGCATCCTATGAGCTTGATGTCTAGATGAGTTTTGAGCTACATCATGCCATATTTAATGTGGTGCAATCCATGTATTTTTGAGTCTTGTAGTGAGTGCATCGAGCTCGTGAATTAGGTTACTTGTTGTTACTGTTTTGCGTCTGAATTTGCTATATCATGATGCTATGTAAACCTGCTGCTTTAAGTCAATCTATGCATAATCTGGAGATGTTCACTAAGGATGTTTTCTTACTCATGTCATGCTATATCCATCCATGCCCCGGTTGCATTTATAGCCTGCTGTAGCTTGTCGTAATATTGCTCTCAAATTGCTAAATAATCTTGCTGTCAGCCTAGTAACATTAAGTTCAGTTTTGCCATGTGTCTTGCTAGTGATCCATGCACCCTATGAACTTGCTCTTGCCATGCTTAGCTTCACAAACATGTCATCTTGCTTTTTGTCAACTTTTAATGCCATTTATTGCTCTGTGGTGAGTGCCACAAGCTCACCAACATACCTACTTATTGGTGTTCCTGCCATGTCTGAATCTATCATATCATTTGCCATGTTTGCATGGAGGCTACCATCTTTTATGTTGATCTTTGGATTTAGTTCATTAAGGGAGTTTGCTCTTTGTCTTTAGTATTAGCATTTCATGCCTTTGTTTGCCATGTTAAGTTCCTGTAACATGTTGTTTGATAGCTCTAAACATTGCAATCTGATGTTATTTCTGCCAAGTCTGTAAACTGTTATTATTTGCAAGCTTGCCATGTCCTTTTGAGCATGTTATAGTGATTTTTGGAGATAGCTCAGTGTTCATGTTTTGTCATGATTTACCTGTACTTCATGTCCATGCCTTTTGTTATTATGTTAGGATGCTGTAGCGTATTGTTTTGATGCTTGCTAGATGCCTAGTTACTGTTTTGGACAGCTTGTCCTTTAAACTTGTTTCATGTGTATGTGTTGAACCATTGCTCCGTTTTGGGTGTGCTCTATATGAAACTTGCTTGATTTTGCATGAAGTTTCATATTATCATGTTGCATCCATGTTTTGAGAGTGTTTGCTTGATGTTTGTATGCATTTTGCATCAATGCCATGCTTAACTTGTTTTGCTCATATCTTCTAGGCCGTAGCTCCGAACCAAATGAACTTGGGAAATTTTTGTTTTTGCCACTCTAGATTTTGCCAATTTTCCTTATGCCACTCTAGATTTTGACATTTCACTTTTGCCACTCTTAGTTTTTGACAATTATAACAATTGCCATTCCCCTGCCAAAAGCAAAATTTTCGGAGTGGCAATTGTGATAATTATCAAAAGCTAAGAGTGGCAAAAATGAAATAAAATTATTTTGATTTTGCCACAAAATGGAAAATGTGATAATTGTCAAAAACAAAGAGTGGCAAAAGTGAAATGTCAAAATCTAGAGTGGCATAATGAAAATTGGCAAAATCTAGAGTGGCAAAAACAAAATTTTCCCAATGAACTTTACATGTAACTTGACTAGAATTTCGTGTAGATCATTTTGGTGCATCTTAACTTGCTGTTTAACAACTTGAACATAAGGTTTATTCAGTTCTGGACCAATTTCGAAATTTGCATATGAGGACTTACCGGATTAGTTCTATGTTGTATCCGGCCTCATTTAAACTTGCTTTGATGTGTCGCTCTTGTATGCATCATCTCTTGCCATGAGTAGATTCATGTAGTCTTGTCGTGCATCATACTTGGTTGAGTATCATGTCATGTATATGTGTGGTGTGTTTACCATGCTGTGTGCTTCTTCTCGATAGTTCCCGTTTCGTTGCGATCGTGAGGATTCGTTCGTCTACGCTTGGTTCGTCTTCATGGCTCCATCTTCTTCATGGACTCGTTCTTCTTCCTTGCAGATTTCAGGCAAGATGACCGTCACCTTGGATCTCACTACTATCATTACTATGCTAGTTGCTTCATTCTATCGCTATGCCGCGTTACCTACCACTTGCTTATCAAGACTCCCAAAATGCCATGAACCTCTAACCTTGTCACCCTTCCTAGCAAACCGTTGTTTGGCTATGTTACCGATTTTGCTCAGCCCTTCTTATAGCGTTGCTAGTTGCAGGTGAAGTTGAAGATTGCTCCATGATGGACAGGATTATGTTGGGATATCACAATATCTCTTATATATTTAATGCATCTATATACTTGGTAAAGGGTGGAAGGCTCGGCCTTATGCCTGGTGTTTTGTTCCACTCTTGCCGCCCTAGATTCTGTCATATCGGTATTATGTTCCCGGATTTTGCGTCCCTAATGCGGTTGGGTGATTTATGGGACCCCCTTGACAGTTCGCCTTGAATAAAACTCCTCCAGCAAGGCGCAACATTGGTTTTACCATTTGCCTACCACCTATAACTTTCCCTTGGGAGTAATTAACCCGAGGGTCATCTTTATTTTATCCCCCCCCCGGGCCAATGCTTGTCTAAATGTTAGTCCAAACTAGAGCACCGTGCGGGACCATCCCTTGGCAACTTGAGTAACGTCGGTACCTGTACGCTTCACTTATTCGGTGTGTCCTGAGAACGAGATACATGCGACTCCTATCGGGATTGTTGACACATTGGGCGGCTTTGCTGGTCTTGTTTTACCATTGTCGAAATGTCTAGTAAACCGGGATTCCGAGACTGATCGGGTCTTCTTGGGAGAAGGAATATCCTTCGTTGACCGTGAGAGCTTGTGATGGGCTAAGTTGGGACACCCCTGCAGGGTATAAACTTTCGAGAGCCGTATCCGCGGTTATGTGGCAGATGGGAATTTGTTAATGTCCGGTTGTAGAGAACTTGACACTTGACTTAATTAAAACGCATCAACCGCGTGTGTAGCCGTGATGGTCTCTTCTCGGCGGAGTCCGGGAATGAACATGGTTTTGGGTTATGTTTGACGTAAGTAGGAGTTCAGGATCACCTCTTGATCATTGCTAGCTTCACGACCGTTCCGTTGCTTCCCTTCTCGCTCTTATTTGTGTATGTTAGCCACCATATATGCTTAGACGCTGCTGAAACCTCACCACTTTACCCCTTCCTTTCCCATTAAGCTTTGCTAGTCTTGATACCCATGGTAATGGGATTGATGAGTCCTCGTGGCTCATGATTAATCTGACAACGATTTGCAGTACAGGTTATGCGATGATCATGACGCGAGAGCGATGTTTGCTTGTTTTGGAGTTCTTCTCCTGCTTCTTCTTTGATCAGGGGATAGGTTCTAGGTCAGCAGCCTGGGCTAGCAGGGTGGATGTCGTTTGAGTTTCTGTTTGTGTTTCGTCCGTAGTCGGATGGTGCTCTTATGTATGATGATGTTGTATTCGTGTGGCATTGTATACCTCTTGTATGTATCCCCATTGTAACATCCCAAATTTTCAATTTGGAATGTTATACATAGATCATCATTGCATATCATATTTGTTGCATTGTTGGCTGGATCCTAGAAATTCTACGCAACTCAAGGACCCACAGAGAGAGTTGGGGATTTCGTTATTTTCATATTTGGGTTTTCTCAAATTTTGAAAAGAGGATCGTTTGGTTTTATTTATTTTATCTTCAATTATTTCTACTACCAAAGTTTCAGAGAGGGAATAAAATGACTTTCCCAAAATAAAGAAATAATGAAAATATAATAAAAAAATCAAATAAGATTTTATTTTGGAGTTTTTTGCCTTTTATTTGAATTTAGGAAAAATGCGCGTTTTTCAAAATTGCATTTAGGCCCGAAATAAATGTTCATCTTGTCCAGCTTGATTTTAGAAGCCGGGAAAAATTTATTTCGAGATTTTAGAAGCCCGAAATGCGCGTTTAGTATTTCTTTTTATTTTTCTTCTGCATGAATTATTTAAAAAACGCAAGAATCGACTTCTGGGCGTTCGAAGGGACTCGCCTGGGCACTATAAATAGCGCCGCCGGCAGCGCCCAACCGCCCGACCCGCCAGCCCGTGCCGCCACCAGCCCGATCCGCCGCCGCCGCCACATCGCAAACTATAACCTAAGCCGCCCTTGCTTGATTGCCGCCGCCCGCCCGATCGCCGCCGCCGCCGCCGCCGCCAGCCGCCGCCGCCCGCCGTCGCGGGACCCGCGACTTCGCCGCCGCCGCCACCAAGGTTCGCCGCCGCCTCGATTCGCATGCCACCGTTTTTTTAAAAACCGGGCAGTTTTATTACGGTTTTTTTTGGGTTTTTTTAGTTTCGGTTTTTCCGTTAGATCGGTTTTATTTTCGGTTTAGTTTAATTAGCGAGTGTTCGCTCGTTCGTTCGTTTTAACGAACGAGTTCGTTTGATTAGTTTAGTTAACGAACGTTCATTCGTTAACCTGTTCGTCGTTTTTCTTTTTCTCGGATTTAATCCGCGATTTTTCTGATTGCGATTCCTGATCCGGTTTTCGTTTTAGTATAACTTTTTGCTTGTTTATCGGAATCAGGCGATTCAAGCGCCTGGAGTTTCGTCTTGAAACCCTCTTTCCGAATAATCTACTTAAACAAAATTTTTCTTCTGTAAAATTTGACTTAGATCCAGATTAGTAAAACGAAGCTATTTTCTTTCGCCGTTTGACTTTCGTTGCTTTATTCGATTTGTTTCTTTGGCAAAACCGGAGTTTTTAAGTTGAACAATCTGGTTAGATCTTTTATTCGAGTTTTACCTATGCATTTAGATGAGTACTTATTGTATGCTTGTTTGTTTGTCTGCGATAGAATACCCGGAGTGCGCCGCCTGTTACTTCGAGTCTCTAGGTCTCACGGATCATCAGCAAGGCAAGTAACAATTGATCATACCTTTCTACTACCCAGTTTTATGCATTAGATCAATCTTCAAACATTGCATGATTAGGATCTAATTAAATTGTGGGTTGGGAAGTAGATGAGGTAGTACCTATTACCTGTTTTATTATCAACCCTTTGGGAGTTACTTCTACATTTGCTTATTATGCCATGCTATGCTAGTAGACGTGGATTGGGTGAGTGAATTTCCATGACAGATGTGAGATTGTTAATTAATGGTTTATTTAAGGTGGCAACTTAAACACACATCTGGGTGGATTGAGGCACCTGTTTTCTAGCAGGACTTGCTTGTATTTCTTCGGACCGCCACCCAGGCTCAAAGGGATCATGAGATTATTCAAGCTTTAACTTCCGTGTGTAGCCACATGCTATTATGGGCTCTAGCATAGTTGACTAAGTTGTGCGAACTCTTACGGGGTGGACTAGCAGATGTAGGGGATGTAGGTTGGTACGGTCTACCCCTCATGTAAGGTGCTAGTGCTTCTGAAAGACTATGTCTCGGTCATCCGTTTCTCAAACACCATGTAGTGCGGGAAACCAAGCGGAGGCGATCGAGTCATGTGGGCAAAAGTGCGCAAACCTCTGCAGAGTGTATAAACTAATCATGGTTAGCCGTGTCCCCGGTTATGGACATCTTGAGTATCTAGTACCTGGATATCATGGGAATCTCATCATGTTACTTCTAATTTAAAACTGTTGGGTTTTAATGAGTATTTTTAATTGGGATTGAGAATGCTGTCAACCATTCTCAATGTTTAACAACCACCATGACAGTTAAATAACTTTATTCCTTTGCAGTAGGGAAAAATTGGCTTTATGCAAAAACTATAACCATAGAGCTTTACCACCAGCCAAATATGCATGTAGTATAGCCTATTTCCATTGTTATTCTCTATGTGTTATATTGCCAGCATATTCCATGTGCTGACCCGTTTTCGGGCTGCAACGTTTCATGTTGCAGGCTTTTCAGACGCTGAGTAAGATGCCTTAGGTCGTGGTTGTATACTTAGTGATGCCATTGGAGTTGATGGACCCGCTTATCTTCCAAGCCTTCCGCTGTTATCGTTTTAGATGGCCTTAAGCCATATTTATTTCAATAAGTTCTCTTTTGAGACATTCGATGTAATAAGTGTGTGATTGCTACTCTGTTATAAATCCTCCAAGTACTGTGTGGTGTCAGCATTCTCGATCCAGGATGACATCGAGCACGAGATCGGTATTTGAGGTCCGGTTGCTACAAAGGTGGTATCGAGCACCTGCCGACCAGAGGACACCGCCACTAAGCTTAAGCCCTAGATCACTACTCTTTCTTCTCATTTCTGACTCCTCATCTTTTCTATTCTTTAGGATGGCGTATGCAAGGATCAAATTCGTGCAACCAGATGAGAATTCACCTTTTGGATATCACTTGAAGGAAGCCACTAGATACCTGAACATAGGAGTACCAAGCTTCACCGGGACCTTCAACGCCACTTTACCCGAAGAGGAGCGCTGGAGGATTCAAGTCTACATTCCAGGAAGAACGTTTGCACCAGTCACATAGCCAATAGAGTTTACCTTTGATGTACCAACATGGAGCCTAGGAAAGAGCAAGGCAGCTCACATCGCCATGGGACAAATTGGAGAAGTTTACTACAACGATCTCAAGAATACTATCTACCAGATTTGTGGGCGCCGAGATGAGCATTGGGAGATGATCACCACCAGGAAGGACAGATCAATCAGAGCTTATATTCAGGAGTTAAACCAACACATCCGACGCCAGGAGAATCAAATGTGCGCAGATATGGAGGAGCTACAGAAGGCTTTGACCAGGATCAAGGAGCTAGAAGCAGAACTCAAGGCTACGCGTAAAGACTATATGGAAGAAATCGTCACTCTAGTAAGACAGAACGGTGACCTTAAGGAGAAGATTGGAGTATTCATGGGAGGATCAGCACCTAGAGGAGAAGAGGATGAACCTACTTGTCTAGATAATTATATCATCATCGACGACACTGACTCGGATCCCGATGACAGCGATGATGACTATGTTGATGAAGCTCGAGCAGATATCATGGAATCTGCATCGAAGCAATTTTTCTAGTTGACCACCACAATAGTAGTAGAAATTTTCCACCATTCAATTAGTTTGAGTCCAAAGCACTTTTGTAACGATAGTTAGACCGTTGTATGCCCTTGTTTGAATTGATTGGAATGATATTGTGTGTTTTTGTCTCATGTGCATATGGGTAGTGTTATCTCACTAGACCTCATTCTATTCTTAACTCTCCCCTTTAAACCCTCAGATGCCTCCGAGACGCGACCCCGAGTTTGTTTTCCCACCAGAGATCGCCCAGTTGATTCAGCAGCAGAATACCTTGATTCAAACATTGGTACAGAACCATGGCAACAACAACAACAACCCACCACCACCACCACCTTTTGACCATCTGGCACGTTTCCTAAGGTTGAATCCACCGGTGTTTTCCAGTAGCACCGAGCCGATAGTAGCAGATGTTTGGCTCCGTAAGTGTCGGTGTACTAAAGTAGGGGTACCTTAGTATCCCGAACTTGTGCACGGGCAGTCGTAGCGCCCCACGGCAAGGCTTGCCGGGTGACCGCCAAGATCCTCCGTGGTTCCTATTGGAGCCATCCAAGAACGAAGTATTCAAGCTGAGAAGACAAGGCCCTGGCAAGAGGAGCTTGCCGGGAAGGACAAGGCCCCGGCAAGAGGAGCTTGCCGGGAAGGCCAACCAAGGCATTTCAAGGAACTTGCATGACGGCGTCAAGGCGTCCGGCAAGACCCGGCGAGCGACAAGCTTCCGGGCGCGACAAGACAACAACCGCGGCAAGGCGCTTGCCATGGCGAAGTTACCACTCTGTACCCGTGCTCCAGTGCACCCGCCAACATGTCGCCCTGGGGCCTTTCTAGACGCGCGTGGCAGGAAGCTGTGCAGCTAGCGGTGCGAGGTGGCAAGCGGAGATGACAAGATGGCCATCGTGGAAAGCGGTGGCGCCCCTAACGGTCACTTTTCTGCACTGTTTGGGCGACACAGACGAGAATTTAATGCCTTTGTCCCATGCCGTCAGGGTTAGGTAGGATCCACTGTACAAATAGGTGTACCAACCGCACCCCATTTTCCATTTTTACCCTTGCATGCGTTGCCACATGTCGGTGACCCCTTGAACATATGAAAGGAGGCCCATGTGCAACGTAGAAGGGGGGCTTGACACGAGAAAGCACTCACGCTCGGTCTCGTGTGTACTGTAGCGCTCCTCGCTCCCGACCAAGAACACAATACAAACCACAAGGCAGCAGTAGGAGTTTTATCTCTCCGGAGAGCTCCGAAGCTGGGTAAAATCGCTCGCGTGCCTCGCCTCGATCCGCTCTTCGTGCGATCTCTGCCCCCCGCTGGACCGAAAGGGGCTCCGGTCCCATAGGTGTTCGTTCCCACGACATCTTTGGCGCGCCAGGTAGGTGGCGTTGAGGTTGCGTGAACCCGATCCGGCGTTCACGCGAGCCAGATCTTCATCTTCTTCATCATCTTCATCAACATGCCACCGAAGAAGAAGGCTTCGGAGGTGGTTGCTCCGTCCACGTCGATCCCACCGCCACCGGAGCAAACGGGTGGTGGGGTAGACGCCGGCGGAGGAACGGGCGCCGACGAGGGAGCTCACGCTGCCGCCAGGTCTAAGGACAAGGCCGCGCAAACCTCGGCTTCCGTACATGCACCGTGCCTGTCTCAGGAGGTGCGGGGCCAACAGCGTCATGGTACTCGCGGTACCATACGCTCGTTGGACCAAAATCGAGCTGGTGGATCTCAGGGTGCTCAAGATCAGCATACACGCCAACCTGCTGGCACGAGCAAGACACGGTCGCCTGGACGGGATCCTGCTCCTTCTAACATAGTTAGAAGTCCGAGCATATCCCGCTCCTCGCACCGTTCGCCACCGCCACCCAAAACTTCGGAAAAAGCTTTGGCACGAGCTCAACTGCTCCTAGATTACCCTCCAACGGCGGACAAGATCAATGATTGGAGGGCCACCATTCAGAGTCTCATCGGCTTCGCCAACGGCAACACTCCACGGCAGCCGAATGCGTCGCAGCCGCCGCAAGATTGCCGGACGCGAGCCGATGGCGACAAGACCGGTGGGGGCGCAACCACCGTGCACTCTCCACCCCGAAGGCCAAGATCGCCGACTCGCCGGGTCAACCTCGACATCGACTCACTGGCGTCATCGGATCCACGAGCTCGTCGCGATCAGCGCCAAGTTCTTCAAAACGACAAGAAGAGGCGCTTCGTACTCGACCGGCGTCGAAGGCCAAGAGAAGCGGCGTCGGTCCGACCAGCGCTGGGCCCCTGTCGACATGCATGCGCCAGGGAACCAGCGACTTGTCAGACGTGGTAGGTTGCCCTGCGTTCACTCGTGAGCTGCGGCAAGTCCAGTGGCCCAGTACAAAGAACTTCAAGCCAGATGTACCAGAGAAGTACGACGGCAGGTTGCATACGTCGGAGTTCCTCAGCATCTACACCATCGCGGTGCAAGCTGCCGGGGGGCACGACGACAAGATCCTTGCCAACTACTTCCCACTGGTGCTCAAGCCCAATGTCAGATCCTGGCTCATGCACTTGCCGGACAACTCCATATCCTCATGGGCGGATCTGTGCCATCAGTTTGTCGGTGCCTTTACAGGTGGCCACAAGCCTCATGGCCAAGAGAGCGATCTTCATCTGCTCGCCAAGAAGGAAGGAGAGCCCCTGCGCAAGTACATCCAAAGATTCAGCCAAGTGCAGCGCAACATCCCAGATGTCCACCCTGCCGCGGTCATCAGCGCGTTCCATCAGAACGTGTGTAACCACAGGTTGCGGGAGGAGATGGCGATGTGCAAGATCAGAGACGTTAGTGAGCTATATGCCCTGGCCGACAAGTGTGCACGTGCTGAGGAGGGGAGGAAACTCCCCGGAGAGAACACGGGAGCAGGAGGATCTGACAGTGATGATGCCGCCCCGGCAAGGAAAAACCGGCGGCGGAACAACAGGAAGAAAAAGGGAAAAGATGTGCTAGTCGTTGAGCAGTCCAGCAACGGAGGTGGAGCCAAGGAAGCCGAACCTGTGGCGGCCGCCGACAAGCAGGGTGGCTCCGACAAGCAGTATTGCAAGATCCACCGCACCAAGGGCCATGATCTCCAAAGCTGCAAGAAGGTCGAGCAGCTTGTCGAGCAGCCGAAAGCTGAGTACGAGCGACGCGACAAGGAGAAGGCCCAGGAAGGTACTGGAGGATCCGGCAAGAAGCGTCCCGGCCGGGGAGGACGCCGCGGCAAGGCCAAGCAGCGGCAAGGAGACAGACCTCCCCGCGGCCGCGACAAGGACGAAGATGAAGACGACGATGAAGAGATGGATGATGACGAGGCCGATGAGCAGGAGTTTCAGAAAGCCACAGAGGTCATGTGCGTTGACGGCGGTGCTTCTCTGCAAACTTCACACCGCCAACTCAAGCAGTGGGTGCGGGAAGTTAATGCGGCAGAGCCAACTGTCGAGTCACGCAAGCCTCTGAAGTGGTCCAGCACGCCTATCGTCTTTGATATTGAGGACCACCCTGATCGCATAACTGCGGTCGGGTGCTTGCCGATGTTGGTATCACCAACTATCCGCAACCTCAAGGTCACTAAGATGCTAGTTGACGGCGGGGCCGGCTTGAACCTGATCTCCTCCGCGGTACTCCGAAACTCGGATCCACGACAGCGAGCTCGAAGAGACCGCACATTCAAGGAATCAACCCGGAAGGAGCAAACCAAGGAAAGATCACATTGCGGTAACATTTGGTAGCGAGCTGAACTTCAGGACTGAGAGAGTCACGTTTGACGTTGCTGATTTTCCATTGCCCTACAATGGGATACTCGGCCGTCCAGCGCTCGCCAAGTTTATGGCAGCCTCTCACTATGCCTACAACGTGCTCAAGATGCCAGGTCCGATAAGTGTCATCTCTGTCCCTGGCGACAAGAAAGATGCTCTTATCTGCACCGACAAGATCTACCGGGAAGCAGCAGCCGCAGCGGATCGCAAGCCACTTGCCGCTGAAGCTCCCGGGGGGAAGAAGACCAAGTCCGGCAAGAGTTCTGATGCCCACTCCGGCAAGCGCACCTCCTCGGAGTGCTGCGCTACCGTCGAGGACGCACCATCGAGCTCCACCGGCAAGTGTAAGAAGACGAATGCAGCTCCGCCAGAGACCAAGAAGGTGTCTGCCAAGGAGGACGGCACTGGTGGTACCTTCACCATCAGTGCCACTCTCGACCCTAAATAGGAAAGCCGTTGCTGCTTTCTGCGGCTAACGTCGGCGTGTTTGCATGGCAACCGTCGACATCCCCGTGTTCCTGTGAAAGTAATTGAGCACCACCTTGCCGTTTGTCCTCATCGCGCGCCCGTCAAGCGAAAGTCGAAACAAGCGGTGGCGCACCATGAATTCATTGCGAAGAGATCAAGAAGTTGGAAGCGGCGGGCCTTGTCGAGGAGTGCTCCATCCTCGTGGTTGGCCAATCTGTAGTCGTGCGCAAGGCAAACGGAAATGGAGGCTTTGTATTGACTTTACCGATGTTAATAAAGCTTGTCCCAAAGACCCATTTCCTTGTCGGCGCATTGACCAGATTGTTGACTCCACGGCGGATGTGACTTGCTTTCATTTCTTGACGCATACTCAGGGTATCATCAGATCTTCATGGCAGAAGATGATGAGGAGAAGACCGCATTCATTACTCCATATGGCACATACTATTTCGTACGGATGCCGTTTGGATTAAAGAATGCTGGTTCAACATTCGCCAAAGTAGTCAATCACGCTTTTGAGCCACAAATACACAGAAATGTGGAAGCCTACATGGATGACATAGTGGTCAAAAGCAAGGACAAGGCAACTCTGATTCAGGATTTAGATGAAACCTTTACAAATCTGCGCAAGATCAACCTCAAGCTCAACCCCGAGAAGTGTGTGTTTGGAGTCCCCTCCGGCAAGCTTCTCGGGTTCTTTGTGTCTCAGCGGGGAATTGAAGCCAATCCCGACAAGATCAAGGCCATTGAGTAGATTGAAGCACCGAAGCGCGTCAAGGATGTACGAAGGCTTGCCGGCTGCGTGGCTGCTCTCAGCAGGTTTATCTCTAAGTCTGCTGAAGGCCATACCGCCATTTTCAAAATATTGAAAAAGGCAGGTCCAATGAAATGGGCTCCGGAAGCGGAGGCTGCGCTGCAGGACTTGAAGAGATACTTGTCCTCCACTCCAATACTTGTCGCACCTAAGCCACAAGAGAACTTGTTGCTGTATCTAGCGGCAACCAATCAAGTGGTTAGTGCTGCGTTAGTAGCGGAGAGGGAGGCGGATGATGAGCCAGCAACCACAGCAAGTGCGTCCAGCGACAAGCAGGGGGCTTCCCCGACAAGCTCTGGTCCCGACAAGGATGGGTCTGTGCAGGCACAGGAGGAGAAACAGAAGAAAATGGTGCAGCGCCCAGTTTACTTTGTCAGTTCCCTTCTGCAAGGGGCTAGGTCAAGGTACTATGGTGTGCAGAAATTGCTTTTCGGCCTCCTCATGGCCTCGAGAAAGCTGCTCCATTACTTCCAAGCACATGAGATCACAGTTGTCACTCGCTTTCCACTGAAGAGGATACTGCAGAATCCAGAAGCAACAGGCAGGATTGTCGAGTGGGCACTGGAACTGTCAAGCTTTGGCCTTAAGTTTGATAGCACTTCAACTATCCAAAGCAGAGCATTGGCAGAGTTCATAGCAGAGTGGATGCCAACACCAGATGAAGAAATTCCAGAAACGAGCATCCCCGTCAAGGAAGCGAGCAAAGAGTGGCTGATGTACTTTGATGGTGCCTTCTCACTGCAAGGCGCCGGTGTGGGCGTGCTACTTGTCGCCCCCACCAGAGAGCACCTCAAGTACGTAGTCCAGATGCACTTTCCCAAGGAGCAAGCAACAAACAATACTACAGAGTATGAAGGTTTGCTTGCCGGTCTCAGGATCGCAGCAGACCTTGGGATCAAGAAGCTCATTGTCAGGGGTGACTCGCAGCTTGTCGTCCGCCAAGTGAACAAGAATTATCAGAGTCCGTTGATGGAAGCTTACATTGATGATGTGAGAAAGTTAGAAGAGCACTTTGACGGCCTACAGATGGAACATGTTCCGAGAGCTCAGAACGACATGCAGATGGCCTGTCGAAGTGCGCCACACTTTAGTTACCTGTGGAACCAGGGATTTTCGTGCTCAAGCTGACTCAACCATCTGTAACACCATCAACTGGACAGAACAAGAAGAGGAAGTTGATTTCTGGTGACTATTTTCCGACAGAGCTCCCCGAAGCCGCCGCCAAGAAGGTCCCTAAGATCGACACAAAGAGTGCTGAGGAGCAGTCTGCTCCGACAAGCCCTAGGGTTTGTTTCGTTGAAGCAAACGCTCCCGACAAGTTTTGCTCCGGCAAGCTTGCCGGGGAACATCAAGCTCTGGCTGAGCTGCAGGTTCTCGCCGTAGAAGCGGATGTTCCCGCAGCAGCATATGTGCCTTTAGTCCTTGTTGTCGAGCCGCAAGCTCCAGCATGGGCACAGCAGATTGTCCGTTTCCTTCAGACAGGAGAACTTCCCGAAGAGCAAGAAGAAGCGGAGAGAGTAGCCCGGCAATCAAGTATGTACCAGTTTGTCGATGACACACTATACAGAAGAAGATTCAACGGTGTGAAATTGAAGTGTATTCCCGGGAGACGAGCGAAGCTGTTGGCGAGATACATGGAGGCATATGTGGTCACCACATTGGCACAAGAGCACTTGCGGCAAAGCATTCGGTAAGGTTTCTTTTGGCCGACAGCCCTCGAGGATGCTGCGCACAAGTAACCAAGTGTGAAGCGTGCAGTTCCATTCCAGCAGATACACCAGCCAGCTCAAGCTCTCGGGCGATCCCTTTATCCTGGCCATTTTTGGTGCAGGGGCTCGACATCCTCGGCCCTTTTCCCGAGCTGTCGGGGCTTTGAGTATTTATGCGTTGCAATCGACAAGTTCACAAAGTTGCGGAAGTGGAAGCGATGAGGAAGGTGGCAAAGACGGTCGCGATTAAGTTCTTGGTCGATTGTTTGCCGTTTGGGGTCCCTAACGGGATCATCACCGACAATGGCACGCAATTCACGAGCCGCACCTTCATGCGAGACGTCCAAAATCTTGGCGCCAAGTCGCTTCGCATTGCTCACTCGAGAAGCAACGGCCAAGCGGAGAGGGCAAATCTTGAAGTCTGGCTTGCGGGCTCAAGACCAGGACTTTCGACAGGCTGCACAAGTCGCGGAAAGAATTGGATTGAGGAGTTGCGGTTGTTCTTTGGTCGATCAGACGACGCCAAATCGAGCCATCGGCGGACACCTTCGCTCTAATCTATGGAGCAGAGGCAGTTCTCCCCACGGAACTCGTATACGGATCGCCTCGAGTGCTCGCTTATGATGAGCTCGAGCAAGAGCAGTTGCGACAGGATGACGCGCTGCTCCTTGAGGAGGATCGTCTTCAGGCTGCTGTACAAGCTGCTCGATACCAGCAAGCTTTGCGCCGGTACCATAGCCGCAAAGTTAATGCTAGAAGTCTCGAGGAAGGCGACCTTGTTCTTCGGCGTGTTGAGTCCGCCAAGAATTCCAACAAGTTGACGCCAAAGTGGGAAGGCCCTTACCGGGTGAAACGAGTCACTAGGCCTGGCGCTGTCCGCCTTGAGACCGAAGATAGCTTTTCGGTGAGCAACTCCTGAAACATTGAGCATCTTCGTAAGTTTTACCCGTAAGGCGCAGTTGCCGGAACCTGTTCCGGCAACCATCTTTTGTACAAGTCTTGCCGCTGTTGCATGTAATCCTTTGTACAAAGCCGGACGCAGACTCCGTGCATAAATAAAGCTTATGTGCTCAGCACATCTTGTCAATTTCATGCTTTTTATTTTTTTGCATATGTTATTTGACACTTTGTGCAGCACCTATCCCCGGTAAGCAATAACGAGCCTTAAGGCTCCATATCTTTATTTTCTCTTCTTTCTTTCTCTCAAAAGGAAGGTTCCCTCGCCCACAAGTTTGCCGGGGGGGGGAGGAGGAGATAATGGTGTGGACCAGGCATCGTTCAAGGAAGTTTCGCCTTACCGGGACACACGTAAACGACAGAAAAGCTAAGTTGCCAAAGTTTGAGCAATCAGTTTTAAAAATTTTAAGTTATCTTCCTCGAACGACCGTGCTTTGTATGGAAAACCTGTGCGCGGAGGAACCAACTCGTAGCTAGTTGCGCCCTTACTTTGTTTCGAGTCCGCTCAACAACTTAAGTGTGCTGCGACTAGTTGCGACATGGTTTCTTGCCGGTAGCGGCACCGCCAGCAGGCTGCTGATATTCCGCACTCAGCGCTCGCGGCAAAGGTGCCTACGCCGGCAAGTTCCCTAAAAGCGTAGGGCAAAAACATACAAAGGAATGAATCAAGTAAAGGAAATAACATAGCAAATACTGCGCAAGATAAAGTTATATTACAAAGATAACTTGTTGCAGCTCTAATAGATTGTTCTCGTAACATGACTAGCAGCGGCAAGAAAAGGAGGAAACGGGTGGCCTAATCTACGCGATCACCGTCAGCCCTCCTGACTTCATTCACCTTGTCCACAATGGGTGCGACAAGGGCCCTGAGCTCTTCCAATTCAGCATCTGGAGGCAGCTTCCTGAGGACGTTGGTGAGGTTGAGGCCTGGGTTGCGGAAGGCCACCTTCACCAGCACTTTTTGAAGAACTCTCGCGCAGATCGTGCATGACTCGTCGGCCAGCCGCTTTGGGATCCTTTCCCGGAGTTGCTAGAGGGCCGTCGCCACGCCCTTGAAGAACAGAGTGAGCTTGGCGCTGGGCTGCAGATTCTCATCGGAGGAGTATCCAAAGTCCACCATCCCCAGCTGCGCCAGCTCCTCGTCGATGACTGCGGCAATGTTCACGAGACCCTCTATCCAGAGCTCCATAGTCTCCCTAAAAGTGTTCTGGGTTTCGGCGGCCCTCGTCAGCAGCGCTTCATTAGCCTTGATCTCCTCCTTCAAGGCCTCCTCCCGCTCCTTGGCGCCGTCCAGCATCTCGGTCAAAGTAGCCAGCTTCAACTCGAGATCAGCATTAGAATCCTTGGCGGCGCTCAGGTCCTTGCCCTTCTCGAGGAGAGGACCCTGCAGCTCACCATGGCCGAGGTCGTCCTTCTCGCGCTCGCGCTGGAGCGCGGCAAGCTCTTCGTCCCTCGCCCTGAGATCGGCCTCTAGCTGTGCCACCTTCACTTCCAGCTCCTTCTTGGCGGCCTCGGCAGCTCCGGCAGCATCCTTCGCTTCCTTGAGGGCCCCGCCAAGTGTTTCCTCGCGCGCGGCAAGCTCCTCCTCATAGCTGTCCAGATTGACCTTCCGCTGCGTCAACTCACCTTCCCGCACAGATAGCTCCTCCGCGGCAAGCCGCTGTTGCTCTTCGGCTTTGGCCTTCTCGAGAAGGAAGGCTTTCTGCGCCTCGGCAGGCTCGCCCACTCTCAGCAATGGACCGGAGGGCTTCCAGTTGCGACTCTGGAGCTCCTCCGCATGCTTCTCAATATCTACTCCCTTTGCTTGACAAGCGCTTCCCGGATTCCAGCTTGGCTTGTCAGGTAGAGGTAAGCGACAGCAACCTCGCAGCAATGTTCCTCCTCAGGCTCGCCACTGCTGCTGCTTGGCGCGTCGACCAGTGTCAACCCAGCGGAGGCGAGCACTTCTCCGTCAAAGACTTCTCCTTCAACCGAAGCCCTGGAGCTTGACGCCCAGGGGAGCTTGATGAAGACACCATCACCGGCCTTCAAGTAGGCGCCGGGCTGGGGCTCTTCGGAGCCTGGCGCTGCGTCAGTGGCGGAGGGATCGGCGGTCGGCGTAGCCCCTTGCGCTCCTACGGCCTCAGGGTCGTCAGTGCGATCACCGGACCCCTCGCCTGCTCCTGCGCCAGTAGCCTTGGCAGCCTCTTCGCCGGTAGGATCATCAGCG
This sequence comes from Aegilops speltoides, assembly GCA_021437245.1. Taxonomy (NCBI): domain Eukaryota; kingdom Viridiplantae; phylum Streptophyta; class Magnoliopsida; order Poales; family Poaceae; genus Aegilops; species Aegilops speltoides. The sequence continues at coordinate 204,869,318 of CM038144.1, forward strand.
CCGGCCTCTTCTTCGGTGGCGGCGGCGTCGACAGTATTGCCGCGCGCGTTCTCCTCGCCGGTGGCGTCGATCTCCATCGGCTCCGTGGAAGGTGGATCTGGCGGACGGAAGAGGGAGAAGAGTCAAGCAAATATCCAAAAAGACAATCAGAAGAAGAACCCAAGGGAAGTTTCAAGCAAGGGAGATTACATCTTTGGGATCTCTGATCATGGCTCCGCTAACGGGTGATCGCTGGTGCTGCCTTGCGGAGAGTCCTCCTTGCGGAGACTTCTCCTTGTCGGAGAACGCTCCCTTGCCGGGAATCCTCCTTGGCGGCGAGTCAAGCAGATAGTATCTCAGGCGGCTTCAGAGGCTCTTGGTGAGGCTGTTCTGCTCCTACACAAGCAAACCAACGATCGAGATGTCAACAAAGGAAAGAACACCCATGCGCGCCCAACATGAGAAGTAAACCATATACTTCTGTTGGGGGCTGCTTGGGCTGCTTGGGAGTAGTTGCGGGTCGGCAAGGTGGTCTCGAAGCGCCCCTGCATTGTCATGTGGGCTCGTCCTCGATGACGATCACCGGAGCCTTGGCTCTCTTCGCCGCTCTCTGGGCCAGGGTCCTGAAAAGGAAATAGTTCAGAGTAAAGCAGATCAGATACAAGACAAAGACAGCAAGAAATCGAAGAACTACGAATACAACAAAGAGGCTTACTCCTCTTCTTCCTCGTCGGAGCTGAGTGCGGAGAGGTCAAAGACAGGCCCACCTTTGGCGCGACGAAGCGGAGGAGTAGGTGCCCTTGGTCGCTTGGCGGGGGCAGCGGCGGTAGTCCGGGACGACCCGCTCGATTGCCGCCCGATGCGGCGCTCAGCTGCAACATTGCTTATCGCGGGCGGAGGGGCGTCGCGGCGCGTCGGCTGCTGGCTCGTCTGCCGCCCTACTACATCCCCGGCCTTGCGGAGACGGCTTCTTGGTGGAGCTGGGGGCTGCGCTGGGGGCTCCGCTTGCGGCAGGCTACCTGGAGACTGCGGGCCGCTCGCACCCTCGGCGGGTTCGCTCGACTTGGCGTCAGGCGCGGCAAGCTCTTCCTCGCCGTCAAGCCATTCTCGCTCGGCAAGGCTTGCCGCCTCTGCTGCCTCTGCCTCCTCCACGGTGAACCCAAACCGCCGCGGCGGCCTGCGCCGCCTCTTCCGCCCTGGTGGCGATGCGCTGCATCTCCTCCTCGGTGGTGTCGCGGGTGAGGCTTCTTTGCTCGTCGGCGCGGACCGCTACCTCCACCAGGCCGTCGAAGAACTGTTGCACGACATCGTCTGCAGGCTCCTGCCAGGTGGGGACGATTCCATGCGAGTCGCACTGCGGCATCATGGCACGGATGCGGTCGAGCGAAGAGTTGTTGCACAGCGAAACGACACCCGCCGGCAATCTGAACCACTCGGGATGCTGAGAGTCGTGCTTGAACAGCTCCTTAAGCATCGCGTCCAATTCCAGCACAGTAAAATTGAAGTTGAGGCCCGGGCGCAGCCTCATGATATCCGCCGGACCCCCGAACGCCCAGGCGGGTCTCCTCCTCTGTTGCAGGGGGGCGATGCGGCGGCGAAGAAAATCCGCGTCAACAGCACCTACAGTGAGCCCGGCAAGCCTGAGACGCAAGATCCGGGTGGTGGCGATCTTCAGCTTGTCGTCGTCCGCGGCCAGGGCACTCCAATCGCCGCCGCGCACTACTGGGGCTTGGCGCAGGGTGGTAAATGGCTGCGGGTTCTCCTCGACGATCCAGCACCATTCTGCTCTCCACTCCTCCCATTTGCTGCGGAGCTCCCCCTCCAGATACTTCTCCTTCTTACCGGCTCTCGAGATCCAGGCGATCCCACCGGATAGGGGCTCTCCTCTCTCGACCCGGGGCATGAAGTAGTGGCGGAAAAGGGCTACGTTTGGGTGGACTCCGACAAAGTTTTCGCAGAGATGTGCGAAAACCGCCATGGTCAGGACAGCATTGGGGGTGAAATCAAGGAGGTGGAACCTGTAGGTGTTCATGATATCACAGAAGAACTCGGAGAAAGGAAGGCAGAGCCCGCAGTAGAAGAACAGTACGAAGAAGGGGTATCTGTTTGGAGCCCGTTTCGAAGCGGCGGCGGAGTGTACCTTCGTGCGCGGATGCGCTCGCGTCTCCGTCGACCAGAAGTGGTAGTACCACTCCCTCAGCTCCGCCGCGGCGAGCTCGGAGGGGAAAGTTGCCCGCTCCTTCCGCAGCGCCTCGGCCAACTTCACGCCCTTCCCGGTTTTCGGAGCCATGGCGGAGGTGGTGTGGGAGATCGAAGGCGTTGGCGGCAACGGCGGCGATAGGGGGCGGAGCGCTGCTCTCTTTCGACTTTGGAAGCGGAGGGGAGCGGTGGAGATTTCGGAGATAGGAACAGCAAATGGCGAAGGTGGGGAAACTGCCCCTGTTTTTCCCTGCTTATAAAGAGGGAGGAGGTGAACATTACGCTTTTTCCGAATAAAGAACCACCCACGATCTCTCCCACGACGCCGCATTCGACGCGTGCCGTTAAGAGAGGGCGCGGTGGATACGGGGTGAGATTCGGCGTACCCCAGGCCGCGTATGCCCGTGCCCTGTTTTGGGCCTGGCCCAACAGCGCTCGGCACCGTGTGTGGCCCAGGCCCCGGGGCTCCTGTCGGTGTACTAAAGTAGGGGTACCTTAGTATCCCAAATTGTGCACGGGCAGTCGCAGCACCCCGCGGCAAGGCTTGCTGGGTGACCGCCAAGATCCTCTGTGGTTCCTATTGGAGCCATTCAAGAACAAAGTATTCAAGCTGAGAAGACAAGGCCCCGGCAAGAGGAGCTTGCCGGGAAGGACAAGGCCCCGGCAAGAGGAGCTTGCCGGGAAGGCCAACCAAGGCATTTCAAGGAACTTGCCGCGATGCGCCGCGCGTCCCGGCAAGACCCGGCGAGCGACAAGCTTCCGGGCGCAACAAGACAACAACCGCGGCAAGGCGCTTGCCGCATGGGTTACCACTGTGACCGTGCTCCGGCGCACCCGCCAATGTGTCGCCCTAGGGCCTTACTAGGCGTGCGTGGCAGGAAGCTGTGCGCAGCTGAAGCGGTGCGGTGGCAGCGGAGATGACAAGATGGCCATCGTGGCAAGTGGTGGCGCCCTAACGGTCACTTTTTTCAAGACTGTTTGGGCGACACAGACGGGCATTTAATGCCTTTGTCCCCTGCCGTCAGTATTAGCTAGGATCCACTGTACAAGTAGGTGTACCAATCGCACCCCTTTTTCCATTTTTACCCTTGCATGCGTTGCCACCTGTCGGTGACCCCTTGAACATATAAAAGGAGGCCCATGCGCAACGTAGAAGGGGGGGTTCGAAACGAGAAAGCACTCACGCTCGGTCTCGTGTGTACTGTAGCGCTCCTCGCTCCCGAGCAAGAACACAATACAAACCACAATGCAGTAGTAGGAGTTTTATCTCTCCGGAGAGCTCCGACGCTGTGTAAAATCGCTCGCGTGCCTCACCTCGATCCGCTCTTCGTGCAATCTCCGCCCCCCGCCGTACCGAAAGGGGCTCCGGTCCCATAGGTGTTCGTTCCCATGACAGTAAGATATGGAGGGAGTTGACCACTGCAGGATGCACAGATGGAGAAAAGGTGAAGTTTGCCGCACATCAGCTTGACGGACCCGCAGCAACATGGTGGGAGAATTTTACAGCCACTTACCCTGTAGACACTGTCACATGGAATCAGTTTCAGCAAGCATTTCGTACTACTCATGTTTCAGCAGGAGCTATGGCCATGAAGAAGCGTGAGTTTCGCAACTTACGCCATGGAGGACAGACAGTTGGCCAGTATGTGGATGATTTTAGTAAGCTAGCACGTTATGCCCCAGATGACGTTGCTACGGATGCAGCTAAGCAGGAGAAGTTTCTAGACGGCCTGAATGATGAGCTGAGCATGCAGTTGATGGTAGCCACTTTCAATAACTACCAGGAGTTAGTAGACCGTGCTCTTATGATTGAAGGGAAGCAGCAGCAGATTGATAATCGTAAGAGGAAGTATGCATAGGGGAAGTACAATTCTGGAGCTCAGCAGAAGCCACGCTTTAACCCAAAGTCAGGAGGACATTTTCAGCATACTCACGGTGGAGGCAGCTCGCACCATCATAATGGCACAAAGAATGGAAACGGGAATGGAGGAAGCAATGGACAAAGCCGCACATCCCGTCAACACCATCCAAGGCAGACCTGAGCCATATCACTTGTTATAAGTGCTGTAAGACTGGGCATTATGCAAATGATTGCCCAGAAGCCCAAAATGGAAATGGCAATGGAAGCTCAGGAAAGAAGCCGAACCCTTTCAACAGGGGGCATGTGAACCACGTTACCGTGGAGGAGGTTGAAGCTCAGCCAGATGCAGTAATAGGTAAGTTTTTGGTCAAGACATTTACTGCAGTTGTTCTTTTCGATACTAGTGCATCGCATTCATACATATCAAGGGGATTTGTGGATAAATATAAATTGCCAACCCAAGCACTTAGGTCACCCATGCTAGTAACCTCACTCGGAGCAGAGTATACGGCTAGTAAATGGTGTGATCGACTGCCATTAAGGATTGGACACCATGTATTTCCCTCGGACCTAATAGTTCTGGAATCGCAAGGTTTGGATGTGATATTAGGCATGGATTGGTTGTCGAAGTATGGAGGGAATATTGGTTGCGTCAGTAAGTCGATTTTGCTTACCACCCCTGAAGGAAGAAGAATCAAGTATGTATCGCGACATGAGCCGAGAAGAGCACATGTAAATTCCTTATCAGGAGTTGTGCAGGAGGAAGTACCAGTGGTGAAGGAATTCCCCAATGTATTTCCAGAAGAGTTGCCAGGCATGCCACCGGATAGAGACATTGAGATCTTAATTGAACTACTGCCAGGCACTAGGCCTATATCCAAGAGACCGTACAGGATGCCAGCCCAAGATTTGGAGGAAATCAAGAAGCAGATTAAGGAGTTGTTGGACAAAGGTTTTATTCGCCCAAGTTCTTCACCTTGGGGATCGCCAGTACTTTTAGTGGAGAAGAAGGATGGATCATTGAGAATGGTTGTAGATTATCGCGGATTGAATGAAGTAACAATCAAGAACAAGTACCCACTACCTATGATCAATGATATGTTTGATCGGTTGCAAGGAGCTAAGGTGTTTTCCAAGATCGATTTGCGATCAGGGTACCATCAGTTGAAGATTCGGGAGCAAGATATACCGAAGACGGATTTTACCACCAGGTACGGTCTGTATGAGTATACCGTTATGTCAATCGGTCTGACTAACACCCCAGCTTATTTTATGAACATGATGAACAAGGTGTTTATGGAGTTTTTGGATAAGTTCGTCGTAGTGTTCATTGATGATATTTTGGTGTACTCGAAGAATGAAGAGGAACACAAGGAGCACTTGCGTTTGGTACTCGAGAAGCTCAGAGAACATCAGCTATACGCCAAATTCAGCAAGTGTGAGTTTTGGTTGAAGGAAGTTGGATTTCTCGGACATGTTATATCCGGAGAAGGTATCATGATGAGACCCCACTAAACTTGTCTTTGTGACTAATCGGGAAGCACCAACAACAGCTTGGAGAGATCAGAGTTTCCTTGGACTCGCGGGATACTACCGGAGATTTATTGAAAATTTCTCAAGATTGCGAAGCCTGTGTGAGTTGTTGAAGAAGGATACTAAGTTCATTTGGATTGAGGAGTGTGAGGCTAGTTTCCAAGAGTTGAAGAAACGTTTGGTTACCTCGCCAAGATTGATTCGCGGATCGGACCAAGGATTATGAAGTGTATTGCGACGCTTCACGTCGAGGTCTTGGAGCAGTGCTTATGTAGGAGGGAAGAGTTGTTTCTTATGCTTCACGACAGCTTAAGCCTCATGAGTTGAACTATGCTACTCATGATTTGGAGTTAGCAGCCGTAGTGCATGCACTGAAAATGTGGAGACATTTTCTCATTGGAAATCATTGTGAGGTGTACACGGATCACAAGAGTTTGAAGTACATCTTCACGCAGAAGGAGTTAAATCTCAGGCAGAGGAGATGGTTGGAGCTTATTAAGGATTATGATATGAGATTGCATTATCACCCGAGGAAGGCTAACGTTGTAGCAGACGCGTTGAGCCGCAAGAGCCATGTCAATACTCTAATGACGGGAGAAATACCCAAGGAGTTAGCCGAGGATCTTCGAGAGCTATGTTTGGAAATAGTTCCGAGAGGCTATGTAGCAGCATTGGTGATTCAGTCTACTTTGATGGATAAAATCAGAGAAGCTCAAAAGGCAGATACAGAAGTTGCCTCCATTAAGGAACGGATGAGCAAGGGAAAGGCTAAAGGATTTCGTGAGGATGAGCACGATACCTTATGGTTTGATGACCGTGTTTATGTGCCCAATAATCCGGAGATCAGGAAGTTGATTCTGCAAGAGGCCCATGATTCACCATACTCGATTCACCCCGGAAATACAAAGATGTATTTGGATTTGAAGGAAACTTTCTGGTGGACCGGAATGAAGAAGGATATTGCAAAGTATGTAGCAGTTTATGATGTATGTCAGAGGGTGAAGGCAGAACATCAGAAGCCAGCTGGATTGTTGCAGCCATTGCCTATACCCGAATGGAAGTGGGATAAACTAGGCATGGATTTCATCACGGGATTGCCTAGGACTCGTTCAGGCTATGACTCGATTTGGGTTGTAGTCGGTCGTTTGACGAAGGTAACTCATTTCATCCCAGTAAAGACTACCTACAGCAGTGCCAAAATGGCTAAGATATACATGACGAGGATTGTATGTTTGCATGGAGTACCGAGAGTATCATATCAGATAGAGGAACCCAATTCACCTCGAAGTTCTGGAAGCAGTTGCACGAACCATTGGGAACCAGGCTGGAGTTTAGCACAGCTTTCCACCCATAGACAGATGGACAGACCGAGAGGGTCAATCAGATTTTGGAGGATATGCTTAGAGCTTGTGTTTTGGATTATGGATCAAGTTGGGATGACAACTTGCCATACGCGGAGTTTTATTACAACAATAGTTACCAATCCAGTTTGAAGATGGCCCCTTTCGAAGCCTTGTACGGAAGAAGGTGCAGAACCCCGTTGTTGTGGGATGAGGTTGGAGACCGCCAGTTGTTTGGACCAGATTTGATTAAGGAGTCTAAACAGAAAGTAAAGTTGATTCGTGACAGGCTCAAGGTAGCTCAGTCAAGGCAGAAGAGCTATGCAGATTCAAAACACAAGGGGACAGAATATGAAGTCAGGGACAAAGTTTATCTACGAGTATCTCCACTTCGAGGAGTTAAACGTTTTGGAGTTAAAGGAAAGTTAGCGCCACGTTTTGTGGGGCCATACAAGGTTTTGGAATGCATGGGAGAAGTAGCGTACAAGTTGGAATTACCTGAGGGATTGTCAAGAGTTCACGATGTGTTCCATGTTTCACAGTTGAAGAAGTGCCACGCAGAGATGGCTGATATACCACTGAGAGATACTGTGCCACTGGAAACGATTCAGTTGAAAGAAGATTTGACCTATGAAGAGAAACCAGTTAAGATTCTGGATTATGCCAGCAGAGTTACCCGCAGTAAGGTTATAAAGTTTTGCAAAGTTTAGTGGAGCCACCACACCGAGGAGGAAGCCACCGGGAGCGAGAGGAAGATGCGCTCAAGGACCACCTCACCTATTTGTTAGTTAACCCAAATCTCGAGGGCTAGATTCATCTTAAGGGGGGTAGGTTTGTAACATCCCAAATTTTCAATTTGGAATGTTATACATAGATCATCATTGCATATCATATTTTGTTGCATTGTTGGCTCGATCCTAGAAATTCTATGCAACTGAAGGACCCACGGAGAGAGTTGGGGATTTCGTTATTTTCATATTTGGGTTTTCTCAAATTTTGAAAATAGGATCGTTTGGGTTTATTTATTTTATCTTAACTTATTTATACTACCAAAGTTTCAGAGAGGGAATAAAATGACCTTCCCAAAATAAAGAAATAATGAAGATTTAATAAAAAATCAAATAAGATTTTATTTTGGAGTTTTTCGCTTTTTATTTGAATTTAGGAAAACTGCGCGTTTTTCAAAATTGCAGTTAGGCCCCAAATAAATGTTCATCTTGTCCGGCTTAATTTTAGAAGCTGGGGAAAATTTATTTCGGGATTTTTGGAGTCCGTTTAGTATTTATTTTTATTTTTCTTCTACGCGGAATTATTTAAAAAAACGCGCAACCGACTTACGGGCCGTGCCCGAGCGGGACTCTGCTCGGGGGGCACTATAAATAGCGCCGCCCTGGTGCCCTGGCCCAGCCACCCGACCCCGCCAGCCCGCGCTGCCGCCAGCCTGATCCGCCCGTCGCTGCCCACACCATAAACCCTAACCTAGCCGCTGCCTTCGATCCACCTCCGCCGATCCGATCCGCCGCCAATGCCGCCCGCCGTCGCCGGACCTCGCCGAGCCCCGCAGGACTTCGCCGCCGCCTACGCCGAGGTTCGCCGCCACCTCGATCCGCGTGCCGCCGTTTTTTTTTAAAAAAAACCGGGCGGTTTTATTACGGTTTTTTTCGGTTTTTTTAGTTTCGGTTTTTCCGTTAGATCGGTTTTATTTTCGGTTTAGTTTAATTAGCGAGCGTTCGCTCGTTCGTTCGTTTTAACGAACATGTTCGTCAGATTAGTTTAGTTAACGAACGTTCGTTCGTTAACCCGTTCGTCGTTTTTCTTTTTCTCGGATTTAATCTGCGATTTTTCTTATCGCGATTCCTAATCCGATTTTCGTTTTAGTCTAACTTTTCGCTCGTTTATCGGAATCAGGCGATTCAAGCGCCTGGAGTTTCGTCTCGAAACCCTCTTTCCGAATAATCTACTTAAACAAATTTTTTTCTTCTGTAAAATTTGACTTAGATCCAGATTAGTAAAACGAAGCTATTTTCTTTCGCCGTTTGACTTTCGTTGCTTTATTCGATTTGTTTCTTTGGCAAAACCGGAGTTTTTAAGTTGAACAATCTAGTTAGATCTTTTATTCGAGTTTTACCTATGCATTTAGATGAGTAATTATTGTATGCTTGTTTGTTTGTCTGCGATAGAATACCCGGAGTGCGCCTTTGTTACTTCGAAGTCTCTAGGTCTCACGGATCATCGCAAGGCAAGTAACAATTGATCATACCTTTCTACTACCCAGTTTTATGCATTAGATCAATCTTCAAACATTGCATGATTAGGATCTAATTAAATTGTGGGTTGGGAAGTAGATGAGGTAGTACCTATTACCTGTTTTATTATCAACCCTTTGGGAGTTACTTCTACGTTTGCTTATTATGCCATGCTATGCTAGTAGACGTGGATTGGGTGAGTGAATTTCCATGACAGATGTGAGATTGTTAATTAATGGTTTATTTAAGGTGGCAACTTAAACACACATCTGGGTGGATTGAGGCACCTGTTTTCTAGCAGGACTTGCTTGTATTTCTTCGGACCGCCACCCAGGTTCAAAGGGATCATGAGATTATTCAAGCTTTAACTTCCGTGTGTAGCCACATGCTATCATGGGCTCTAGCATAGTTGACTAAGTTGTGCGAACTCTTACGGGGTGGACTAGCAGATGTAGGGGATGTAGGTTGGTACGGTCTACCCCTCATGTAAGGTGCTAGTGCTTCTGAAAGACTATGTCTCGGTCATCCGTTTCTCAAACACCATGTAAAAGGGAAACCAAGCGAGGCGATCGAGTCATGTGGGGAGAGGTGCGCAAACCTCTGCAGAGTGTATAAACTAATCATGGTTAGCCGTGTCCCCGGTTATGGACATCTTGAGTATCTAGTACCTGGATATCATGTGAATCTCATCATGTTACTTCTAATTTAAAACTGTTGGGTTTTAATGAGTATTTTTAATTGGGATTGAGAATGTTGTCAACCATTCTCAATGTTTAACAACCACCATGATAGTTAAATAACTTTATTCCTTTGCAGTAGGGAAAAATTGGCTTTATGCAAAAACTGTAACCATAGAGCTTTACCACCAGCCAAATATGCATGTAGTATAGCCTATTTCCATTGTTATTCTCTATGTGTTACATTGCCAGCATATTCCATGTGCTGACCCGTTTTCGGGCTGCAACGTTTCATGTTGCAGACTTTTCAGACAACGAGTAAGATGCCTTAGGTCGTGGTTCTATACTCAGTGATGTCGTTGGAGTTGATGGACTCGCTTATCTTCCAAGCCTTCCGCTGTTATCGTTTTAGATGGCCTTAAGCCATATTTATTTCAATAAGTTCTCTTTTGAAACATTCGATGTAATAAGTGTGTGATTGCTACTCTGTTATAAATCCTCCAAGTACTGTGTGGTGTCAGCATTACTGATCCAGGGATGACACTGAGCACAGAGATCCGACTGTTTGAGGTCTGGTCGCTACGCCAATCTATTATGTAATGTTGATGTAATGATATCCACCTTGCAAAAGCGTATCAATATGCGGTTCTATCCTTGGTGGGACCTTCGAGTCTCTTTAGGATAGTATCACATATTGGGCGTGGCAAGTTGGTATCAGAGCCTCGACCGACCATAGGAGCCCCCTTGATTGATCATATAGTTTGGCCATTGTTGAGTCTAGAAGAAAACTGTTTTCGGAGTTTAGTTATATCGGAGAGTAGGAATTCTTTTTACTCCTCAGCCCCTTCGTCGCTCTGGTGAGGAATCTTGACGTAGGTGTTTTGAATTACTTCTCTTCCCCTTCAAACTTTCTTTAGGATCACGCGGTTAGTTTTTTTCATTCGTTGGTTCTCAGCTCTTTTCATCTGGTGCATTTCTCATCAAGTTGACTCGAGCCTCTTCCAAGTTGCCTTTGTTTTCCCACCCTCCAACCCTCTTCTTCCCAGAGTCTGAGTCTGTTTCGAGCATCAATTCCATTCGTGTGGAGCCTCTTCAGTCTTCCCTCAATTGTTTCAACCGGTGAATTCTCGTCTCATTTGACATTCTTCATCTCTTTCCGGTGGATTCAATTCAAGTTTTTTCGGGTTGGTCATATTCTTTTCCGTAGCTCAAGTGTTTCCCCTGCTCGTTTGCCTCTCGCTAGTTTATCCTTCCTGAGTGTTCAAGACATCTCAGGAGATTAGTCTGTGTTCTAATTAATTTGAGGTTGTCACCTCATTCAAATATTTCAATTGTTCGAGTGTATCATCTATCTGTTCAACATCCCTTTCCAACGGTGTTTTTCTCTTCAGTGGGCCCTAACCCATAGGTCTTTTCCCAGGATCTTACCTAACTCTTCTAATTCCCCCGGAGTTATTCTCAATTCTTTTCAAGTGTGACGTAAGAATGGATTCCATCAGTCACATGCCTTCTCCAATATCGCTTTCAAATTCTTTTCATTGTTGGCTCAACCTCTTCGCCTTTCGTTTCCCCGAAGTGTCTCAACAAATTTTGGTGTTGTTTCTCGTCATCATTCTTAACATTTGTAGACCGAAGAAGAGTTTTTCCTCTCAATCTTGCCCGCTCTCCCGAAGATTCGTGGTTCTAGCTTCTTATTACCCTCTCGAATTATTCCGTTTGTCGGAAATTCCTTTTTCTCAACCATCCGGAGTATTTCAGGAGTTGATTTCTGTTTCTTTTCACTGGAGGCCATCGTTCTAGAAGAATTCTTCGTCCTCACATTTCAGCTACCGTTATCCAATTATCCCGGTGCTTCGTTCAAGTGTTCTTTAATCAGCTCATGATCTCTTTGTTCTCTTGCATCTAAATCCCCTCTAGCATATTGGTTCTTCTAATTTCTTCTCGATGATTTATTCTCTTTCATCAGTCTTTTTCGGTTTCTTATGGTGGTTCGTTCAAGATCCTTTTTCTTTGATTATCATATTAATTCATTCGTTCTTTCCAAATCCTACCGGTGGTTCATGAAGACCTTCTCAAGTTTGCGATATGTCACTTCTCAATCCTGTTTTTTAAGTAGAATAAGTAGTATGAAAAATCCATTGCTTGTCATCAATTTAATTTGATGAAGGATAAGAATACAATAAATCTTATTCTTATTTCATCCAAGTGAGTAATCCCTTCCTTCAGAGTTTGTTCTTGAGGAATAAATTCTAGTTCCAAGTGTTTTCATCTTTTCTTTTCTGGACTTCAAATTTCCTCGGCCATCTCGTCGGAACCTCCATCTAAATCATCGCAAGGCTTGAATCTTTATTCTTTCATCCTTCATTTCTATCTCATCATCCTTTTGTCACCGGAGTTCTTCATGGTGGTTCTTCATGATTTAATTCATTCTTCAAGAGTTCATCAAGACTTTGTTGGTGGAGTTCAAGTATCTTTTCTTATCGCGTCTCGAAGTGCAATTAATTCTCCGTATTCTTCTAAAGTGGAGTTTTGCATTTCTTCATTCTTCTCAGCTATTCAAACATTTGGTTGTGGTATAATTTCACCTCAAGTTCTGAGCTGTTTTTGATTAGTCCACAACAAGCTTATTCTTTCGTTGTTGTTTTTCTCAACAACTCCTTTAAATCCTTCCTTCTAAGTTCTTTTCATTACATTCTTTCAATTCTTTCGGAGGCATTGCATTGTTCATCTCGTCAAGTGCCAACTCATTGGGTGAAGTTCATGTTCTATTCCTTTAATTTTTAGCCGGAGTGCTGCCCAAATTCTTTCGTCTTATTCTTTTCTGCCTTGTCTAACCGGAGTGGTTTCAGAGTCTATCTTGTTTCCATGAGCATTTGATTATCGTCACATTCATTGTTCATCTTTTCTAACCGAGTGCTCTCGACTTTGTTCATCTTCTTTCTTGTGTTCTTATTTCACCTCTTCCTCTTTCTCTTCCATCTCGGTCCTAAGATCTCGGGACGAGATCTCTTGTTAGTAGAGGAGAGTTGTAACGCCCCGAGTTCGATGCGCCAGGTGTCCGCTAGTTATTCGCCGTCGTTGCCATGTCATTTGTTTGCGTGTTGCATTTTGTCATGTCATCATGTGCATCTCTTTTTGCATACGTGTTCGATTCATGCATCCAAGCATTGTCCCCATTGTCCGTTTTGCAATCCGACACTCCTATGTCCTCCGGCGCCCCCATCTTGTCTCTTTTCGCGACCGGGTGTTAAACATTCTCGGAATGGACCGTGATTTGCCAAGCGGCCTTGGTACACCCCGGTAGACTGCTTGTCAAGTTTTGTGCCATTTGGAGTCCGTTTAATACTCCAACGGCTAACCGAGGAACCGTAAAGGCCTCGTGTGTGTTGCAACCCAACACCCCTTCAAAGTGGCCCAAAACCCTTCCAAACCCCTTCCATCCTCTTGGCTGTTCGATCACGATCGTGTGGCCGAAAATCGCACCCCATTTGGAGTCTCCTAGCTCCCTCTACCTATAAATAAGCCTTTCCCCGTCAAAATCTCGGATGAAATAGACCCCAAACCCTAGCCCCCTTCTTCCTCCGCGCGCCGGACACGTCCGCCCGGCGCCGGACACGTCCGCCGCCGTCCCTCGGCGAACGCCACCATAATGTCGCCCGTGCCGCCCTCCACCGCGCCAGCCACTCAGTTCGAGGCCGGCCCATGACCCGGTCTCCCGTGTCGCCGCTTGTCTCCCCCGCCGCTGGCTCAAGGCTCGCTCCTCCGCCTTCGCCGCCGTGGTGGCGCCCGCCCTGCTGGATCTCCGCAGCCCGTAGCCGCCTCTCCCGCCATCAGCCGCCTCCGCGTCCCATGGCGCCTCCCAGCGTCTCGCCGGCGCGCCTCCGCGCCGTGCACCGCTGCCCGCCGGATCCGGCGGGACCGACCTGCCCCGCCGTCCCCGACCCCGTCGGCGCTTCCTCCGCGTCACTCCGGCGACCCTGCTCCGGCCACCTCGATCCACGCGCGCGCCAGATCTGGATCCAGATCCGAAGGTCGACCCCGTTTTTTTCACTAAGTCCCGAAATTCTTGCATTTTGGTACCCACTTTGACATGCCATAACTCCGTGACCGTAGCTCCATTTCGTGCGTATGATATATATCAAAATGTTCATCATGAGATGCTCTTCATTCTTTCCATTATGCCATTCTTGTTTGAGTCCATCTTGATGCCCTTATCGTCATTGCAAGAGTGCTATATGATGTTAACTGCTGTCTGTTATCAGAACTTGGAGATTTGTCTTTTTCATTGCATTTTGTGTGTCATCCTATGAGGTTGATATCTACATGAGTTTTGAGCTACAACATGCCATATTTACTTTGGTGCAGTCCATGTATTTGTTTGAGTCTTGTAGTGAGTGCATCGAGCTCGTGAATTAGGGTACTTGCTGTTACTGTTTTGCTAGTCTGAATCTACTATATCATGATGCTATGTAAACCTGCTGCTATAAGTCATTCTATGCATAATCTGGAGATGTTCACTAAGGATGTTTTGTTACTCATGTCATGCTATATCCATCCATGCCCCGGTTGCATTTATAGCCTGCTGTAGCTTGCTGTAATATTGCTTCAAATTGCTAAATAATGTTGTTGTCAGCCTGTTAACATTAAGTTCAGTTTTGTCATGTGTCTTGCTAGTGATCCGTGCACCCTATGAACTTGATCTTGCCATGCTTAGCTTCACCAACATGTCATCTTGCTTTGTGTCACCTTGTCATGCCCTGTATTGCTCTATGGTGAGTGGCACAAGCTCACCAACATACCTACTTATTGTTGTTCCTGCCATGTCTGAATCTGTCATATCATTTGCCATGTTTGCATGGATGCTACCATCTTTTCTGTTGATCTTTGGATTTAGTTTAGTAAGGGAGTTTTTCTATTTGTCTTTAGTATTAACATGTCATGCCTTTGTTTGCCATGTTATTTCCTGTAACATGTTGTTTGATAGCTCTAAACATTGCAATCTGATGTTATTTCTTCCAAGTCTGTAAACTGTTATTGTTTGCAAGCTTGCCATGTCCTTTTGAGCATGTTATATTGATTTTTGGAGATAGCTCACTCTTCATGTTTTGTCATGATTTACCTGTACTTCATATCCATGACTTTTGTTATCATGTTAGGATGCTGTAGCATAATGTTTTGATGCTTGCTAGATGCCTAGTTGCTGTTTTGGACAGCTTGTCCTTTAAACTTGTTTCATGTGTATGTGTTGAACCGTTGGTCCGTTTTGAGTGTGCTCTATATGAAACTTGCTTGATTTTGCATGAAGTTTCATATTATCATGTTGCATCCATGTTTTGAGAGTGTTTGCTTGATGTTTGTATGCATTTTGCATCAATGCCATGCTTAACTTGTTTTGCTCATATCTTCTAGGCCGTAGCTCCGAACCAAATGAACTTTACATGTAACTTGACTAGAATTTCGTGTAGATCATCTTGGTGCATCTTAACTTGCTATTTAACAACTTGAACATAAGGTTTATTCAGTTCTGGACCAATTTCGAAATTTGCATATGAGGACTTACCGGATTAGTTCTATGTTGTTTCCGGCCTCATTTCAACTTGCTTTGATGTGTTGCTCTTGTATGCATCATCTCTTGCCATGAGTAGATTCATGTAGTCTTGTCATGCATCATACTTGGTTGAGCATCATGTCATGTATATGTGTGGTGTGTTTACCATGTTGTGTGCTTCTTCTCGATAGTTCCCGTTTTGTTGCGATCGTGAGGATTCGTTCGTCTACGCTTGGTTCGTCTTCGTGGCTCCATCTTCTTCATGGACTCGTTCTTCTTCATAGCGGATTTCAGGCAAGATGACCGTCACCTTGGATCTCACTACTATCATTGCTAGGCTAGTTACTTCGTTCTATCGCTATGTCGCGTTACCTACCACTTGCTTATCAAGCCTTCCAAAATGCCATGAACCTCTAACCTAGTCACCCTTCCTAGCAAACTGTTGTTTGGCTATGTTACCTCTTTTGCTCAGCCCTTCTTATAGCGTTGCTAGTTGCAGGTGAAGTTGAAGATTGCTCCATGATGGACAGGATTATGTTGGGATATCACAATATCTCGTATATATTTAATGCATCTATATACTTGGTAAAGGGCGGAAGGCTCGGCCTTATTCCTGGTGTTTTGTTCCACTCTTGCCGCCCTAGTTTCTGTCATATCGGTATTATGTTCTCGGATTTTGCGTCCCTAATGCGGTTGGGTGATTTATGGGACCCCCTTGACAGTTCGCCTTGAATAAAACTCCTCCAGCAAGGCCCAACATTGGTTTTACCATTTGCCTACCACCTATACCTTTCCCTTGGGAGTAATTAACCCAAGGGTCATCTTTATTTTAGCCCCCCCGGGCCAATGCTTGTCTAAGTGTTGGTCCAAACTAGAGCACCATGCGGGACCATCCCTTGGCAACTTGGGTTACGTAGGTACCTGTACACTTCGCTTATCCGGTGTGTCCTGAGAACGAGATACGTGTGACTCCTATCGGGATTGTCAACACATCGGGCGACTTTGCTGGTCTTGTTTTACCATTGTCGAAATGTCTTGTAAACCGGGATTCCGAGACTGATCAGGTCTTCTTGGGAGAAGGAATATCCTTCGTTGACCGTGAGAGCTTGTGATGGGCTAAGTTGGGACACCCCTGCAGGGTATAAACTTTCAAGAGCAGTGCCCGCGGTTATGTGGCAGATGGGAATTTGTTAATGTCCGGTTGTAGAGAACTTGACACTCTTCTCGGCGGAGTCCGGGAAGTGAACACGTTTTTGGGTTATGTTTGACGTAAGTAGGAGTTCAGGATCACCTCTTGATCATTGCTAGCTTCACGACCGTCCCGTTGCTTCTCTTCTCGCTCTTATTTGCGTATGTTAGCCACCATATATGCTAGACGCTGCTGAAACCTCCCTGTCGTGGTTCTAAGTCTGACAGTAGAAGTAGGGGTAGGTAAGGGAGAGGCGATGTCCTAGCTATGGAGCAGTTGTGAAGACAAAAGATGTACGAGTTCAGGCCCTTCTCGGAAGAAGTAACAGCCCTACGTCTCGGAGCCCTGAGGCGGTTGAGTGGATTATCAGTATGAGTATTACAAGAGTGTGTACCCTTCTATCTGTGGAGGAGGGTGGCTTATATAGAGTGCGCCAGGACCCCAGCCAGCCCACATAATGGAGGGATTAAAGTACATTAAGCCAGGGGGGTTACTGGTAACGCCCCTCATAAGGCGCTTTAACTATCATTAAGTCTACTCAATAGCAAACCGTTGCGCTGCAGAGTGCCTTCTGACCTTCTGGTGGTCGAGTGAGTCTTCATGGTCGGGTGAGTCTTCCATGGTCGAGTCCTTCCATGATCTCTTCTACGAGTGCCCTTGGATAGGACGTTTAGGTCAGGCCTATGACCCTACCCTAGGTACATGAATCCATCATTAGCCCCCGAATGGATTGAGGCTTGAGTGAAGGAGGAGTTGACGTTGTTTCCGACGCCTTTTGCATCTTGGCTACGTGTTGTCTTGGATCAAGATCTTCTCTTGATAACAAGAAACTTTCCTTGATCGACTTGATCCATTCTTGTTCTTTAGTCGAGTGACTTCTTTTGCTATTCGAGCAACGGATCGCAGGAAATCTCGCACTTGACAGATGATCGTCTGCTCATGGATCTCGCGGATCTGAAGTTGGGAAGCCTTGAACGGAACGGATCTGCGGCGCTTGGATGGGACGAATAGCGCCTCGATCTCGCGCCGCTTTTTCCGCCACGTATCGCGCGGAAGGCGGCTTTCGGGATATGATTGGATTGCTTGGGTCCACTGTCATCCACTCGGAAGGGATGCTATAAATGTAACTCCGGAGGCTTATGCTGATACCTTGTTCTTCCTCCCTAGTTCTCTCGTCTCCGCTCTCCGCCAGCTCGCTGCTCTCTTGCCATCTCCTCCTTGCGCATTCGCCGCCGGCGCCATGGGCAAAGAGAAGACGATGTTGTTGGAGCGCCAAGAAGGCGTCGGCGGCGGAGAAGGCGTCGGCGGTCGAGAAGGCAAAGGGAGATCTACGGTCGCGGTGGTTCCTCATCGAGATCCAAACTGCCAAAGGCTGGGTCGAGGAGGCGGATCGATCGACCATCAAGGAGAAGGATCTCCTCGATATGGCCGACGACGGATTGATTCCCCACGGCGCCATGAGACTTCGGCTGGAGAGTGGCAGCCTCGGCCGAAGAGGGTGAGTCGTGCTTTTGGCCACCCATGTCGACCGAGGTTTTTCGTTGCCGCCAGTGTCTTCTTTCGGGTTTTCTGAATTTCTTGAGCCCAGCTCCACCATTTTACTCCAAACTCCATCGCATACCTTGCCGCGTTTGTGTCTATGTGCGTAAAACTTCTGGGCTGTCGACGCGACCGGGTTTGTTCAAGTACATCTTCACATGTCGCCTCAGACCGTGAAGAAGGCAAGCCCCGTGACGAGAAGACCCAAGTAGTCCAGATGTGTGGTGGTTTAGGGGTCAGCTTGAGGAACAAAAGCACCTTCCCAGCTATGTCTTTTCCCGAGTCGGTCAGGGCTGGCGATCGACCTGGTTCTATTGCGGAATGAGACGACGCCGGGCGATCGACCGCCTTCTGCATTCACCATGAGTCGAGTGAATAGACCCTCCTCCTTGAAGGTTGTTCCAGTAAGAGAGGACTGAAGTGAAGATGCTGATGGACCGCGTGGTGCAGCTGGTTAGGGATGGAGTGACTGGCATGGACCTCCTGGAGGTTTTTCGTCGGAGGCGAATCCAGCCCCTTCAGTTCCGGAGTCACTGCATGTGGCTGTATCGCGGCACCGAGAGGCGAGACTCGCGCCCACCCGAGGCAATCGGCGATATTGTAGTGGAAAGATGGATGGCTGCGATCACTGGGAACAAGGACAATCCTCGCGGATCTCGGAGGATTTCCCCACTTGATCGTGATGCGTTCCAGATAAGGTACATTTGCTCATTTTCCGTTGTATATCTGTCGAGTGTGTACGTGGCTTGGTCGATGAACTCGCTTTGATACTTTCCAGCCCTCACGAGCTATACTCAATGCCCAATGGCGCCCAGATTCCGGCGAGGGGGAAGCCGATGAGGCGAAGCCGGAAGAGTGGGATTCAGATCTGCGAAGACGGCGATGACGATGATGATGATGACGAGGATGATGATGACGAGGATGAAGAGGAGGAAGCCGCACCACCGCGCTTGGAAAGGCGGTCAAAACTTGTGCACGACCCTTCGGTTGAGCAGCGGTAAGGGAGTTTGCGACGCCTCGCAGATCGACCAGCGCCTCGGACCGCTTCTCCGTGCCGATCGAGAAAGCGCCAAGCGGTCGAAGGTAGTTCCGTCGAGGACAACCAAGCCTCTGCCAAAAATGAAGGTGTCCATCCCCACCATCTCGTGGTAAACATATTGCTTAAATCTTCTTGTTCTATATAAATTTTATCTCTGTTTGATACTTGAATCGGTCGATCGATTCTTTGGACTTTCAGCCTTCGACTTCCGAAACCTCAGCTAAGGTGAAGACCATGAGATGGAGGACGCCGCCACCTCAAATCTGGTACTATATCCTTAATTCTTGTTCTTAGTCGATCGACTCAAGATTTCGACTTTAACTCTTTTTCAAGCTCCAACTAATGACATCATCACTCTTCCTGACGACGATGATGAGGATGAGGAGCCATTGAGGACTAGGAGGAGCAGGAAGGCATCTACTCGCAAAGAAGCCCAAGGTGTGACGGCGCCCGAGACCGTTGTGACGGAAGGAGAGGTCGGCACTCGACATACCGTGTCCTTCGCGGAACCGCTGACGAGTGCTCGGCCCACTTCGTCGAGTGCTGGACAACCTTCGATCTTCACCACGCACCACGTCCCGGAGGACCAGGCCGATGCTGCTAAGGAGGCGATCCGTCAGCGAGGATCATGATGGAGCGGTGAAGATCGCCGATGCGAGCCAAGCAGCTTACGATGCCAGCTACGCCCTTGAGCAATGTTGGTCGATCGACCACCACTGTTCTGTTAGGATATGCTATCAAAACTTTTCTTTCCGAATTCATAGCACCACCCTTGGGTGTGTTGGTAAAAACTCCTTGTTGGCGGGGGCACGCTGAGTGCACCAGCTGGTGTAGTCCCCAAGGCTAAGGTCATCGTTGGCAATCGGTCTTAGGCTTACTAAATAGATGTTGATCATTATCCCAATGGAAGGAATGGGTTTCGAGTCGGTGGGGGCACGCTGAGTGCACCCGGTGGGTGTAGTCCCGAGAGGCGTGGTCGATTGCTGGCGATTGATTACAGTCAAGAAGTACCGTCGATCGTCAACTCGCTTTTTTTTTTAACGGTCGATCGGGTCGACTATGTTGAATAAGACCCGGTGGGCACGCTGAGTGCACCCACTGCGTGTAGTCCCCGAGACTACGGTCGAATGCTTGCATTCGACTGTAGTCTTAGAAACGCACAATTCTTCTTTATTCACTCGGAAGTGGATTATCTCTAATATTTTTGCAACTGACTCTTCGTAGAAATCTTGTGATCTTGCGACACGCTATCTTGAATGGAGCGAAGCATATTCAGCTCGAGTTGGACTTGAAGCTAGTGGAGAATCGGCGAAGGCGAAGGAAGAGACCAAAGGTATGTTTGGTGAGATTTCGATGACTCTTTTCTCCCCTCGTTTGCTTCAAGCTTGACTTTGCTGTGATTTACAGGCAAGGTGAAGGAGGCCCAAAGGAAGAAGGAGCTTGAGCTGTCTGAGAAGATCAAGCTTGCTGATGAAAAACTGGCCTCAGTCGCCAAGCTCGAACAGGATAACACCAATCTGAAGGCTGCTCTGGCCAGTGCCAGCAAGGATGTTGAACGAATGAAGGCTGACAAGAAGACTCTGACTGAGAAGGTCCTCCAAATGGCTGGGAAGAAGAACGAGCTGGAAAGCTTCTTGGGCGGTCTTGCTAAGAAATTGTTCCTTAAGCTCGAAGGTAACCTTCTTCACTCGACCAATTCTTCCAACTGTTATGTTCCCATTCGACTATTTTCCTGATTCGGGGTTTTGTCTTTGCAGAGTTCTGCCGCAACTTTGAAGAAGAAACCAGCCAGCTGGAGACGAACCTTGACCCTGTCAATTCTCCGGTGAACGATGAAAATGCCATGAACATCTTCCGACCGAGTCCCGTGTTCTTCATTGTCGTGGACTATCTCGCTAGGCTGAAGGTTGCTACGTCCGCATCGAATCGGCGCTCGGCGGTGAGACACTCCAAAATGACCTCGAGTCATTGATGGCTCGACTAAACACCGTCCACGACCGAGTGCAAGAGTGGAAGAAGTCTTCGACTCGGTGCGGTGCGACGCCGCCTGCGGTGTCCGGCGCGAGTCCATTGCAAGGATGCCCGAGAAGATAAGTGGCGGCTCTCCGAGTGGCCAACACCAAAAAGCACGACCGGGGTCTTCATGGAGACTTTCATTGCTGCCGCCACGCGGATTGCCGACGGATTGACCTTGACGAGTTTGTTGCTCCATCCACCCTCCACGGGAGGGGTAAAAACTTTCCTTGACCTTAAATTTGCCTCGGTATGCGAGTGGAGTTATAACCGATAAAACTTTAACAGCTTAGCGCTGAGCACTCTCGGTTATTTAGATTGGATGTTTGGAAATGATTGCTCTCGGCTTGAATTGCTCTTTGCGGGTTAACAATGAGATGCCTCTGCAATCGACTTATTCCTTAGCGAGCACCGAGCATAGCTAAGCCCCGAGTGAGAGGTTTGCTCTACACTCGGTAGGATTTCTTTATCTTAGGCGAGCACTGGCTGCAGCTAAGCCCCAGTGGGAGGTTTGCTCTCCACTCGGTAGGATTTCTTATATCTTAGGCGAGCACTGGCTGCAGCTAAGCCCCGAGTGAGAGGTTTGCTCTCCACTCGGTAGGATTTCTTTATCTTAGCGAACACTGGGCTGCAGCTAAGCCCCGAGTGAGAGGTTTGCTCTCCACTCGGTAGGATTTCTTTTATCTTAGGCGAGCACAGGCTGCGGCTAAGCCTCCGAGTGAGAGGTTTGCTCTACACTCTAGAGGATTTCTTATGCCTTAGGCGAGCACTGGGCTGCAGCTAAGCCCCCGAGTGGGAGGTTTGCTCTCCACTCGGTAGGATTTCTTATATCTTAGGTGAGCACTGGGCTGCAGCTAAGCTCCCGAGTGAGAGGTTTGCTCTTCACTCGGTAGGATTTCCGTTGTATTTGTGTCGGCTCGGAGGAGTGGGTGATCAGCCGACTGCACCGTCTTCCTTGCAATCGCACATCATACTTATGGTGTAGCTCGAGGAGAGGGTCGCAATCGACCTGCGCCTCGTTTTCCTTGCTAGTATACTTTATACTTAGGCGAGTCCTTGACTGCAGCTAAGCCTCCGAGTGGAAGTCGGCTTACCACTCGGTAGGATTTTTATGCCTTAGGCGAGCAGGCTGCAGCTAAGCCCCGAGTGGGAGGTTTGCTCTCCACTCGGTAGGATTTCTTATATCTTAGGCGAGCATCGAGCTGCAGCTAAGCCTCCGAGTGGAAGTCGGCTTACCACTCGGTGGGATTTTAATAACTTAGGCGAGCATCGAGCTGCAGCTAAGCCCCGAGTGGAAGTCGGCTTACCACTCGGTGGGATTTTTAATAACTTAGGCGAGCAGGCTGCAGCTAAGCCCCGAGTGGAAGTCCGGCTACCACTCGGTGGGATTTTTAATAACTTAGGCGAGCATCGAGCTGCAGCTAAGCCCCGAGTGGAAGTCGGCTTACCACTCGGTAGGATTTGTAAAAAAAAACTTAGGCGAAAGCGGATTGGCGACTAAGCCACCCATCGGGGAAAATCTTACTCGACGAAAAAATAAAGAGTGACAAAAATTATAAAGGAATTACGACACTATTACTTCAAAGCTCGTGAGCTACAGGAGTATTTTATTACAACTCTTCCGAGTGAAAAGCCTTAAGTGTAAAACGGGCGGAGCAGATCCGCATTCCAAGCTCGGGGCTCATTGATATTGTGTTCGACATTGTAGAGACGATATGCCCCATTGTGGAGAACCTTTGTGACGATGAAGGGTCCTTCCCAGGAGGGAGCAAGCTTATGTTGCTTCTGCTGATCTACCCGAAGGACCAGATCTCCTTCCTGGAAGGCTCGACCTCTCACATTTCTGGCGTACAGGTGGCGCAAGTCTGGCTGGTAAATGGTCGAGCGGATCAGAGCCATTTCCCTTTCTTCTTCCAGAGATCGATCAGATCCTCGACACGCTTGCTCAGCCACGCTTCATTATAAAGTTCAATTGTGGAGCATTGTGAAGAAGATCACTCGGTAAAACTGCTTACGCCCCATAGACCGGGAAGAAAGGAGTTCTCCCGATCGACCGATTAGGCGTGGTCCGCAAATTCTTGTTCTTAGTCGGTGACTCAAGATTTCGACTTTAACTCTTTTACGAGCTCCAACCAATGACATCATCACTCTTCACGGCGGCGAT
Organism: Aegilops speltoides; assembly: GCA_021437245.1. Taxonomy (NCBI): domain Eukaryota; kingdom Viridiplantae; phylum Streptophyta; class Magnoliopsida; order Poales; family Poaceae; genus Aegilops; species Aegilops speltoides. Next base: position 204,892,645 of record CM038144.1, read on the forward strand.
GATGAGGATGAGAAACCATTGAGGACTAGGAGGCGGGGAAGGCATCTCTGGCAAAAAGCCCAAGGTGTGGCGGCGCCGAGACCGTTGTGACGGAAGGAGAGGTCGGCTTTTCGACATACCGTGTCCCAGCGGAACGGCGGCGAGTGCTCGGCCCACTTTGTCAGTCTTTGGACAACCCGATCTTCACGCACCCGTCCGGAGGACCGGGCGATCTGCTAAGGAGGCGATCCGTCAGCGAGGATCAGTGAAGATCGCTCGGGATCGAGCCAAGCGACTTACGATGCCGCTCGCCCTTGAGCAATGTTGGTCGATCGACCACCACATTCTGTTAGGATATGCTATCAAAACTTTTCTTTCCGAATTCATAGCGATCCTGCTTTGGGTGTGTTGGTAAAAAACTCCTTGTTGGCGGGGAGCACGCTGAGTGCACCCGTGGTGTAATCCCCAAGGCTAAGGTCATTCTTTGGCGGTCGGTCTTAAACTTACTAAATAGATGTTGATCATTATCCGAATGGAAGGAATGGGTTTACGAGTCGATTGGGGCACGCTGAGTGCACCGGTGGGTGTAGTCCCAGGCGTAATCGATCTTTGGCGATTGATTACGATCTGAAGAAATACCGATCATTGGTCAACTCGCTCTCTTTTTTTTTTAAGCTGGTGGTGGTGGTATATGTGAATAAGACCGGTGGGGGCGCTGAGTGCACCCAGGTGTAATCCCGAGACTACGGTCGAATGCTTGCATTCATTGTAGTCTTAAACGCCTAATTCTTCTTTATTCACTTTCGGAAGTGGATTATCTCTAATATTTTGCAAGCTGACTCTTCGTAGAAATCTTGTGATCTTGCGACCGCTATCTTGGCTGGAGGCGAAGCATATTCAGCTCGAGTTGGACTTGAAGCTAGTGCGGGAGAATCGTGGCGAAGGAAGAGACCAAAGGTATGTTTGGTGAGATTTGATGACTCTTTTCTCCCCTCGTTTGCTTCAAGCTTGACTTTCTTTGTGATTCTGAGCAAGGTGAAGGAGGCCCAAAGGAAGAAGGAGCTTGAGCATGCAGAAGATCAAGCTTGGCGATGAAAAACTGGCCTCGATCGCCAAGCTCGAGCAGGATAACACCAATCTGAAGGCTGCTCTGGCTAGTGCCGGCAAGGATGTTGAGCGAATGAAGGTGACAAGAAGACTACGTGAGAAGGTCCTCCAAATGGCTGGGAAGAAGAGCGAGCTGGAAAGCTTCTTGGCGGTCTTGCTAAGAAATTGTTCCTTAAGCTCGAAGGTAACCTTCTTCACTCGACCAATTCTTCCATTTGTTATGTTCCCATTCGACTATTTTTCCTGATTAGGGTTTGTCTTTGCGAGTTACGCGCAACTTTGAAGAAGAAACCAGCCATTTGGAGGCGAACCTTGACCTGTCAATTCTCCGGTGAGCGATGAAAATGCCATGAACATCTTCCATTTGGAGTCCCGTGTTCTTCTTTGTCGTGGACTATCTCGCTAGGCGAAGGTTGCTCGTCCGCATCGAATCGGCCTACGGCGGTGAGACACTCCAAAATGACCTCGAGTCATTGATGGCTCGACTAAACACCGTCCACGACCGAGTGCAAGAGTGGAAGAAGTCTTGACTCGGTGCGGTGCTGAGCGCGTATACAATAATGCGGCGCGAGTCCATTGCAAGGATGCCGAGAAGATAAGTGGCGGCTCTCCGGTAGCCAACACCAAAACACGACCGGGGTCTTCATGGAGACTTTCATTGCTGCCGCCAGCGGATTGCCGGCAGGATTGACCTTGCGAGTTTGTTGCTCCATCCAGCCCTCCACGGGAGGGGTAAAAACTTTCCTTGACCTTAAATTTGCCTCGGTATGCGAGTGGAGTTATAACGATAAAACTTTACGGGCTTAGCGCTGAGCACTCTCGGTTATTTAGATTGGATGTTTGGAAATGATTGCTCTCGGCTTGAATTGCTCTTTGCAGGTTAACGTGAGATGCCTCTGCGATCGACTTATTCCTTAGGCGAACCATTGCTGCAGCTAAGCCCCAGTGAGAGGTTTGCTCTACACTCGGTGGGATTCTTTATCTTAGGCGAGCAGGCTGCAGCTAAGCCCCAGTGGGAGGTTTGCTCTCCACTCGGTAGGATTTCTTATATCTTAGGCGAGCTTTGGGCTGCAGCTAAGCCCCAGTGAGAGGTTTGCTCTCCACTCGGTAGGATTCTTTATCTTAGGCGAACAGGGCTGCAGCTAAGCCCCAGTGAGAGGTTTGCTCTCCACTCGGTGGGATTTCTTTATCTTAGGCGAGCTGGGCTGCAGCTAAGCCTCCGAGTGAGAGGTTTGCTCTACACTCGGTGGGATTTCTTATGCCTTAGGCGAGCTTGGGCTGCAGCTAAGCCCCGAGTGGGAGGTTTGCTCTCCACTCGGTAGGATTTCTTATATCTTAGGTGAGCCTTGGGCTGCAGCTAAGCTCCAGTGAGAGGTTTGCTCTTCACTCGGTAGGATTCCGTTGTATTTGTGTGAGCTCGGAGGTGGGTCGCGATCGACTGCGCCGTCTTCCTTGCAATCGCACATCATACTTATGGTGTAGCTCGGAGGAGGTCGCATGATCGACCTGCGCCTCGTTTTCCTTGCTAGTATACTTTATACTTAGGCGAGTCCTTGGACTGCAGCTAAGCCTCAGTGGAAGTCGGCTTACCACTCGGTGGGATTTATGCCTTAGGCGAGCCAGGCTGCAGCTAAGCCCCCAGTGGGAGGTTTGCTCTCCACTCGGTGGGATTTCTTATATCTTAGGCGAGCAGGCTGCAGCTAAGCCTCAGGTGGAAGTCGGCTTACCACTCGGTGGGATTTTTAATAACTTAGGCGAGCAGGCTGCTGCTAAGCCCCAGGTGGAAGTCGGCTTACCACTCGGTGGGATTTTTAATAACTTAGGCGACAGGCAGTGCAGCTAAGCCCAGGTGGAAGTCGGCACCACTCGGTGGGATTTAATAACTTAGGCGAGCAGCATTGCGGCTAAGCCCAGTGGAGTCGGCTTACCACTCGGTAGGATTCATAAAAAAAAAAACTTGGCGAAAGCGGATTGGCGACTAAGCCTGCTTGGGGAAAATCTTACTCGACGAAAAATAAAGAGTGACAAAAATTATAAAGGAATTACGACACTATTACTTCAAAGCTCGTGAGCTACGAGGGTATTTATTACAACTCTTAGGTGAAAAGCCTTAAGTGTAAAAGCAGGCGGGCAGATCCGCATTCAAGCTCGGGGCTCATTGATATTGTGTTCGACATTGTAGAGGCGATATGCCCCATTGTGGAGAACCTTTGTGACGATGAAGGGTCCTTCCGGAGAGCAAGCTTATGTTGCTACCTGGCTGATCTACCGAAGGACAGATCTCCTTCTGGAAGGCTCGACCTCTCACATTTACGGCGTCTGGTGGCGCAAGTCTGGCTGGTAAATGGTCGGCGGATCGAGCCATTTCCTTTCTTCTTCGAGGAGATCATTGCATCTGACACGCTTGCTCAGCTTGCTTCATTATAAAGTTCAATTCGTGGAGCATTGTGAAGAAGATCACTTTCGGTAAAACTGCTTACGCCCCATAGACCGGGAAGAAAGAGTTCTCCCGATCGACCGATTAGGCGTGGTCCGCAAACCCCAAAGCCTTTGAAGGAAGTTAAATCGACCCAAGCTCGAGCCGCATGCGAGATCTCGCATCAATCGGGCTTGGACCCTTGAGGATTAATCCATTGGCTCGTTACGCTGTCCGTTCATTGTGGATGGGCGGCGAGCGTGGTCGACTCGTGTGCCTTGGGAGTTGCGAGAAATCCTTGAATTCTTCGAGTCAAAATTCGACCCATTGTCCGTGATAATCATGCGGGACTCCATACCGAGCGTCAACCCTCGGCGAAGAAGCAGCGATACCGACATCAAGTTTCTTGATTGGTTTAGCTTCAATCCACTTGGTGAACTTGTCATTGCTACCCGATTACATCGTGAAACCGCTCCGACCTGTTCGCAAGGGACCGATCATGTCAACCCCCAAGCGCAAGCGGCGGACGAGTGGAATGGTCTTCAAAGGCTAGCTTGAGCTTGTGAGACATATTGGAATAAAAGCGGCATCCTTCGCACTTGTCCACTATCTCTTTTGCCATCTCATTTGCTCTAGGCGATAAAATCCAGCCGGTATGCTTTGGCTACAATGGTCGAGAAGGGCGCATGGCGACCACAGGTCCCAGTGGATATCATTGAGTATGACTCGACCTTCTTACGGCGTTATGCATTTTGTCCGACTCGTCGAGTCTTTCTCTCTCTCTTGCCCATTGATAGCGGTAAAGGCTTTGGATCGTGGACGATCTGCCGAGCCTCTTCTTCATCTTCAGGAGTTCCTTTCTCGAGAATATATGTGATGTATGGAATCGTCCAATCGAGTCACCACTAAAACCTCCATAACCAAGTCGACCCTTTTGCGGAACCTCGACCTCGGTCGGTCTGCGGCACTCTTGGGTTGTGGAGCTTCCTCTGTGAAGGATCTTCTTTAGCGGCGGAGTGTGTATATGTTCCAAAACAGGCCACTCGGAAGGGCTTCTCTCTTGGACCCTATCTTGGCGGATCATCTGCTGCTTGATTTTTCAATCGGGGATGTGATGGAGTTCAACCCTCGAACTTCTTTTCGGCTTCCTCCTTTGCATTGCGGTATCCGGTCATAAATTTGGGCTTCTCCGTCCCATTCCTTCATCACTTGATTGACCACTAGATCTGAATCGCCATAGACCATCGAGGCGGGGGCGCGAGTGAGATGGCCATCGCAATCCATATAAGAGGGCCTCATACTCTGCCTCATTGTTGGAGGAATCAAAGTGAATCTGGAGCACATACCTAAGCTTATCTCCTGCAGGAAGCGAACAACTGACACAGAACCATTCGGCATCTTGGGCCGTCAAAGAACATGGTCAATGCTCAAGTGAACCGATCGGTTGTTGTTGTTCAATCCACTCGGCGAGAAATCCGCTATAGCACTGGGACTTAATGGCTTTCTTTGCCTCGAATTTGATATCAAGGGAAGAAGTTCAATCGCCCATTTAAGCCACTCGACCGGTTGCGTCTCTATTGTGCGGGATCTCACGATAAAGGGCGTCGGCATTGTGATAGAATGATCGGAGAAATAATGAGCAACCTTCTTTGTGGTCATGTATATACCATACACAAGCTTACGATAATGAGGATATCTCTGCTTGGATGGAGTCAATACTTGGACAAATAATACACGGGCGCTGAACTTTGAAGGCCTTTCCTTCCTCTTCCTTTCGACCGTAAGCCTGGCCGACAACTTGTCCGGTGGCTGCAATGTAAAACAACGAGGCTCTTTGCTGATTGGGCAGCAAGCACCGGCTGGGTGGAAGCGAGCTTTTAGCTCGGCAAGCGCTGCATCGGCTTCAGTTCCACTCGAACTTGTCGGCCTTCTTCATCGATCGGTAAGAGGTAATGCCTTTTCACGAGTCGTGAGATGAATGGACTTAAGCGGCCAAGCATCCGGTAAGCTTACGGGCGTCGTGCACTTTCGCGCAGGCGTTTCATTAGGAGAATAGTGCCGATCTTCTTTGGGTTAGCGTCGATCCCTCGTTGGAAGCGAAAACCGAGTAACTTTCCACGGGGAACTCGAATGTGCATTTTGTGGATTGAGCTTGATATCGAACCTTCGAGGTTGGCAAATGTTTGGCGAGGTCGGCAAGCAGGTCGGAACCTTTTCGCGACTTAAGCGATATCATCCATATCGCTTCCACATTCCGGTGATTTGGTGAAGACGCTTCGAATCATTCGCATAAATGTAGCTCCGGCATTCTTGAGGCGAATGGCATGGTGATATAGCGAAGCACCGAATGGAGTGATGAAAGCTGTTTTTATTTCATCGGGTCCATCTGAGCCGGATCGATGATACGGAATATCGTCTAAAAGACAATCTCACACCCGCGGTCGAGTCAACAATTTGATCGATGCGGGGGAGAAAAATGATCGCCGGGCAGGCCCGATTAATGTAAAATCAATGCACATGCGGGTGAGTTATCCTTCTTGGGGACCATGACAACATTAGCTAACCACTCGGGTGGTAAATCTCGGATAAATCCTGCGTCAGCGATCGAGCCACTTCTTCACCAATAGCTTTTCTCTTACGAACGGCGGACCGCCGAAGATGCTCTTTGACTGGTTTTTGACTTGTCGACTCGGGCGATGCTCGGCCGATTCCACAGGAACACGGCATGTCGGTGGCTTCCATGCAAAATGTCGATTCTCACGGAGGCGGATGGCGCTTCTTCCTATTTGAGTCGAGTGTTGTGGATATGTGGGTCGGGGCTGCATCGGGATCGGTCGAATGAATATGAGGCGGCTTTGTCTCACGGGCGATTTGAATCTGGACTCTGTGGCTGGCTTCTTAGATCGTAGCAAATCACTTTCGGATCTGCGTTTTGCATGTACTCGTCGAATTCGACCGCTGTCACTTAGAAGTCGGCAATCTTGAGCCCTTAAAAGCACTCTTCTGTCTTCTTCCGATCACCGGTGGCGGTGATCACTCCTTTGGTCTGGCATTTTCAGTTTGAGGTACCGCGTAGCATGGTCGAGCCATGAATGCGTGCGTGGCGAGCCTCCCCAAAATGGCGTGAATGCGCACTCTGAAAATCCACAACTTCAAAGGTCGACTTTTCTTTGCGGAAGTGCTTGGAATCACCAAAAACCCGTCCGGGCTATTTGGCGAGTGAGTTGGCCTTCTTCCTGGTATGACTCGTGGAAACTCATATTGCTGGCGCTCAATCGGGACATCGGAATGCCCATCCCTTTCAATGTATCCGCATATAACAAATTGAGCCCACTACCACCATCCATCGGTACTTTTGTCGGTCGAGTGCCTTGCCGACAAGCTGGATCGACCACTAACGCTTGCCGCCCGGGGTGGCAATGTGAGTCGGGTGATCAGATTGGTCGAATGTGATGGGTGTCTGGGACCACTTCACATAACTTGGCTTAGCTGAGGCAACCATATTCACCTCGGTTGATGACTTTCGATCGACTTTGCTTTCCTCCTTGTCCTCTTTATCTCCGGCCTTATCGGCTCCTTCTCCTTGTCCTTAGACTGTTTTCCTGGCTGCTGGATCGAGAGTCAGCCTTTGGCAGTGGTATGCCGGGTAAATAATGTTGCCCTCTTCATCTTTCTTTGTGTGAATATGGCGGCATATCCATCCGTCATTTCCTTCTTTATCTTTTACTTTCTTGGATTCAGGATCCTTTGGGCTTCCCTTGAACTTTCCACGAGTCACGGCGGGGCTTCTCCGAGGCTGCTGGCTCGGCTTTCGCTTCCCTTCCATTGGAATTGCCCTTCTCCGGTGACTTGGCTTGTATTTACAGCTTGGTCGGTCTTCTTCCTCGCCATTGGCGTGTTGCTAACAATCTCCATCATTCGACTCGGGGTCATGTCCCGGTTCGACCAAACTTGAGACTTAATTCTCTGTTTTTAGCGCCATCCTTGAAGGCGCAAACCGCTGATAGTCGGACACATTTTCCACTGAGTATGGTGCAAGGTAATCCACCTCTGAATGTACTCTCGGAGAGTTTCATTGGTCTTACGCACACAAACTTGCAGCTCTGTCAAACCAGCCGGTAAACACAAGTCCCTTCAAAAGTCTGACGAACACTCGGGACAAATCTTCCCAAGTATATATCTTTGCTTTGTGAGGTAATTGATTCAGCCATGCTCTGGCAAAACCTTCCAACATGAGGGCAAATGCTTCATGGCCACCTCATCATTCCCACCAATCTGAACAGCCACTCGGTAATCCTCGAGCCAAGTTTCAAGCTTGGATTCTCCGATTAATTCTTGACTCCTGTTGCCAATCTGAAATTGGGGGATCCCTGCGACTCTGATAGCCTGCTAAAACACTCGGACCCGAGACATGCACTTTCATTGCTGGTAGGTGCATCCCTCTCGGGTCCGCCACGATGGGCTCTGTTCGGTCGACCAAGCCTTGCGATAATGGATCGTAGCGTCAAAGCACAGTTCCACAGGGTCGGCGGAACTCTTCGCTCTATCTTGAACTGTCGTCATCATCTTGCGCCGAGGCGTCGACCCTTCCCTCGGAGGAAAGGGGCATTCGGCGCTGTCATCTCGGTCGAATCGGTCTCGTGCTGCTCTACGCGGTTGTCGCGCCCTTCTGCGCCGCGAGGCGTCTGGGGCTGTGAGCCGATTGGGCGGTGTTCGCGGCGGCGGATCGACTATGAATCATTGCGCTTGCTGCGACCGGCTGAGTTTTGGTGCTTTGCCGCTCGGAGTAAATCTCGATCTGCTGCAAGCCTCTTCCGACTTCCGGCTGGGGCGGCTGGATGGACTCTGCTATCGCGAGTTGCGGTTGCTAAATTCTGGCTGGCGTGCGGTATACGAGTCGGCGGGAAGAGGCGGCGTCGGCGGCCGAGTCGTTGCCGCAGCGCTTCGTCGAGTGCTTTCGCTGCTGAAGATTCTCGGTGCGCGTTGACCACATTGGCCAATAGCGTGCCTCCTCAAAGGCACGAGCCTCGAGGTCTCTCGGCGATAGGGGTATGTAGTGCATCCATGTTCTGCGGCAAGCTCTTCTCTCTGCGAGTCGAGTGTCTCGGGCTGGTACTCTTCGTGCTCTTGCAGGGTCTCCTCCTCGGCGGCTCCACCGCCGTGGGCAGGGAGGACTGCGAGGCCATCGACCATGAGGATCTTCGCCATTTGGATCACTGCTATCACACTCGGATCACGGTCTCTCTGAACCGGTCGGCCGGTCGAGCAGGCCGTGAGGATTCGTCGGGATCGATAGCGCGACTGGCGGTGGCTGTCTGGCGAGCCACCGCGTGCTTCACCCCATTTGAAGCCTCGACCGACCAGGCGCGCTTGCTGGTGGGAGGCTGGGTGGCGGTGATAAAGAGTCGACCGAGTGCGAGGTCGGCGGTTGCCTGCAGTGAACGCCGCGAACACATGCCGCGAAAGTCGTCGCCCAGCAGACGGGGCGCCTCGATGTCAAGAGGGGCCTCCACGGAGCCATCTTGGTCGTCGGCGACAAAAGTGAAAGCAGCGAGGCGGATCTCGTGCCCCTCACCCGAACTCGGCGATCATCATGATGAAGGTACTGAAATCTGCAACTCCTCCACAAATCACTAAAACACACCCCACGGTGGCGCCAGCTGTCGTGGTTCTAAGTCGACGGTAGAAGTAGGGGTAGGTAAGGGAAGCGATGTTCTAGCTATGGGCGGTTGTGAAGACAAAAGATGTGCGAGTTGGGCCCTTCTCGGAAGAAGTAACAGCCCTCGTCTCGGAGCCTGAGGCGGTCGAGTGGATTATCGGTATGAGTATTACAAGAGTGTGTACCCTTCTATCTGTGGAGGAGGGTGGCTTATATAAGTCTTGGGGACCCCAGCCAGCCCACATAATGGAGGATTAAAGTACATTAAGCCGGGGAGTTCTTGTGCGCCCTCATAAGCGCTTTAACTATCATTAAGTCTATTCAATAGCAAACCGTTGCTTGTTGAGTGCCTTACGACCTTACGGTGGTCGGTGAGTCTTCATGGTCGAGTGAGTCTTCCATGGTCGAGTCCTTCGATCCGGTCAGTGTATTCCTCTTTGGTCATTTGGAAGATGATCTCTTCTCTGAGTGCCCTTGGGTAGGGCGTTTAGGTTGAGCCTATGACCCTACCTAGGTACATGAATCCATCACTCCCCACTTTACCCCTTCCTTTCCCATTAAGCTTTGCTAGTCTTGATACCCATGGTAATGGGATTCTTTGAGTCCTCGTGGCTCCGCAGTTAATCTGACAACGATTGCTTGAGTACGAGGTTGTCACGATGATCATGGCGAGGCGATGTTTGCTTGTTTTGGAGTTCTTCTCCTGCTTCTTCTTGATCGGGAGATAGGTCCTAGGTCGACCTTTGGGCTAGCAGGGTGGATGTCGTTTGTGTTTCTGTTTGTGTTTCATCCGTACTCAGATGGTGCTCTTATGTATGATGATGTTTTATTCGTGTGGCATTGTATGCCTCTTGTATGTATCCCCATCTATTATGTAATGTTGATATAATGATATCCACCTTGCAAAAGCGTACCAATATGCAGTTCTATCCTTGGTGGGACCTTCGAGTCTCTTTAGGATAGTATCGCATATTTGGCGTGACACAACATTACTTAAAATATTGATTTGTTTTATTATACTAACGGATCTTACCGAGCTTTCTATTGAGTTTTGTGTGGATGAAGTGATCAAAGATCGAGGAGGTCTTGATATATATGAGGAGAATGAGGAGAGGCAAGAGTTCATGATTGGGGATGCCCAAGGCACCCCAAGTAAATATCCAAGGAGACTCAAGCGTCTAAGCTTGGGTATGCCCCGGGAGGCATCCCATGTTTCTTCAACAAGTATCGGTATTTTTTCGTTTCGTTTATGTGATATGTGTAAATCTTGGAGTGCCTTTTGTGTTTAGTTTTCACTTTTCTTTTATGCACCATGCTGGTATGAGACAGTCCATGGTTGATTTATAGAATATTCATTGCACTTCACTTATATATTTTGAGTATGGCTTTACAGAATGCTTCATGTGCTTCACTTATATCATTTGAAATTTGGATTGCATGTTTCTCTTCACATAGAAAACCGTTATTGGTAGAATGCTCTTTTGCTTCACTTATATTTAATAGGGCTTGGTATTTTATAGAAAGAATTAAACTCTCATGCTTCTCTTATATCTATTTAGAGAGTCAACAGGAATTGGTCATTTGCATGGTTAGTCATAAAATCCTACATAAAACGTGTGGATCACTAAATATGATATTTTGATGCCTTGCAATAGTTTTGTGATATAGAGATGGTAATATGTGGGAGGTACTAGTAAATGGTTATGGTTACTAAGAATATTGGTGTTAAGGTTTGTGATTCCCGAAGCATGCACGTCTAGTCTATCGTTATGCTATGAAGTTGGAGCATGATTTATTATTATTGATTGTCTTCCTTATGAGTGGCGGTCTGGGACGAGCGTTGGTCTTTTCCTACCAATTTATCCCCCTTGGGGAGTGCGTAGTGGTACTTTTCTTCGAGGGCTAATAAACTTTTGCAATAAGTATATGAGTTCTTTATGACTAATGTGAGTCCATGGAATATACGCACTCTTAACTTTCCGCAATTTCCTAGCCTCTATGGTACTGTGCATTGCTCTTTCTCACCTCAAGAGTCGGTGCAAACTTCGCAGGTACATTCCAACTCCGTGATATAATACACTCTATGTGGGGACCCCTACTCATAAGTCGTGATCACTGAATGCACGTGTACAGTGATCCCAGAGATCAATGCTCACTGAACACACAGAAGCTGAATAATAAGAGTCTTACATCCATACATACCGTTTTACACAAGTAGGACCATTATGGTCAAGTCTTGAGTATACCATCGCAGCGGAAAACTTCGTCGATAACTTGGACCCATGCCATCTGCCTTAACCCTACAGGCATTACATTGACTGGGAAGCGTCCTAGCTCGCATGTTCGTCACCGAAGTATTCCTCATCATATCCTGTTCTTTCATGCCTGGCCAATAAAATAACCAGTGGCAAGCCAATGAGTACTTTGAATGTACTCTCAAGCAACCCATGTTTTGGTTCAAGATACAACAATGAATGATATAGGTAAATTTTTGTAGAAAGCTAGTTTTGAGTGCAATGACATGTTCAACAACTTGTAAGACATGCATCAGGAGAATTCAAGTAACCATGAGGACAGGTTACAGATATCAACATAAATAGAGTGGGCACCAACCCATCTCAATCACGTCAAGTCCTTTGACTTGACCCAAGTAGTTATCAAACACACACCTTTGGTTTGTAAACTACGGACATAGTTTAAGCAGCACCGCCCAACCATCCTTATTTGTGGACACGGCTATTGAATAGTTTTACACTCTGCGGAGGTTGCTGCTGTACCCACAAGATCAGGGAACTTCCGTGTCAGCCACGACCAGCGGTACCTCAAGTACCGGGGTAAGCACCGATCACTACCTTTCCTAGATGACACTAACATGGAGTCCACTCGATTGGTAGTAACCCCGTGCCTAACATTTCACATCATAAAGTTGTGGAGCCTCGCTCCCATATTCATCACATACCACAAGCACGGGGTACCAGCGGTGTGTCCGGTGCCACAAAAGCAGTCATGGCGCCCTACAGCACGACCCCATCCAGAGGCGCACCAACAACTCTCCGTCACTAATAATCACGGGCTCCAAGCTAATGTCGGTCTAGGTAATCAATAATGCCCTTTCCCATATAAGGGTAGAGTGGTTGCGCATTTAAGGTTGGGGACGGTCATCAAATCTTAAATCTAATCCGTTTTGAAAACAACACACACACTTGCCTCGGTACACCGCCGTCATCAAGTGGTTACCCATCTCATCATCTCCCTCGGGCATAAGTGGCACCCGACGAGGTTTTCGAAAAGTCTTTTGAAAATGCTTTGTCTCCTTCACCATGCATAAACCCGTCCCTTTTTGCGTAGCATCTACTTTAGCATCCTTTCTACTCCCACTGGCATAACCCTCATAAGAAGGTAGGGTCATGCACAATGCAAGTATCAATGAGGAAGTACGGTGGCAAACCATCAAAGTGGTTACTACCTCATCATGATTCCGTTGCAACAACAATATGGTGCTATATGATATGCATAAAAAGGGTTTCATAGACATGGTCAAAGGGCTGCTTGCCTGGTCCATCAGAGTCTTTAGATCTTTTGGTCCTTCTCCAAGTTCTCTGTCTACTTCGTCAACTAACGTCGGAAACAATCATAATAAGCAACACAACAAGGCAAAAATAAAAGTGCTCTAAAAATGTAATTTGGACTTTTCTAGGATACCTCTGGTCATATGAGGGATGACCAAAGTGGTTTCATTAGGATTTGATCAATGGACATCTCTGAACATTTCAATATGATGGAATCAAGGGGTTTATGGATTTGCAAGAAGTGTACAGAAATATATTTTTGGAAAATGAGCAAAGATACCCATTTAACAAAGGATTATTTTAGAAGCATCTAGGATTTGGTTTCCTTTGGATTTGGAGTTCAAATGAATTTCCTATGAATTTGCAAAGTTGACAAATATGAAGAAATGGCTCATTATTTTATGTGGTACAGAAAGTATTAAGAAAAATGTTCATAAACTAAGTTATGAACTTAGAAGCGTCTAGGAATTTGAATCATGGCATTTGGATCAATTTTGAGCTCTCTGTGATTTTCTAAAGTTCATCACAGAAATAGGAAAAATAGGATTTGATAAATATTTGTGAAGAAAAGGTCTCTGGAAAAACATGCATGTTGCACCAACAGGTAGATCATGATTTATAGAGTCACTAGAAATTTGAATCATCAAATTTGGAGCTCTGTTGGATTATTTATGGATTTTTGAAGTTGAGTGGAAAAAGAAAAAGGAAAAAGGGCTTAACCTTATCATGCACACAGGCGAGATATAAACGTGGGCCGGCCCAGTGGCATCAGCCGCCGCAGGGGTGTCGAGACATCGATGGCGTAGTCACAGATGCGCCTTCGCTCGGACGACGTCTTGGCGGAGGCCGTCTCCACTACAGGGGCCGGGGCCTTAGCCACTTGGCGGGTCATTGGCGAACCCTCCTCCTACCTCCGCTCAAAGCAGGAGGAGGAGGCGGGGAGGCCGGCCAAGCAGGTGTTGTCACCCTTCCGCCGATTCGGCCGTCCCGGCGGCGGTCGGCGCCTGCGGACTCGGGAGGTCGGGCGAGCCCATCCATGGATCTCCGTGGTGGGGAGGACCGAGGTGACGATGGTCTTGGCGGCCGTGAGACGGGGTTTGGGCGATGTTTGGGCGGCAAAGCGAGCACGGGAAGGAGAAAATGGTCTGTGAGGAGAGTTTGTGGTGGTCTTGGTGCTGCTCTGGAACAAAGAGGTGGGAGGAGAGGCTCTCAATGGCCCGAATTTAGGAGGAGGCGGTGGCATTGCTCGACCATGGAGATGCAAGGAGGACGAGAAGAGGAATGGCTTGGTCGAGAGGATGCTCGGGAGGAGAGAGCAAATGGAGCAGAGGAGGAGGTGCAGGCGGCCTTATATGGCGAGGCCACGGCTCACCGTGAAGCAGCGACCTCTGAACTGTGAAATGGCAGCGGTGGCCATGGGAGGAGGCTTCGGGGTTGTCTGCGGCGCTTCGTGGGCATGGAGTAAGTGCGGGGAGAGAGAGGAGTGGGGGCAGGTCGGAGGCATCAGCGTGTGAGGCTGGCCATTGGAGCTCTCGGGCGGCGGTGCGGCGTCTTGAAGGAAGCAGCGAGGAAGAAGAGAGGAGGGGCCAGCTTGGTGGCGTGTTGTAAACGTCGAGGCACCTCGGTGGCGCAAGGGGGCTCGAGGTGGTCGGGGCGCCCGTGTCAGCGGTCGGGAACCGTTGGCGTGCTCAGGCGCGCAAATGGCGGCACCGCGGCTTTTCCTCGCGTCCTCACGCCCACTTGTGTCTGGCAGCTGGGGAGAGTAAACAATGTGACAATGGCATTGGATGCCCGGGGATCCTTTGGAGTGAGGAGGGAGGTTGAGAGAGAGAAATGGTGCTGTCGAGAGAGGGAAAAGAGCTTTCACCCCCATAATCATGGCTCCTCGGGCAGGGAAAGGTCACGAGGGTTAGAGGAGGACAGATTATCTTTGTGGGAGAAAGCTTAGCTCATGGAGATTAGTGGTAATGGCCAAAACATGCCGTTTAAATTTTTGCCAGAAGGTGTTTGATGGTGGTTTGGGCAAGCAAATGGATTCCAAATGATATGAAGATTAACAGGATCAAGTGTCATATAGAAATGGGGTTGATCACCAAGTTGTAGCTCATTTGGAGGAACTTGAAGTTGCAACTTTCGTAAACCCAAGAAATTAGCAGAATTGGCTTTACCAAGATTTAGTCATGCAAATCAATTCTCCTTGATGCACCACCTGGTGTAGTGTCATCATTTGAGGCTATGAACATATCCACAAAAGTTGAGATCAAAAGGAGAAAGTTTCCAATGTAGAGTTGTCCAAATTTGGTTCTGGACAGGAAGGGTTTTGGGGCACTTTGATCAATATAACATTTTCTCCAACTTGTGCCATTTGGTCTAGATGAAAGATTAGACCATTTGAGAATGTTCACAAAGTTTGAGAACATTTGGACATGTTTGGCAATGTAAAGTTGCTCAAACTTCAAAATGGACAGAAATGGTTTTGAGGGGATTTCATGGGGTTATACTATTCTCCATGACATGATACTTGTCAATATCATCAAACATGTCATATTTGACATGACAGAATTTTCTTGGAATTTGTGGAGAATATTTCCTTTGTAAATATTTCAAAAGCTTGAAATATCCAGAAAGGATTTTTGAGGGATTTGACCAATATTTTGAACATGACCATGTGTTGAAACTCTTATATATGGAAAATATATGTCCTATGAGTTACCCAAAATTTTGTCAAATATTTTTAAAATAATAAAATAATTTTTCCCTATTAAAGTTCATTTCTGGCCTTAAGAAAAATCTTTTAAATAAAATAGGAAAATAACCTTTAAAATTATATTTTTATGGTTTCTGGGTATCCTATATCTAATAGGAGTCAAATATATTTTTGAAAAGATTTTTACTACCCTGAATTAAGTACTTGCAGCGCAAACCTCAATTCAGGGGTTTTTGGAAAACCAAATTTAGAAAATACTTTTTGGCCAAATTATTTTTGTAAGAAAATTCTATATTGTACTATACACATGGTATGATCATTGGGCAGAAGTTTTGGATCAAGGAGAAGGAGTATAAGAGTTGGAGGATTTATTTTATTTTTAGAGCACTTGCAAACAACAGACAAAAATCCAAGCAAGGCAAAGTCCAAAACACTCGAGAGTTTTTGTCAAACCACATTTTATCATGATTTATCATCTTAAGTGTTGTGCCATGAAAATCAGGGTGTGACACTCTATCACACATAAGCCTTATTATATCTTCCTCAAAACAGCCACCATACCTACCTATTATGGCCTTTCCATAGCCATTACGAAATATATTGCCATGCAACTTCCACCGCTTCCATTTTGATGAGTTGAGCATTCATTGTCATATTGCTTTGCATGATTGTAAGATAGCTAGCATGATATTTCCATGGCTTGTCCGCTTTTTGATATCATTGTTATGCTAGTTCATTGCACATCCTAGTACACCGCCAGAGGAATTCATATGGAGTCATATTTTGTTCTATGTATCGAGTTGTAATTTTTATTCCTATTGAGTTGTAAGTAAATAGAAGTGTGATGACCATCATTATTCATTACATTAGAGCATTGTCCCAGTGAAGAAAGATGATGGATACTATGATTCCCCCACAAGTCGGGATGAGACTCCGGACAAGGAGAGAGAAAAAGAAAAAAAAGAAAGAAAATAAAGAAAGGACAAAGAGAGAAGGGGCATGCTAATTCCACACTTGTGCTTCCACGTAGCACCATGTTTTTCATATAGAGAGTCTCTTCTGTTGTTAATTTCATATACTAGTGGGAATTTTTCATTACAGAGTTAGATGCACACCCACTTAGTTTTCATGTTGAGCTTTCACACACTTACAGCTCTAAGTGCATTCCTTGCATGGAAATCCCTACTCCTCGCATTGATATCAATTGATGGGCATCCCTATAGCCCATTGGTTAGCCGTGTCGATGTGAGACTTTCTTACATTTTTGTCTTCTCTATATTTATCATCATACTCTATTCCTCCCATAGTTCTATATCCATGGCTTGAAGTCATGTATTGCGTGAGGGTTGAAAAAGCTAAAGCACGTTAAAAAGTATGAACCAATTGATCAGCTTGTCATCGGGGTTGTGCATGATAAATGCTTTGTGTTAAGAAGACAAAGCATGACAAGACTATATGATTTTGCAGGGATAGCTTTCCTTAGCATTGATATTTTGAAAGACACGATTGTTTGTTGGGATGCCTGAGTATTGATGTCTTTATGTCAAATTGTAGACTATTGCTTTGAATCACTCGTGTCCTAATATTCATACCATGATTAGACATATGATCAAGATTATGCTAGGTAGCATTCCACATCAAAAATAATCTTTTTTATCATTTACCTACTCAGGGCGAAATGACAATTAAGCTTGGGGATCTTGTCGTCTCGTCGTATCTATAATTTTTAGGGCCATTTGCATTTACGCTTCTTTCGAACCACCTACTTAGATTTGCCCTAATTTCAAAGCATGCTCAAATTTGCCCCTCTGCCGTTAAGTCACTACCCGAAATGCCCTTAGTCGGTCAAGGCCTTTGACCGTCGAGAGGCCCATGTGTGCTGTGCAGAGCGGAAAGTTCTACATTAGTGGGCGGAAAGTGCTCTGATGTTATGCGGAAGGGCATTTCTGAGTAGTGACTTAACGGCGGAGGGGCAAATTTGAGCATGCTTCAAAATTAGGGGCAAATCTGAGTAGTGGGTTCGACTTAGGGGCACAGATGTAAATGTCCCAATTTTTTATTGTTTCATTCCAATATTAAACAACTTTCACATATTTTTGGCAAAATTATATATGATTTATTGGACTAACCTATTGATCTATTGCCCAGTGCCAGTTCCTATTTGTTGCATGTTTTTCATTTCGCAGAATATCCATATCAAACAAAGTCCAAACATGATAAAAATTTACGGATTTTTTTGGAATATGTGTGTTTTTGGGAGGTGGAATCAACGCAAACGGGGGCCCACAGCCACCACAAGACACATGGGTGCGCCAGGCAGCCCAAGCACGTGGTGGTGGGTTGTGCCCTCCTCATAGGTCGGTTAAAGCTCTACTTCGGGTGCAAGGAAGCTTATATCTGGAAAAAAATCGTGTTAAAATCTCAGCGATCAGATTCACGGATCTCTGGGAATATAAGCGGTATTGAGGCGAGAAGCAGGAACATGAGGCGAGAAAGAAGGCGAGAGGAGATCCAATCTCGGAGGGGCTCCCGTTGTTCCGCCATGATGGAGGCCATGGACCAGAGGGGGAACTCTCCTCCCATCTAGGGGGAGGCCAAGGAAGAAGAAGAAGGAGGGGGGATATCTCCCCCTCTCTCCTAGGGGTGCTGGAACGCTGTCAGGGCAAGGATAGTGACGGGGATCTATATCAACAATCTTGCTACCGTCAACACCAACTTTCTTCCCCTCTATGAAGTGGTGTAACAGCCCTTCTCCCCGCTGTAATCCCTACTAAAACATGGTGCTCAACACTATATATTATTTCCCAATGATATGTGGTTATCTTATGATGTTTGAGTAGATCTGTTTTGTCCTATGGGCTAATTGATGACCGTGGTTGGTTTGTGTGTGTATTTTATTATGGTGCTTTCCTACGGTGCCCTCCGTCTCGCACAAAAGTGAGGGGTCCCTGCTGTAGGGTGTTGCAATAGTTCATAATTTGCTTATTGTCAGTTGACGGAGTGATAGAAGCCTGACCATAGATAAGTGGGTTATTGCGTATGGGAGTAAACAGGACTTGATACTTAATGCTATGGTTGGGTTTTACGACCTTAATGATCTTTGGTAGTTTTCAATGCTTGCTAGAGTTCCTATCATAACTGCATATGATCCAAGTAGAGAAAGTATGTTAGCTCATGTCTCTTCCTCGTGTAAAATTGCAAGAATGATTACCGGTCTAGTTATCAATTGCCTAGGGACAAATGGCTTTTTTGTTGACAAAAGCTATCTACTTTTATTACCTTGCAATTTACTCCTAGTTTTATTCTTGCTAAGTACTTCTAGTTTTATTCTTGCATACTTATCCTATCACCTACCAAATAGTTTTATACTCATTCTAGGTAAAGCAAATGTCAAGTGTGCGTAGAGTTGTATTGGTGGTCGATAGAACTTGAGGGAATATATGTTCCACCTTTAACTCCTCATTTGGTTCAACACTCTTATTTATTTAAAAAAGCTACAAATGATCCCCTATACTTGTGGGTTATCAATACCTTTTTCTAGTGCCGTTGCCGGGGAGCAATAGCATGGGCTGAATATTTTTGTGTGTGCTTGTTTGCTTTATTACTAAGTAGTTTTTATTTTGTGCTTGTTTTCTATCTCTAATTATGGGTATGAAAGGTAAAATACCAAAAAAAATAGTTGTACCTACTAAACCAATGGTTGAAGAACCACCCAAAATCTATCATACTGCTGAAGCTTTCTACTTGGATCATCTTCAATCCCTATGTGCTCGTGTTAAAACCCCAACTAGTTTAGTTGAGGGAAAATCATTAAATGGGCATGCTTATTTTGTGCGACACCCCTTATCTCAAAAAGGGAAACTGTTATGGCATCATATTAATAGTTTGTATTGTTATGCTTTGAATTTATGTGAACTACATGATTTTACTTGTTGTTCTGAAGACCCTAAAAAATACCTTCCCTTCCTATGTGAGTTTAAGGATAATGGAATTTTATCTTCTTGTGCCAATGGTGTTTACAATTATTATGATATTGAACAAACTAAAGAATTTGTTGCTTTTAAGGGTGCTTATAAATTGCTTGTTTGTTTGAAAAGTATGATGCTACTCTTTGCAAATCTAATTTTTTTTTTGCCATAGTTAAAAATTGCTATGAAAATTCTTCTTCTAATGCTTATATTAAATCATATATTGAGGACTTCTCCGCTGTCCAAGAAGAGAATAATATTTTGCAGGAGTCTATGGAAGAAGGAATTGATGAAACTGTGAGCTCATTGGATGAAAAATATGATGAGGAGAGCGAAAAACAAAAGGAGGAAGAGCGGATTAGCTACCCGTGCCCACCTTCTAATGAGAGTAACTCTTCAACTCATGCATTGTTTAATTTACCTTTGTGCTTACCAAAGGATGAATGCTATGATAATTGCTATGATCCCATTGATTCGTTTGAAATATCCCTTTTTGACGAACTTGTGTAGCGACCGACCTCAGACGGTCAAGTCTCTGTGCTTAAGTGTCATCCCTAGATCGGTATGCTAACACACACAGTACTCGAGGATTTATAACAGAGGCAAATCACATGTATAAAGTAACGTAAATACTATTACCTCAATCCATAAAGCGGAAGAAACAACAAGGTTGTGGATTCCCATCAACACAAGCGGCAAAGTTGAGTGTAGAAATCATAACCCTAACGTATCACTTACTCGTCGTAAGAACTCCTGCAACATGAGATGTTGCAGCCATGTAGGTCAGTACATTGAATGTACTGGCAAATTCACACCATAGGATAAATGATGAACAATAGCTATCACTACATGCATATTTGGCTGGTGGAAAGCTCTATGGTTACAATTTTGCATAAAGCCAATTTTTCCCTACAACGAAGGAATATATTTTATTTAACTACCAAATTTGTTGAAAATGTTGAGAAGGTTCCCCCAACTCAATCCCCAATTAATAATCATCAGCCCAACAAATTATTTAAGTAACGTGATGAGATCAACATGATAATCCAAGAACCAAATACTCAAGATGTCCATAACCGGGGACACGGCTAACCATGATTAGTTTGTACACTCTGCAGAGGTTTGCGCACTTTCCCCACAAGACTCGATCTCCTCCGTTGGATTTCTCGCACTACATTATGTTTGAGAAACAGATGACCGAGACACATTCTTTCAGAAAAATTTACTCTCTACTTTGGGCGGACCGGTACACCTACATTCCCCCTACATCCGCTAGCCCACCACTTAAAGAGGTCTTGCAACTTACTCGACTATGCTAGAGCCCATAATAGCTTGTGGCCGCACACGGAAGTTTCTAGCATGAATAATCTTATGATCCCTTTTAGCCTGGGTGGTGGTCCATAGGATAATCACATGGTAACCCCGGGATTTCCAAAAGAACAAGCAACACTGGATTCCCCAGGTGCCTAAATCCACCCAAATGTGTATTAAAGTAGCCACCTTAAGTTAACCATTAATAATAACTCTCACATCTGTCACGAATCACTTGAAGCCAAACCACGTCTACGCGCATAGCATGGCAGTAAGCATAACATAGAAGTAACTCCCAAGGTTTGAATGCAGGACAATAGGTTCCTACCTCATCAACTACTTCCCAATACCCACACGTTATCATCTCCTAACCATCACTACAAAAAAAAGACACATCCGTGACATTTTGGGTCGAACAATTTTTTTCTGTCATACTTATGACACTTCTATGACAATAATTGTCACAAAACCCGGTATCATCGTAGATGTGGTGGGCTCCTACTTCTATGACAAAAAATCATGACAGAAAATGGGCTTTTCGTCCAGGGCGGGCCGGAGACACGGCTGCATGACATTCTTTGCGCCGTCCATGACAAAAAAAACGTGGTAGAAGCGAGGGCGAGGAAAATTTCGGGGAGTTCCCGATTACGGTGGGTGGTCGGGGGCCGAGCAATGTGCGTTTCTCTCATACTGCGTCGCATGCGTGTGTGCGGCGTTGGATCTAAGCGAACCCGCGCGGCGTTGGGCTCTAGCGAACGGCGATTGCCGCTGCGAGCTTTCTGGCGTTCTTGAAACCGGCGATCGATCGATGGTGATTGGCGAACCCGATCAGCGATTCGCCGCTCTGCTGCTGGCGAAGCGATTGATGTTGCCTCTGGATGAGCGGTGAGTGTTGCGGGGTGGATGAACAATGGCGGTGGGGTGGATGAGCGGGACCCGTGGTGTTCCCTACGGATGAACGGGACCCCGATCGGTCGAGCGGTTGGGGCTGGATGAGCGAGGACCTGTGGAGGCTGGATGAGCAGGACAACCACTGTGGAGGGCTGGATGAGCGATGAAGCGGTGAAGGGTGGTTGAATAGTAGCGGTGGAGTAAGCGGCGGTGGAGAAATTTGGATGAGCGAGAGCCCGTGGAGGTGGAGGAGGTCGACGGTGGCCGTGGAGGCTGGAGGAGGTCGGCGGTGGAGATGAAACGGTATCCGTGGAGTCCGTTTTGCGGTACGCCACCCCTCCCAATGAACAGGACCCCCGTTTTGATAGTAGCGCTCCAACACAAGTCTGTTTCGTCCGTTTTGCGGTATGGCACACCCCTCCCGATCAACAGGACCCCCGTTTTGACCGTAGGAGGTCCGTTTCCTCCGTTTTGCGGTACGCCAGAGCCCTCCCGATGAACAGGATCCCGTTTCGAACGTGGCCGGTCGAACAAGGCTGTTTCCTCCGTTCTGCGGTACGCCAGGCCTCGTTTCCATCGCCTGTTCCGTCCAAGCCGGTTGGCTCCTACATGTTTCGTTGCCTCCCGACGAACACGATGCATTCCGTTGCCTCCCCATGAACACGACGCATTTCGTTGCCTCCCCATGAACACAACCACGACGTTGTTTCTTCGTTCCAACCCAGCCACGTACACGAGCCCTGGCTGTACGTATGCGTGAATAGGCGTTCAAGACTCCGCCCGTGATGTCTACTACACAACCTTCTTCGACGTTGTTGGGCCTGCAAGTGCACAGGTTTGTAGGACAGTAGCAAATTTCCCTCAAGTAGATGACCTAAGGTTTATCAATCCGTAGGAGGCATAGGATGAAGATGGTCTCTCTCAAGCAACCCTGCAACCAAATAATAGAGAGTCTATTGTGTCCCCAACACACCCAATACAATGGCAAATTGTATAGGTGCACTAGTTCAGCGAAGAGATGGTGATACAAGTGCAATATGGACGGTAGATAAAGGTATTTGTAATCTGAAATAATAAAAACAGCAAACTAATGATAAAAGTGAGCGTAAACGGTATTGCAATGATAGGAAACAAGGCCTAGGGTTCATACTTTCACTAGTGCAAGTTCTCTCAACAATAATAACATAGATAGATCATATAACAAGCCCTCAACATGGAACAAAGAGTCACTCGAGAGGCACTAATGGTGGAGAACAAACATAGAGATTATGGTAGATGCGAAACCACTTCAAAGTTATTCTTTGGATCAATCTATAAAAGAGTTCGTACTAGAATAACACCTTAAGACACAAATCAACCAAAACCTAATGTCACCTAGATACTCCATTGTCACCTCAAGTATCCGTGGGCATGATTATCGATATGCATCACACAATCTCAGATTCATCCAACCAACACAAAGTACTTCAAGAGGGCCCCAAAGTTTCTCTGGGAGAGTCAAGGCGTGTGCCAACCCCTATGCATAGGTTCATGGGGAGAACCATAAGTGGGTCACTAAAACATACATCAAGTGGCACATGATATCCCATTGTCACCACAGATAAACACGGCAAGACATACATCAAGTGTTCTCATAAAAGACTCAATCCGATAAGATAACTTCAAAGGGGAAACTCTATTCATCACAAGAGAGTAGAGGGGGAGAAACATCATAAGATCCAACTACAATGCAAAGCTCGGGATACATCAAGATCGTGCCATAGATGGAACACGAGAGAGAACACGAGAGAGAGAGAGATCAAACACATAGCTACTGGTACATACCCTCAGCCTCGAGGGTGAACTACTCCCTCCTCTTCAAGGATAGCGCGGGGTGATGAAGATGGCCACGGTGATGGGTTCCCCCCCCTCGGCGAGGCGCGGGCGGAGCCCGAGAAGGTTTTGGTGGCTACAGAGGCTTGTGGTGGCGGAACTCCCGATGTATCATCTGTTATGGAAGTTTTACGATACATAGGTATATATGGGTCCAGGGGGTATGTCGGTGGAGCTACGGGGGCCCAACGAGGTAGGGGGTGCCCGGGGGGGGCGCCCCCCACCCTCGTGGGCAGCCCGTATCTCCCCTGACGTGCACTCCGAGTTCCCTGGGTTGCTTTCCTTCCAAAAATAATTTCACCAGTTGATTTAGTTCCGTTTTGATTTCGTGTGATATTCCTTTTCCTCAAAACACTGAAATAGGCATAAAACAACAAATCTGGGTTGGGCCTCCGGTTAATAGGTTAGTCCCAAAAATAATATAAAAGTGGATAGTAAAGCCCAATATTACCTAAAATAGTAGATAAAGTAGCATGGAGCAATCAAAAATTATAGATCGTTGGAGCGTATCAAGCATCCCAGGCTTAATTCTGCTTTCGTCCTCGGTAGGTAAATGATAAAAAGAATTTTTGATGCGGAGTGATACTTTGGCATAATTTCAATGTAAATCTTCTTAATTGTGATATGAATATTCAGATCCGAAAGATTCAAGACAAAAGTTCATATTGACATA